>VZRW01001675.1:1055293-1130220 GCA_013398125.1 Aegotheles bennettii
TTGTTTTTTTTTTTTTGTTTTGTTTTGTTTTGTTTTTTTGGTATCGAAGTCAGGTTTTTCTGGGCAGAATAATTAAAAACAAAAAAAAAAAAGAAAAGAAACCCCACAACACTCGGGGTTGGGGAGGGAAAGGGGAGGAGAAACAAAACCCAAAAATAACAAAGCAAAGAAAAAGGCAAGCGAGCAGCTACGCCAATGCAAACTGGAGGGACCAACCAGGGGACCCAGGAGGTGATTTGCAAAGTACCGTGTAGGAGCAAGTGCCCTGCCCGGGCAGTGGTTGCACAGGCAGGGGCACAGGCAGGAGGGGCAGCCCTGGCACGGTGAGCAGGTGGTTTCGGCTTGTTCCCGGTTGGTTTCCAAGAGGTACCGTGGCATTCCCGCAGGCACGGCCCTGCTGCCGCTCCGGAGAACAGACCCGACCCAGTCCCACTCAGCCAGAGAGGTTTCATGTAAAACAAGCTGGAAATGGTTAAGAGGCTGCCCTGGGGGAGGCTGCGGGAGGAGGAGGAGAGGGGAAGGTGCACGGCTGGGGAAGAAGGGCGGCACCTCCTGACCATCCTTGAAGGGAACCAACCTTCTCATTGCTCTTAACGTGTCCCCAGGCAGAAGGCAGCCCTAGACCTGACACATCACGCTCTGCAGCCCGTTCCCTCTGCTCGGGCACAGATGCGAGAGGAGGAGCAGAAAGTGTCTCCTCACTGGAGACTTAACGCAGCAAGGAGCTGCTCATGCTGTTTCTTGTCCACCTTTCATCTCCTACTCTGATCCCACCAGCTCAGACATAGAAAATTCACTGAATTGGGACTTTTGCTATTTAGGGAAGGTCACAAATTTCAGAGCAGGTGTTTTGGAGCCTTCTGGGCTTGTCCCCTAAGGATAGGCAGGCTTCATCTCCACTTCAGGTGAGTCACACTGCTGGCCCCATGCTGCAAGGTGACAGCATGCTGGAGCCATGGGCACGTCATTTTTCCAGCAAAAAGGTGGAAATTTTTCTGGTAGAGCTTTAATTTTAAACAGCTCCTGCTTAACACTGCTCTGCACTGGCAGTTCCTGTCTCGAGATGGCTGGGACCAGCACAGGCAGGGTGGCCACCGATGTGCAAGAGCATGAGATGTGGCCAGGAGGTATTAAAGTCCATCACGAGGTGCTAGATATGCTGCACCCACACCAGTCCCCATGACACCCAGAGTCTTGCCGTGGGCTGGCTCAGCCTCCGTGTGCATGCTGGAAGAGCCAGTGGCCAACAGTAGTGCCCTGGCATGAGCCCTCAGCCCCTTGCCTGGGGCTAACCAGTACCTCCATATCCCGCTCTTCAACCAAAAGCCGTGTCCTCCCAGCATTGGCTGCCCAAAGGGGTGCTTCAGCAGGATGGAGCCTTGCTTACCACCCATCACTGCCTGTCCAAAAAGCAGAGCAGAAACCCCACGAGTGCTCCCGCACCTGGGAGAAAACCAGCAGTGCCAGCTGAACAACATCCCCAGGCAGAGCACCCACCCGTTCTGCAGAGCCTTCACCCTCAAGCAAACCTGTTGCACTAACCATTACCAAAAGCATGCAACGTGCTCACCCCACCACATCCAGCCCCTGGGGTCCTGCTGCCTGTCCCTCGCTGCCTGCCTGACAGGGCTTTGGGTGCCACCAAGCCCTGTGGGTCCTGCCTGCCCCGGGGAACCCATCTCCTCCTCTCCCGCAGCACGGCACACTCCCAAAAACATGATCCAACACCCTGTGACACTCTCCTTGTCAGAAAGAAACTCCATCGCCGGCCTCCCTAGGTGCTGTGAGAAAACTGCTGAGGTCCCATCAATCACCCACACCCAACCCTGCACAACTCCGCGGAGCGCTCAGTGCCTGTGTTATCAGCACTTCCCATCCACCTCTGCCTCGTTTCCTCCCCTCCTCTCCTCCCTTTCCACAGCGGGCAGGGAGGACCGTGGGGTGTCACAGCTCATCCAGCTCTGGGATGCGCAGCAGAGCAGGGCAGGGACCAGGGATAGCCATCAGTTTCCCGGGGCTGGGAATGGGTCAGTACCTTTTGGAAGTGAAGGAGAGCACGCTGGCTCCTTCTCCTACATGCACAGGGGCTGCGTCCACCCACCCCATCACCAGCAGTGCCCGAGGGACAGCTCAGGGCTGGGCACGGGGATGGAGGCGGAGACAAGGCGGCTGCGGTGGCATTTCCCTATGGAGAGGTAGCGTGAGACGGGGGGCGAGGGGGGCTGCCTGCTAGGAAAGGAGCGAGACGTGACTGTGGCTCCTCAGGGAGACGCCTGGTGCGAGGCCGTACGCTGCCTTGGGGCTGTGTTGTGTGGCGGCAGTTGATGTTTGCTTTTTCTCCTTAAAATCCTTCTACCTGTCGACGCATCCTTCGGTGGGAAGGGGTGAGGGGAAGGGGGTGGTGTTGTGGTGGTGGCAGGGAGGGGGAGAGCGGCTTCTACCCAGAAAAGAAAGGGAAGAGAGTATAAAGAAGTGTCCAGATTGGCTGAAAAAAGCATCCCGACGAAGAGAAGAGAAGGAGTCTTCTTGTGTGTGCTGATTGGGTTCACCTCCAGTCTGACTGCTGCGGTGTTAGGAGAGGCCCCCTCCCCTTCCGCCCCCGCCGGGGCCGGCTCAGCCAGGGATGCAATTTGCTGGGAGATCAGTTGGAGGTATCAGAGTGAACGCTGCCAGGGCCTTCTGTGGGGGAGGTCACCGACGACGGGGTAGTAGCGTCTTGCCAACCTCCATTAGCCTGAGGGAAGGGAGACATGGAGATGTCAGTCACCCAGTGGCATGCCCAGCCCTACCCAAGCCACCACCCCACCTCAGACCCCCCGTTTCTCCCCAGTATAGGAGGCAAAGATGTCCCCTCTGGTTTCCCATCCCACCACAGACCACAAGGCTCCACCAGTGCGATGAGGCAAGAAACAATTTAGTTGAAAACAGAGGTTTTGATAAATTGCAAGTGCTCGTGTAAATTCTGTCCCTTAAAAAATGCGTATTTCTCCAGAGACCCTGAGCTCTGGTTGTCCGGGTTTTGGGGTTTTTTTACCCCCAAATAGGACCCTTCCCCATATGGAAGAAGGAAAATAGTAAACACCTCACTCCAGAAATTCCATCCTGGGACATTACCTGAACCCAGATGCTATGAACACGCAGAACAAGCAATGGGTCCCCAGGGACCGCTGAGCTGTGCCATGTTCCCCAGCATCACTCCATGTCCCCCCGGCTGCCCTTCCGGACACCCCTCATGCTGCATGGCCCCTGTGTGCGGGGAGGTCATCACCACCAAGCCTTGTTGTGGAGAATACACGCTGCCCAACACCTCTCCCACTACCATGAAGGCTGTGTGCTGGGATTTGGGCCACTCCTCTGTTCCCAACACGAGAGCCTTCCCCTCCTCGTTCTGCAGTAAAATCACAAATTTCTGCTGCCTCAGGGCTGGGCCTCCATGGTCCCCGTCACCCTACCTCCAGGGACCCCAAGCCACAGCACAAAGTGCCACCACCATATCCCATCTGATATGGATACCATACAGGTTCCATCGTACCACAAAGCATGGCCAACAACTTGTTTCATCTCCTAAAAACAGACATGAAGCCAAATTCTCCAGCCTCTCTCGAGAGCAGAGCTACTGGAGGGCCCCAGCTGCCGCAGGCAGGGGCCGGCAGAGCACAGAAGCTGCTCCTCCATGGCTGCCATCCCCTTTGGAGAGGAGCAGATGTCACACCCAACCTCCTCTGCTTGCTCTGACATTGATTCAGTGCTTGGCTAACGCATCCTTCCCAGCCACTGCCCGGGATCGAGCTGGCAGCAGCCACCGTCCTGCCTTAGACCTGCCCAGGCTGCTTCGCCCTCTCCAGCTCCTGTCCCGCTGCCTCCAGCGCAGGGCATCCATCCCTGGTCCTGACAGCAGAGCCCCACGGTGGGGTAAGGGTAGGAAAAGCCTCCTCATGCCAAGTGGCCATCCAGGACTTGTCAGTGCGTTGTCTGTGCTGCCAACCAGCTCCTGCCTGCCCGAGAAGCAGCCGAGATGGGAGCAAAGGGCTGACCACGGGCGAGCCATGGGAACCCACGTTTTGAGGGGTGAACCCACCTCGCAGCAGAATATGCACGAAGCAGAAAAGACCAAGGTGTGCAAACACACACCGGGCTTGTGTGTTCCTCCATGTATGCAACAGAGCGTGCAAATATGCTCCCTTGCAAAGGCGTTCAGGCAACAGCAAGGAAGACAGGAATCGCGACCTGAGCTTGCCAGCAGGTTAGCAAACCCTGCCCCACTCCACCTGGGGTGCAAGCATGAAACCAGACCATGCTCAGACAGGAACACCTCACCCGCAGAGACCTCACCATGCCCACCGCCCCCACCAGCTTCCACCCACAGCCGGGCCCCGACCCACCGTCCCTGCGCTGCCCGAGGCGCAATATCCACCCTTACACGTCTTGGACTGCTGCAAGAGGTGGCAATTACTGTAGATTATCAGCCCAACAATGACAGGCCACGTAAAGAGAGACACAGAGCCAACTCCACCGCCCCGAGACTGGCATATTCAAGTACACTTAGGACATTAATAGCAATTTACGTGCCATCAGTGAGAGAGAACCACAATAGCTGTGCTGGCAGCCTCTTATTACCAAGGCTGTTATTTGTTGGAGTTACAAGCTATAATCACAACAGAAACTTTCAAAACCCTTATCTTCCGTGACGCACCAAATCTATTTCAGAGCCGTAATTGCTATGTCACCGGAGAGTTTGCTGCTTAATGCACTCAGATGCCATTTAGTGTTTGCAGGGTCATTACGGCAGGCAGGAGGGGGGAGAGCGGAGGGGGCCGCGCGGAGCAGGGCTCCGTCCCTATTGTGCTCAACTATTTTTAGCGAGGCTTTTGCGTGCCAGCTGTGGTTGGAAGGAGCAAGAGGAGAGCATCTTGCAGACAGTGGTTGCAGTGCCTTGACGTTCAGCACCCTGCTCCTCTCCAAAACGCTGGGGAGCCCCATGGTACTCCAGGTTGGGAATCAGCCTTCGCGTGTGGCAGGAGTTTGTGCTGCTGCTGACCACCTCGGTCACATCCAGTGGGGAGCCAAGAGGGTGCTGGAGAGAGGCTAAGCTGGATCGGGGCAACCTCCACAGACCCCATCATCCACCTACTCCCCCAGCCTGGGAAGGCCCCGATTTATGGGTCAAGTGATGGAAAGAGGCCCCAAGGTTGGCCATGACTTGATCCTCTTGATGCCATCCTTTGGTACAGATAAGCTCTCCATGAGGGGGCTCGATTCCTCCCCAGGCAGAGGGCATGTAGGCACCATCCACACTCATTCCTCCTTTCCTGGAGTTCACCCCACTGCTGCACAAGCCAAGCCATGTGCAGGATGCACCCAATTCCACCCAGCTGGCCCTGCTTCTTTCCAAAGCAAGGAGATCCCTTGGGATCTGACTGTAGTAAATCCTTTGGGATCTCCCTCAAAGATGAGAGTGTCTTCTGACGAGGCTGCTGCTCCTCGCAGACCCTCTGAGGAGCTCCTGCACACAGCTGTGACTTCTTCAGGAGGGGAAGAAGCCAAAGACAGAGCAATGGTCTCCAGAATGTCTCTTCATATGTCACCTTCTGGTGTCAGAGCACAGGCAAGGTGTTGGTGACTGTCCAAGTGGTGGAGCCTTGGTGATGGATTGCTGAAGCAACTGGTTTTGGTGCCCATTTTTTGTCAGCATTTTGCCACCTCCAGCAAGTCTGGTTGGCTCTCCGCCCAGGCCTCCTACGTGAGTCTGGGAGATGACTTTCTGCCAGTTTTTAAAGGCACCTTCTGCTTCACATGGAGGTTGTCTTAATGTCCCACCTTCTGTGACCAAGTCCTTATCCTGCCATCATTAGGGCAGGGTGTCAGGTCAGCCTCCAAACACACCAGATATCGGCAAGTCTGACAGACAGGGAGTAGCCTCAAAGAGGTTCAAAACTCTGGGCTTTTAAGAGCTTGTATCAGGGTCTCCTTATGATCCACACTGAAGCTCTTACTACACACCAGTGTCTGACCATCACTTTCCAAAGGTCATGGTGGCAGTCTTCAGGACATACCAAGGCATCCCTGAGCGATGGAGTTGAGGCACTGAAGCCCTGCCAGACCAACTTCCATATCCCAGCTCGTGATCATGATTATGAACCGTATCTTGATCATGATGGTGAACGGGTGCTTGCTGAGGAATAGAGCAACAACTTTCTTTCCAAAGCTCAAATTCTTAGAGAAAAGGGTCTTGGCACAAGTGAGAAGGTCTCACCTCCTACAGGTACCAGTGCCCGGTAGATGCAAAACTCCACGGCACACCCTGCTGTTGACCACCACCATCATGGTCACACACACTGCTCTGTAAACAGGCACAGCTCTGCACAACAGCCATTTTATATCAAAAACCTTGCACTCTGACAAACTTCCAAAACAGCCCCTCATTTTAGACTTTTAAATGATCTATAAATTAAATTAAAGTCCAGAAAGACCCTTCTGAAAGGGTTTATCTTTAAGACTATATCTCATTCATTCATTAGCTGATGGGGGACTAAAACATGGCCATGGGGCAGTGGCAGGAAGGGCAATGGCTTGAGTTGGGACCCTCCAGAAGATTCTGTCAATAAAGATCCAACTTCTACTGTAACCCACCAGAACCTGAACATTTAAATTCTTTGAAACCCCGAGCCCTGGGAACCTCTGGCTGGGCACACACACAGACCTCCACAAACAAGCACTTGTCCAAAGGGACCTAACACTTAACACTCAAAAAATCCCTAAACCTCAAAGCTTGCTAAAATGGCTGGATCAGGCCCCAAACATCCCCTCATTTCAGGTGGGGGGGTCCCTCCTTCCGCTAAGTGCTACTCAAGGCTGGGTATGCCCAAGACAGCTCCTGCCTCTACCAACTCTCCATCGCCAAGAGCATCCCCACCCTGTGCCAGGATCGGAGCTGCCCGACACTGTCTCCACCTATGGAGGAGAAGGTGGCTGTTCCCGCTCTGCTCAGCCATCACTGCAGGTCACGGAGCTGGAGAAGGCTGGGACACTGCCCATTATCCTGCTAACGATGCAGAACCGACTGGAGCCCTTTTCGCCCCGCGGAGCGGTCTGTCAGCCGCCGAGCAGCAGAGCCACAGAGGGAACGGGGTGCTGGGTGGATTCCTGTTCTCAGCTGTCATGACTTACACACGTTTAAAAATTCATCCTCCATCAAGAAAGGCAAACCCTGAGCGTTGTCTCCCCTGCCAAGGTTTGCAGCGGTGGAGCTGGGCAACCTGCCGCTGACTTCCCAGCCCTGACGGGCTCCGGGGATGACTTAACCTCAGCGCCGCGCAGACATCTTTGTGACAGGGCTCTTGACTAGGTTTCGGCTCATCTCCTTCCAGCAGCTCACGGGGATGCTGGGGTGACGTGGGGACGGCAGCTTTCTGTGTCACTAGCAGCTTTCCTCCACATCCCACTGCCCTTCCCTGGCGTGAAAGGGTTCAGGGGAGAGGCAGGGAAGCCCTGCCTGCTAAAAGACAGCCACCCTGCCCGCACTGAGCAGCTCCCCAGGACCTTGCTCAGGACCAGTGCTTCCCAGAGGGCAGCCACACTTCAGGGTGGACAAACTTGAGCCCAGCAAGGGATCTAGCTGAACAGGAAGACATTAAGCGACAATAAAAGCTACAGGCAGGAGCATGCTGCCTGGAATACAGGGGAAACAAAACATTTGGAGACAGACAGCCCAGAAGATGCTTCCTAAACCATCTGCTCAGTTCTGGACTCCTTGTCATGCCCATCAGGAGCTTTATGGGGAAACAAGGAGTCACCCCCAAACCCATGTGGTCCCTTTGCCCACTTGCCACCCTGCCCCTCTCTGAGCAACACCCAATTTGGGCCAATTTGAACTCCTGCCCTTCCTGAAAATCATCCTGAGGAGCCATCCACCACCACCATCCCAGGTGCCCATTTGGGAAGTTCAGTGGGGACTGCTGAGCCCCTGCTGCTCTCAGCTCACCAATTCCCAGTGCTGCTCATGGTAATACTGGTTCTTTCACTCCCACAGCCAGAAACACCAGCCCAGTCCTCCTTATCCTGTTTGGCTTTTGAGTTTCCACTACCTCTTTCTCCTCTCCCTCATTGCCCGCTCCCTGCTTCATAATTCCCAGCAGCAACCCTCCCCCCGAAAATTTTGGCTTAACCCAGCCCACTGTTATTTTCCAAGCCAAGCGCAACCATAACCAGCTCAGCCTCTCTCCTTGGGGGGATTTTAATTTATACAAAAGTATCATCTCTTATCATGATCAGCCTGCGATTCATTTACTCTCCAAGTATTAAAAAGCCAGAAAGGGAATACATTCAGTGCACAGAGAAATTAATGTGGAACGATAGGCTCTTTCATGTGGCATTTCCAAGCGCCGTTTTTGCAGCGGGCTTATGTAATGAGACATAATTATCTGCACATGTTCAATTACATTACTTCACAAATCCTCCCTGCCTCTGCCTCCTCATGTCAAGCCGTGCGCTCAGCCCCAGCGCCCACAGGAGAGGGGAGCGCAGCCCCCCGTCCCACCGCACCCTTCTCCCTGCACTGGCGGTGGCCTGAAGACAGTCACATGCAAGGTGACAAACAGCACAAGCGTTGGCCAGGAGGGTGGTGGGACTGGATGGTGCACCAAGCTGGAGTGCTAGCCCACGGGACCACCGTCACACCCACAGGACCACCACCTTCCTGCCCGAGACCATCCCCACCTCAACCTTCAGCACCCTCGATGGGGACTGTGGCAGTCAGCCATGTCCAGGGCCAGCCGCCCCCTCCTCCGTGCCACCCCAGACACCACTGCCACCACCCACTCAGCGCTCACAGCCTCCTTTTCCAGGCTGCCCTCTTCTCCCAGCTTGCTGTCACCACCACTGAGATGGCGGACGATTGATCTGAGAAATGAAGTTGGATTGCTGTCCCGAATCTACACTGGGTTCTCCTTGTGTGTGTCTGATCGATTTCCCCCTGTGCGACACAGCTTGTCGCTACGAATTTTCATGCTAGTCAGAACCCGCCAGCGCACCCAAGAACAAGGAGAAGATGCTCCAGAGACCGCCCTCCCCCTCGCATCCTCCCCCAGCCCGGTTGGGCGAGGTTTGCTTGGGTTGACGTCGGTTGGCTTTGTTGGCTTTTTTTCTCCTTTTATTTGCAATCATTAATGTCGCCAACCCCATCGCCGCCGCGCTTTCGGATACTGGCCAGGGATAGGTTATCTTTAGATGATCCCTCCAGGATGGTGCCATTGGCCTCCACATGGAGCCATCTCTGGACTGGGGCATTTGCGGTGACATTCCCCACCGCGGCTATGCGAGGTGTCACCTGTTTAGCAGCTCCTCTCGGCCGAGCGCGTGTGGCCGCAGGTGCCAGGCGAACGCTGATCGGCTCTGACAGTCCTAGACGCCAGCTGCCTGCACAAAGCCTGCCCGGTCGCCACTTTTTTTGTGGGCAAAGCTCTGCCGTTGGCGTGACCGATACAGAAGCAATAAACTAGGTGACCGTAAAAGCAAAGACAAGTCCTACTAAGTGGCATTCTGAGCCCTATGGCTTTGAAATAATTGGTAGTGAGAGAACAAAAATGAAAAAAAAAAAAAAGAAAGAAAACAAGAACCCAAGCCTATTTTTTTTCTTACACTGATGCCCTGCGGACTATACATCTGACTTGCTGCGAGTCCGTCACTGTATCCTCCTGTCTGGCTGATAACATGGCGAAGGGTATCCACCTAAACAGACCAATGACAATAAAGACACAAATTAGAGTGAATGAAAGGTTAGTGGGCAAAGCCACTATGGTTCATCATTGGCAAGATAAAACCAAACAAACAGTAATAATAATAATAAAAATAAAGGTACATATTTAAAGAGGGGTAAAAGAGAACCACAGTTGGTCTTGTGGTGAAGCCAGAGGACAGCTCCTGCCTCTCTCATCATCCCCTGTCTGCCCCGGTGGCCCTGTCACGCTCTCCTTGGTCCCAAGTCACTTGACAAGAAGAGCGGAGAGGGAGAACAGCGTGGCAAGTGTGGGGTGGGGCCTCCTGGCTGCAGCTGGCTCCATCACTGCAGCTGGCTCCACCATCACACTTGAGGACCCACGTTCCTACCCTGACCCCCTTCCAGCCTTCAGCCCCAAGCACTGGGAAGCTCACAGCAGTGGAAAGAGATCCTCGGAGTTGGCCGAGCACCTTCATTTCAGAGGGCCCAAGAAGGGAAGATACCTACCATGGCACAGGCACCGGCAGGTCTCTCCAGGCGCCCTGTGCCTCTCCCTCCACTCCCCCAGCCCAGTCCCAGCAGCAGTACATGCAGCACGCACGTCTCGCTGCCCACCTGCTCTGTGTCCAGCACTGCGAGGGGAGCAACCCCGGCTTTAGAGAGCTCTCCTTGCCCAATGCAGAAGTGTCAGAGTGGCTGTTGTCTCTCAACACCGTACAGAGCCTTGGACACCAGAGTGGACTCATGGCACATCTGGACATCAGATGGGAGGTGGGAGATCTCAGTGAGTTCCTGACTATTTTAAATTATTTCTTTTTGCCCAAAGCACGGGTTGATGTTTCAGTCTTGCTGGTGTGTACATGGGGGTGTGAGTGCCTATGCTTTGGGGAGGTAGGGAGATGGTGAGGGGTGGCTTTTAATTAAAAAAATGAAAAAAACTAGCTCTGCATTTGAGCATTTCTCGCCTTTCAGCAGACACCTGGTTCGGCACCAAAGGAGTAAGTGGAAGCCTTGTAAAACGAGACACCAGTCCAAACATCTGGCCCCTTCCCTTGGAAGAATAAACCAAGAAGAACCTAAACCTCAGCTGCTTCGTTTGAGTTCGTGCCTGTTCTCCTAAACCTCCTCTCCTCCTAGTACGACTGTCAAGCCAGAGCCAAATGCATTCACAAAGTGTGGGCAAGTCTCCTCAAGACCATGGTTGTTGGTTTGGTTGGGTGTTTGGTTTTGGTTTCTTTTGGATTGTTTTTTTTTTGGTGGTTGTTGTTGTTGCTTTTTTTGGTTGGTTGGTTGGTTGGTTGGTTGGTTTTTCCGGTTTGGTTTGCCTTTTTAAAGTGTTGGTTTGTTTGTGCTGGTTGAGATTTGCTCTTTTCGGACAGGAGGGAGAAGTGCCAATACAATCAAAGGCTCCTCCAACACTAATGCATTCACTGGGAGTACATCGGATGGGTCCCTACCTGTGACTGCACGTTGGCTCCAACCTGGGCCCCTTGGTAAGAATCCCCATTGAGAGACTGCACGCTCATGAACAAATCTCC
Organism: Aegotheles bennettii; assembly: GCA_013398125.1. Taxonomy (NCBI): domain Eukaryota; kingdom Metazoa; phylum Chordata; class Aves; order Caprimulgiformes; family Aegothelidae; genus Aegotheles; species Aegotheles bennettii. The sequence goes on from VZRW01001675.1 coordinate 1,066,547, forward strand.
AGAGTTTGACATGTTAAAAGAACTGGAAGAACCTGGAAAGGAAAGAGTGAGGCACCTGAATCACAGAAAGGAAAAAGATCCACCCCATGACTCTCAGCCAAGAGGAAGGAACAACATGCAAAGCAACCACAAAAACAAAACACACAGTCAGGTTAGTAGTATGAAGAACAGAGCAAGCAAAACAAAAAAAAAGGATGCACTCTTGAGGTTATTCAAAGCCACATGTTGTTACAGCTCAATGCCAAGAACATTCTTCAACAGCTCCTCAGCTGGAGGAAGGATTCTTCATGCTCTCAACCGAGACAAACAAAAGCCAGCCTGGAGGGCTCAGACAGCCCTTTCCCTTCGTTTCAGGGCATCAAAATCCTTCAGGCAGCTTTGAAAATCTTGGTTATTGGAGGCGTCCACCTGGCAGACTGCACTGGAGAACAGAATTACCCAAACAAGCCTCGCTGTCGAGAGCAGAAGCCTTGGCTCACATCACTGCTGTTTCCGAGCAGCTCAGATCAGGGTGGGTAAGTCTGCACTGGGTGAGCACATCCAGACACCATCCACATCCACGGCTGGAGCTCCTGCTGAGCCATGGGGAGCTCTGTGAGAGAGCAGTGTGTGGGGTTTGCCTTCAGGACATCAGGAACCCAGCACTGGTGGGAACTGGAGTGCACCAGGAGTGAAGGCTCACAAAAACGTGAAGGCACCAGGGCTAGACTCCCAGTATCCATCACGTTGGCAAGTGTCCCCCACAAAGATGGGCCATGAGACAACGCAAGGGTGTCACAGCCATCCTGGGCCAGCTGCCCCAGAAGAAAGAGCTCTGTAAGCAAACTCCCCACCGCATGCACCAGTCGCCAACGTTACACTAAAAAATGATAACGGTGAAGACAACTGGGTGGGATCAGGAAAAAAAGAAAAAGATAAATGAAAAGAAAAAAAAATCATCCCGTCTTTGCAGAAACAAGGCTTTCTGCTTCCAGCTTCAAGGTATCTGAGCACCTCCTCAACTACTGAATGGGAGAAACAAACCCATCACGTAACTGGAAGGCGAGGGAGGAGGGAAGGGAGTTAACAATAAATAAAAAGGTTTATGGGATTATTTCAGAACTTATCGTGCAGATCAGCGCGTTAAGTGTGAGACAGCTCAACGTGCAAGGTTGGGTTATATACATGACGTTAGCCTTGGAAAGGAGAGACTTCAGGGGCCCAGGTCAGCTACGCTTTCAGCTCCAACCCCAAATACACTCTCATCATCTCCACTGCCACTTCCAACTTGGAAGACTGGCAACCACAGTCCTGGTGGAGTTGCCCAACTATGGCTCATGCGTACGCTCTGAGAAAGTCCTAGCAATTCCCCTCCCTTTGCTGGAGAGGGAAGAAACACTCTGGACAGACCCCAGGTCTGCCCTGGAGGTGGACCAAGAAGGATCCTCTGAAGGAAGCCACCTCCAAGAAGGATCAAGGAGCAGGTGGGAGGTCTCTATGTTCATGTTCACTGAACTCTCTGCAACTGGCTCTTTTGTCAGGTGCTGGCAATTCTCAGAACTGAAGGAAAGCAGAAAAATCACTGCCAGATAAAACGCCCAAGACAGTCAAGAGACTCATCTTGAGCACCGTGAGTCTTGGATCAGGACCCTCCCACCAGTGCCTGAAAAGTGCAGAGCCAGGAATAGCTCACTGTCAACCCTGCCCAACCTGTTCCAGAGAGCAATCCCACAGCGCTGCGTAAAATAACCGGGACCAGTCAGCAGGCAGCTGTAACCATCACCACCTCTGCTCAGCTGGCAAAGGGCTCCTGTCACTTCCCAGCCACTCAGGTTACTTGCTATTTTGAAGGCAAAAAACCCTACAGAAATGAGCTGGCAGACTGAGGACAGACCACCCCGACACTGCTCAACTTTAAGCGTGAAGATGGGCACTTCTCACGTACACAAATCTGCTTCCTACCGGGTTTTCTGAATGATCTCTCTGACCACCAGCATAAAAGGACAGGGCAGCAACATGGTTTTGCACCCCTGCAGCAGCCAAGAACCAAAGGACTTTGCAGCTACTGCTCACAAGAAGCAGAGAATATTCTCCCGTTCTTTTAAGGTGAGCAGAAACCTTTGAGATCACACAAATAACCAGTGGCAGAGCTGGGAAGAGGACTCGGGAATCCCATAGCACCTGACAGGACACCACTACCGCTCTGCCCCAGCAGAGCAGCACTTCATCCCACCTTCCCCTACTGAAAGAAAATTATAACAATAATAACACATAAAAATGCCATAAACTTCACTGATATTTTACTGAAACTTAACAAACCTGGCTGTAAAACTGAGACTGTGAGGGAGGAAATAAAAATAAACAAACAGCCACAAACTCCAGTTCTGAAGAGCGCCGGTGTCTTGGAAATCATGAGCAGCGCTGGAGATGTCACTTACAAGATATACACTGCTATTGGCACAGGGTATTTTTACAATATATGTGCATATCTAAACAGTAAATATGTCTTGCTGCTGTTGGGGATGCAAAGATAAATATGCGCATACCAATGGCCCTGCATGTATGGATGCATTTGTATCAGAGGTGTAATTGCAGAGAGCCCTCTGCGCTGCCGCTCTGCTGTCTCAGCACTCCGCTGCCTAAGCACCAGCCATGTATGAAAATCAGGATGGCCCAAAATCTCAGAGACACAGCTAAGAGGGGCTGATGCACTGGGGTGAGAGAAGGGGCAGGAATGCGAAGAGCCCTGAAAATTAAGACTCTGTTATCGTCCATGGAGACAAGATCCAGGAATACAAGTTAAATCCTTCCACTAGAGGAGGCTCCATCGTAAATCTTATCTGTCCCTCTGAAAGGCTCTATTGTGAACACACCAAAGGTTTTCAGAGGTCATAATTTGAGCTGGGGCTCCTCAAGAACTGAGAGGTAACAACTGCCTTTGAGCTTGTGAATCCAGGAGGGAAGGGCTCGTATCTTGGCATGGAAGTTCCTTGATGTTACTGTGTGTAGACAAAAAAAAAAACCTACCTGAAAACCCAACACTTTTCATGACTCATAGCAGTGTGAAACAATGGTTCACCTTCAGCAACCAGACATTTTATCAAATCCAAGACCCATCACCACTATTCCTTTGTGTTGAGTTTCTATCAGGGCAACAGCACTTCAGAAAGAGCAGTGGAAAAGTTGAAACAAGCTACAGTGCTCAGATCTTGCCGCTGGGTGAAAGCCTACAACAAAACAATGCTTGCAGAGAGATATCTTCCACTTCTAACATTTCTGATGAGCAAAATCCACTTTAAGTTTGCCTTTAATTCAAAAATCCTCCTAAGTTTGACTGTCGGTATTTCTTGCACCACTTTTCCAGCTCTTCAGAGTGTTCCTTCTCTGGCTTCTCTAACAACTTCTCTAGTGTTTTGACAGTCTTCACTTCTACCTCTAATTCTCCAGGGCCTCTAACAAGTCCTTTTCTCTAAAGTATCAGACAATTCAAATGGCATCAAGAATAAACAAACACGGTAGTGGCGTTCACTGGAGCTGAAATCAAGCCATCCTCATCTGCTGTCCCATAACACCTATCACCAAGGAGACAGAGATCCAGCACACCGACCCACTGAAGTCAACTGGTCATGTGTAGAAGACTCCTTGTTAATAGCAATGACATATATACATTGAGAGCAACCCCCCCACACACCCCTCCCCGTAACTCTTCCTTGTGTTTCTGCTATGGTCAAAGATGAGGAAAGAACTTGATGGACCAGTGTAACTTCTCAGCTGGACAAAGCCACTGAGTTTGATAGCAGGCCTAAAGGCCTGGGAAGACCCAGCAGGACATTTGTTCTTTTTCACTTGTCAACCAACACCCAAGACAGTGAGAGCATGATCAGAACAGCCTCTCTTGTTGTGGCAGGATCCTCTCCAGCACCATGCTCTGGACAAAGTGATTGCCACAAATAGAGGAAGGCAGAGAAGATACAGCCTATGCCTGATGAAATACATTTCCAGACATCATGATCCCCTTCATCAGTAGCTTAGCTAGATGATTTTTACAAAACAAAAGGGTGAGCAGGAAAAAAAACAGCTCAGGACAATTTTGGCTGCTCTGCATGGAAGATTTCACTGGATGTCATCACCTGCGTGTGGCCCTTGAGGACTCCGGTTGGCAAAAGGGTCTGTCCACATAAAATAGCTTTCATTTGCCATGTGGTTTTTGTGCTGAGATTGTCCAGGCAATCAAGTGAGGATGGGGAGTTGTTAGCCCAAATGAGCCAGACATCTCAGCTTATTTGAACATCTGGCTGATAAAGCCCAACTGTGCATATTCAGGATGAAAAGGTGTTTGACATTCAGGCCTGGGTGACTGAGGATGGGGGACCCTGCTTTGAACGTGCCAGATGGCTAGACAGATGCAATCCTTGCCCTTGTCAATGTGTGGCCAATCTCTTTGACTGACTGTAGCCATTCACCAATCTTCAGTAACATGGGCATCAATGCAGAGAACAGATGGACCTGTATAGCCACAGCAGAAATGAATTTAGCTCCTGTCCCAGGTCCCATTGCATCCAGTTCTACTTCCTCTTCCAACATCATGGCTCTCCAGGGACTACACTGCTGGTCGCTTCTTTCTCTTGACCTGTCCTCTTGGCTACTCTCTTTCTTTCCACATGCCCTACAATGTATTTAAACCAGAAGGTCCTAAAAATTTCCTGCAAATCCAGCCTTTGTTCAGGTTCTCCTCATCAAAGTCTCGGCCAATGATCTGAAAACAGAGAAAAGTCCATGGTACAAAAGGAGAGGCATCATCCATCTTAGTCCTTCACCTCTTCATCCACTTTGACATTCCTCACAGGGCAATTCAGCACATCTGGATGGCTCATGGCCCTTGACACCGTCCTCCAAACGTTTCACAGACAGGTATTTCAGACTTAGCACGTACAGGTGTGCTTCTTGCTGCTAGCACCTCCAGGACAACCTCAAGCAGGGGAGGTCACACAACTTCAGATGTTCTCAGGACATGCCTTTGCCCCACAATGTGACAATGCAGGGATGCTTGACTGAGCTGTTATATCCACATGGCTCAGCTGGGGAGATCTGAATCTGGGATGCCACTGTTGGAGATAAAAACCTGAGGTCCTTTCAGTTGTCTTCTAAGGAGAGGACTACAAGGATATCCAAACCCACTGTCTCTGCAAGCTGACCTAAAGGCTATAGCGGTGCTGACAACGAGGCCTCCCCACTGCTCTGCCACTGCTGCAGCGTACAGTGAGGGTGGTGGGATCTGGGTCAGGTTAGAAATACTTTGCTTCTAGCAGAAGGATCTCCATGGCCTGTGAGCTTCCCTCACATCGCCGTTATGCTTTAGCACCGCCGCCACATGAGGCATAAGAAAAGAGGTTGATGTTTCTGGAGCACAGACAAGTGAGTCAGAAAGAGGACCCAGGAGCTCAAGTCTTACACGTTAATAACAAGACTGTTTGTCCTTCCTTGAAAGCGTAGTGTTATCCAGGGATTATCTTCACTGTTTACTGCAGGGTACCGGCCAATTTATCTTTGAAACAGCCCTGTTACTGCCTGTGGGGAAGGTGAGGAAGCAGCCTCGCACCGGAGCACTATTTAACTGGGCAGGCACTGGGGAAATGCCTATTCCACTACATGCAGGCCAGATCCGAACCTGTGCAAGCAATCTGAAGCTCTTCCCTTGCTATTTCCAGACCTTTGGATCTCAATCCAGTGAAAGAAAGAGGAAAAGAGGAAAGCTGTGCCTCTTGGTCCAAGCTGACATGGACTGCAGGACAGCATCAGAGGCAGCAGGTACCTCCCTCAACACAGGCAGCTCTGCTCTCTATCCTCCAGCCTTTTCTACACGGGGGTCTTAATGTCAAGAGACACCACCTGACCAGGTATTTTGAGAACGCTGTTTGGAAAGGATGACATCTTCAACAGGTGAAACAATGGAAAGGGGAAAAAAACCCCCACAAACCAAAAAGAAAAGAATCAAACTAAATTCCTGCAAAGCATCAGTCCCTGCAGAACTCTGCCACATCCACCTGAGCCCTCAGAACACCTCAGCTGAGCCAGAGCGGGCAGCACAGCTCACTCTCAGGTGGCCCTGGGAGAGATGCCTCCCAGCAGGATTTCTGACCTGCAACCAAAAGCTGCAACATCTCTGATCTAGGTGGCCCTGGGGGCAGACCCCTAGCAAGTAACATGTCCCCTGGAAATTAAGGGGTTGTTTGTAGGGACTTCTCTCCACTGCCCAAATGAATGAGCCTTCTACCGCTCACTTCTGTGCAAGCCATCCATGAGTTGCTGCAAGGTGTGGAAGACTGCTTACCACGTTAGCTCACTGTAACAGACTGGCTTTGCCTTCCTGCTGTGGGGCTGGTTTGGGAGATCAGCCAGAGACCCATGCCACTGGTTTCTCCCTTGGCTCTCCACTTTCCACTCAAAACCTCCAGAACTGGGGTGCTTCTGGAGTGCAGTTTCTCTGGCAGGGTTGGGTTGCACTGCCTATAGAAGCATGTCCTGATAGCAACTAGCATTTGCATGGTATACCACTGGTGGTCTGCTTAACATCCAGCTTCTCCTGCTGCCCACCATTCTCTTTGTTCCTACCTCATAACAGTGAGCATCATGCCCTGGTGAGAGTACCATGAGCAGACACCGAGCTCAAAGGCACAAGAGTGGCACATTCCCACTCTCCCTCCCACCCCTAGAAAGAAAACAGGCACATAGATATTTGCATGGATAACAAAGTATATGGCACCCACGAGGTTCACTTTTTTTTTTCCTCCTTTTAAACAAATCCCAATTTTTCATCACTTGTGGGAGTGGAGTCCAATCAGCCGACTGCAGCCCGGGACCATTTTTGGGTCGGCTGTCCTGGTGGCAGGTACCACGCATTAGCTACACATCGTTCTCTAGCAGAGGAGTTGAAACCTGGGCAAAGTGCTCTGTGCCTTTGACCCTCAAAACAAACAAATGGAAACCACAGCAAATGGGCAGGAGATGGGGAAAGGGAAGGGAATGACTCATGGATTTCCTTGGATCGTGCTGACACAAAGGGAAAATAAAATTCACACAGGGCACACTCTTGCAGGTGATCCAGACACTGTCATGTAAGCAATCAAAGGTAACCACAACAGGAAGAAAACCAAAGGATAAGAATCTACCCAAAACAACCCCCAGAATGGCATGAGTTAGGACATCCCAGAAATGCTGGGTTACATCCATTAGGGTCACTCATGCTTTCAGCCCCAGTGAAACAGAATCATTATTCAAGGACTTTTTTCATTATTTTTTTCCCCCTCCCAAAGAGCAAGCAATCCCAGCAATCTTTTCACAGATAATTTTTCTGGTTTTGCTTTTACCATCCATGCACACAAGCCCCAGCATGGCACCGTCAGTCACAAGTTTTGATCACATCACTTTTCCAACGAAAAACAGAACAGGGAAGGGGAAGAGAAAAAAAAGAAAAAAGAAAAGAGAAAATAGGGAGGAAAAAAAGGCAAAGAAAATAAAGTGCCCCCCACAAAACAACCCCAAAACCAAACCCATCTCTCTTTTTTTTTCAAGACCACAGAAGTGAGCCAACCAAAACCAGAAAATAAAAACTGAAATAACCAAAAGGAGAAAACAAGAGAGAGATTAGAGGGAAGGGGGAAAACAAACAAAAAAACGAACACTAATGACCCAAAATAAAAAACAAAACCAAAAACTAACCAGCTGAATTGGGAGTTGAGGGTGAGTTAGCCTGGCTTCCATGGGCTGACACATTGGTAGCCGTGACAGCCGTTTTGGCAGCATAAATATTGGCTTCCTCTTGAAATTTACCTATGTTCTTCTTGTACCGGATTCTCTTATTTCCAAACCAGTTTGATACCTAGAGCAAGTTCAAGAGAAGACAAAGACGTTAACGTTTCAGCTCTGCCGAGCGTGGCTGGGTGAGGAAGGTGGATTAGTTCAGGTTAGACAGTGCATACTCTTCCCCCCCACCTCCCCCTTTTCCTAGCCATGGAAGCAAGCACCTTCTACCTGCACAGGCCACAACAAGCCCAGGAAAGGTGGTGGGAGCCCCTTGAGAGGGCTGGGTTTGCATGGATGCATCTGGTTCCTCTGCAGATGGGACGTTCACTAAGGGGATGCTCCACAGGAACCATTAGACTCACCCCATAAAAATATCAGATGGGTTTAAAAAAACCTGAGAAAGTCAAATGACTCTGAAACTGCACAATCTGAAAACGACTATGTGTCATTTTGGAACTTTTAATTTGCCTCCTCCTCGGTATCCCTTTGACAGGGACAGATGCCCCGATTTCCAGATGCCCCTTCTCCTCCCTTGGGAGAAGCTGGTGTGGCTTTCAGGGAAAACACTCCAACAAGTTTACTTGGGCCTGGCTGACAAACAAAATTGCCTTGATATTACTGAAGCTCTGCTTTTGATCCACCTAAGTGGTATCCATTCAAAAGGCCAGAAGTGGTCTGAGGTGTTCTTCATCCAGCTGAACTTGGCTTTGTGTGGTTTAGCACGAGTCACTATGCAAACTGGGAGCTCCAGGAGAAGGCTGGAGAGGCAGCACGGGGCTCATCGTAAGACCCATCTTTGGTCCCAGGGAACAAGCGTGTCCTTTGGAAAGGGGGAGGAGATGTTTCCATCGTGTTTGCCCAGAGATCACTATGGGTCTGTTGTGTCTAAGTGCCTGGAAGCATGCTGAATGAGGCTAGTGGATTTATTTTAAAAATATAAAGAAGCGGGCTGAACTTCTTCAGAAGTTCAGAAAAAGATGGACCAGATCTGAATGTAGAATGAAATGGTGCAGCTCTGCTCACGCTAATCCTGGTGAAAGCTGTTTCCCTGCACCAAGGAGAGGGCCAAGCAGGTCATCCTCACAGACTATCAGAAGTATGAATGCTTGAAAGAAACACTGCTTGGACAATCTGCCAGGTGTCGGATAAATACCCAAAGTTTGCATGTCAGAGGTTAAGCACAGCAACAGGAAACTCTGAAATCTGTGAAATCAGGCTGTGATAGCCAGGCAGAGCTGCTTCTCCAGGGAAAATGCCAGGGTACCACCATGAACTCAGTGTTCACATAATCCTGCTCAGGACCCTGATGATGATCAACTTTTTCACTGGTGGGCACTATGTTGCAGGAAACAGTTTCAGAGAAGACATAGGAAATATTCAGCCTAGAGTCTGGGAAGCAGCTCTCAGCTGCTTCTTTGACAACACTGAACACAGAGAATCAGGGGACCGTCTTCCTATGTGCAGGTCTCTAAGCAGAAGACAATTTCCAGCTGCTGATGACCTTGTTTGAGAAAACTCATCAGGATGAAGAGGATGGGCAAATGCTAGAGGATGCTGCAACTCTCCCAGAAGAGCTTCAGCACCCCTAGGATTGCTTGGAGCTGCAGTCTTGAGCTAGCAGATCAAACCTCTTTGGTGGGACTCCAAGAACATTCTTGCTCTTCTTGCTCATGAGCACAAGTACATCAGTGCTCCCCCTTCCAAAGCTTCCTTGCTGAAGCACCAAGACACAGAAGACAACACTGGATGTTCATGCTGGGAAGCTCATAATTTTTTCATCTTAAGGAAATTGTTTTTGCTTGGGTGTTGATAACTGAAACCCATATGCTTTTACTCCTACGCTGCTTTCTATCTGCAGTCCACCTAGAGTGTTCAGCAGCTTCTATACAGAAGTGACTTCATCCACCTGCTACTGAACTGCATGTACCCAATTCTATGCTGCTGAAGCACATTTGCGGGGAGCTCCATTCCACTTCTCGGTCCAGCTTTCTCCTTACTGACGTGTTCCTCTGTGATCTTCCCACTTGGCTATCTTTCTACAACAGCTCTTCCAGTTTCACATGCTGGAGCTGGTGGGCAAACTTTGAGGGCCACAGGGAAGGAAGCTGGGATAAATGGCCACCAGTATCCATCTTCAATTTAAAACCTGTGAAGTCAAAAACTTGCCTACCCCAGTCAGTCTTTGAGTTCAGATGAACTCCAGACTTGCACAGAATGATGCTGTCCCATGTTCTCACTTAGCCACAGCAAAAACTGAGACTTGGATGTGTGTTTTTTTCTGCCTTCTTTGGATGAAGAAGGGAGGGAGATCCTGGAGACAGGCACAATCCAACCTTCATACAGCACGGTCAAAAAATATCCTAAGTGCAGCATTTCTCCTGGGCATTTTCTCTTTGTGAGGGAGAAGTTGTAAGTGCGAACAGACGGATTAGAACTGAGAGGGGAAGCACCAGGACAGCTGTAGTTTTACTTAAGCCAATATGTGCTGTCTCTCGTAGGTAACTCTAGGCAGAATCAACATTTGGGTCTTCTGACCCAGGGGATGTCATCAGAGTTGCTCAGCAGGCATTCAACACTGTGATGACACCTACCCTTGGATGCTGTTGCTCCTGCTGAAGGCAGACATGCTCTCACAAGGACACCAGATGCTACTGCTGTCTTCAGTTTACTCAAGCGACGAACAGGCATGTGCCTGGGGCCGGGAAGCAGCCCAAGATGGGGAACAGAAAGGAAGCTTAGAGGAAGTGCTAAGCCCACACGAGGACAAGACTACCAGAGGCCATATAGATGGGTTTTCAATCACACAGCTTGCTCCAAAAAGAGAGGAAATAAAGAAGGGCAGGCCTGAGCAATGTATGGTTGAACACTTCAAGGACTGACTGCACTCCTCACAAATCCCAGCAGCTCCCAGGTCAAAGCTACAGACTCCAGGAACTACGTGTCTGCCTTGAATGTATGGAAATAATTCAATTTGTCTTTATTGACCACCTTTCTTTGAGGGATAAGCAAGTCAGGGAGATGTCATGTTCCACAGCACAAGAGTAATGACAGAGAGAAATGACCCTGAGAAAGCCCACCCTCCTTGAGCACAAACTATAACCATTAGCCTGTCTGAACCAAACCCTTCCCACCAGGACCCTGTTCATTCTACCTTATCGAGCAAAATCTGCCCAACTCTTCCTATAGCCTTCAAATCTCTTGCCTTGCAGAATGGACTTGCAGCTCAAACAAGCTCTTCTTGCAAGCCAGCTCAGTGCTAACCCCTTGAGGAGAAGACTTTGCCTCTGTGGGTCACGCCACATAATTTCTCTGCTGTTAACACCTTGGCTGCACACACAGCGATCACTCCATGAAGTCTTCATCCCTTCTAAATCCTCTCCCAAACTCTCCTTTTCTGCTTGTGGCTTCAATCTGCAGGTCTGCTGTCTGCTCTCCCATCCACTTAATCTAATTGTGCTAAACTCATCTAGTAATTAAATGCTCAACACTGGGACATGACTGACTTGACTGAGGTCCGGAGTGCCCTTCATCACGCTAAGGTTCCTGTTAGCAGTAGCCATCTCTGCTGTATTTCTGGGCTCTCTCACCTGTGAGACTGTGATGCCGCATTTCTTGGCTAGCTCTTCTTTGGCTTCCTCACTGGGGTAAGGGTTGCTGAGATGGGAATAGAAATACTCATTCAGGATTTCCGTAGCCTGCTTGTTGAAGTTTCGCCTCTTCCGCCTTAGCATGAAGAAAGAGGGAAAAACAGAAGGAAAAGGAAAGGGAATCAGTGCCAGGGATCCAGAAACTGGAATGTAATTTTAGATACTCCAATTTTCCCCACTTCCCTCCCTCCTTCTCCTGCTTCTGGGACCATGGAGTGCTATAAAGCCATAGCCAGGAAGCTTCTCATCTGCACCTTGTCGGTACCTCCTCTCCCAGCGTCTTCCAAAGCAAGTTAAGTCTCCTTCTCAAATTATCACTGAATCCTCCAGCTCACAGATGAGTCTTAAAACTGGCACCCAGCTCCTCCATCTGGGATGGTGGCTCCTGACACCTGGCTGCCCTGGCCAAAGGCTACTCTGCAAAGCTCAGTGCTGAGAAAGCAGCCATGGGTACACCCTTGAGATCTGTTTGATTTACAGCTGGGCACTGTCTATCTGCTACCGCTTCTCTCATATGCTGAGTGTAGCTGCTTCTCCTCCCCATCCCAGGCCAATGCCCAAGTCACAGCCTGCATGTAACCAGCTTGGGGAGTGAAATAATTCTACAGCAAATTGAAAATCTGGGACAATGGAAACAGAAGGAAAAGAATAGGAACCTAGAGGGGACAGGACAGGCTGGAGGATTAGCTTTCAACCACAGCTGGAGCACATTTTCACCACAGAGGTTTGCTGGAATATGCCACAGAATTTCCTTCTGCCGGAGCAAAACCAGCATGTGCAGTTCTCAAGGTAGGGCTGGGAGCCTCCCTGAGACAGAAGTTGGATGTCTTGAATTGCTGTCCCCTCCCTCGCTGAGCCACAGACAACTGAAGGGAAGGAAGGTAAACAGCCCCTGCAGCTCAAGACCAAGAGACATGGCCCTTCAGATGGACCTGAATTTACATCAGAACCTCAAAGCACCTCTTTCAGACCTGCAGAATACTGCACAGTGGTGGGGGAGAAAGGTTTGGGGAGCGAACTCACCGTGCGTCCAGAAATCGGGAGCGCAAGATCATGACGGCTTCACATGTGCTTTGCTTCAACTGCATCTGGATGGAGCTGAACTTGCGGTGGATGATGCTCACCATCCGTTCTATCTCCTTCGGAGAGATAGGTCGGGTCCGGCTCTGCTCACGCAGCAGGTTCATCACATGGGTGGTGAATTCATTGCATGCCTGGGATGGCAAGAAAAGCAAAAGAAACCCCAGGATCGGAAGGTCATTCGACGGCGTCAAGGACAGTATGGAGGCAATGCTGCTAAGGAAAGAGACGCCAGTGGAAGCCTCAATGGCTGGAGCTTTTTAGGGCAGACCCAGAACAAGAGAGTGCTGCCTCTCGGGGGAGAGATAAATTTCTCTCATCTGCCAAGCAAAGGACATGAGAGACTCCCAACAAATACGTTGAGAAAGGCAGGAGCCAATTTCTTTGCTCTTATGGATCATGGATGGAACTGGGGCTGGTCAAGCCCTAGGACTCCTGTAAAGCATGGAGAAGTCCCAGCCACTGTTTTTCTAGATGTGACTGGAGGAGCTATAGATGTTATCTGAGGAGGACCATGAACCTTTTGAGCTGTTGGTCCCTCCTCCCGCTGCCCCAGCTGGACCCCAGCACCCGTGTCCTGCAGAGCCCCTTGTGCTTCACAGGAGCAGCTTCCAGAGAGGCACAGCCCTGCTCCATGCTCTTAGCACATCTGATAAGAAGTAAGTAACAATAACAATTAAAGCCTGAGCGAGGCAGGAGCCCTGACAAGTAAGGGCAAGCAGGGAATAATCCCAATTACTTTGCTGCTGGCACAGCACTGTCTGGCTGCTCCTGCAGTCCCCATGCCATGCAGTGAGGACAGGGCAGCAAGAGGAGTTGAAGGGAGAAGGGGCAGATTTTGAGGCTAGCCACTTCATCAACCTCTTCTCCATCCCCACAAGCATCTCATGGGCATGACAGGATCCTCCAATTCCATTTGGGAACCAAGCCCCAAAAACCAGATTGAGAGCAGCACTTGGACACTGATCACTCAAGAAGCCTTTGGTGCCCCTGGGACACAGGCAGCTGCTCTGGGGACAGCATCCCCAGCTGCCACCCCATGATGGGGAAAAAGGAGCTAGGAGGGGAAAGACACACTGATTTTGTGGACTAGGAACATCATCTTGATTTACTGTCTCCCCACCTCATCATTTCAACCTCCTCCAGCACTTCCTCCCCCTCTAATCATCATTCCCTGGGCCTGCCCATGACTGGTCTAGGAGGTGTCGAATCCTCACCCACGGACTCAGACCCAATAGGGAGATGTCCCCAAGGACAGCAGAGCCCCTCGGATTGCCCATCACCAGCTTCAGCTGACAGCTCCCATCTCCCGGGGTGAGCGCCGGCTCCGAGAGCTCTCAGCCGGCCGCCTCTTTGCTCCCAGATGCTTGAGCAATTTCAACTCGTCTCCTCTTGGCGTGAAATAAAGAGCATTAAAGGCAAAATTGCCGGCGAGTGCTGTGCTGTCACAGCAGCAGCCAGACACTGGGAGAAGCCAGGGGCTGAGCTCCCCCAGCCACCACCAAAGGGACTGGAGAAGGGGGGATGGACACTGGGAAACCCTGAGCCCTGGTTTTGCAGGACTGAGGGTGATGATACCAGAGGTGTGGCCCAGCACAGCCGTTTACCAAACAATTCTGTGGTAAAACCAACCCCATCAGTGCAGGGACTGTGAGAAGGAACAATGTGGTGGCCCATCTCGCCTCCCAGCCCTGGGCTTCTCTCACCCGGGCATCCCTTTGGGGAGCAAAAACTGTGTAGAAACAAAACCAGAAAAGCAAACAAACAAAACCTCCTCCCAAGGGGAGGATGCAACAGAAGGTCCTTCCCTGACGGCTGTCCCTGGTTGTGCCCTTGGGGAAGGGTCCTTGTAAGCTCCTTGGGCTTGGGTGACAGAGGATGTAGGGTCTCTCTCCCCCTCTTCAGCGTGGGGCTGAAAGATAAGCCCTGACATGGTCTCCACTCTTACCCATATGAGAGGGCTGAGGCTCCCTCATGCCGCACCATATCGTGACCATGCCTTGAGGGTCTGACAGCAAGGGCGGAGAACAGCCACCAAAGTCATCCTTCCAATCTGCTCCTAGTGCCCTGTCACCCCTCTTCCTCTAAGGTCCTGCAAAATGCCTTTCATGGTTTGACCATTCTTGGCTTCTCCAACCCCAGAGCCCTGCCTGGCCACCCCAACTCCAGCTCCAACCCAGCAGCACCCATTTAAGGTAGCTTCACACCACGGCCCAGTGTAGGTCTGAAGATGCTGACCAGCAGCCTCAGCTTGGTCCATGTTTCACTGTCCCTCCAGCCCCATCACACAACCAGTGAGCTGGGTAAAATGGGAGCCAGGTTGGCTTGCCCATACAAACCCCGGCACCAGGGGCTGCTCACAGCCCCATCACATCAGCAGAGATGGTGTTAAACCAGAGACCTGAACCTTGCCTGGCCCTGCTCATGGAGCCTGTCTGCACCCAAAAAGCAGGGATGCTTTCTTGCTCGCATTCCATATAAACCACAACCTCAGGGTAGAAACCACATTCATCACAAGGGCAACCACGCAGCAGCAGAGAGAGGTCTGCAGAACATCTGGAAGCGATTGAAGGAAACCGGTTTTGAGCGTTGTCCTAAGAAGCTTTTCATGCAGTTGTCAGTGTTACCAATAGCTGCATTCATGACCCAAATAGTTTCTCTTTTTCAGAATCATTTTCCTCAAGAAAAAAGACACTTTTTTTCTTTTTTTCTGGAAAAAGAACTTTTCAAGCAGAAAAAATATTCAAGGAGGATTTTGATTTATACCTGCATCAAGGCCAGCGCCTTGAAGAGGACTCCCCCTTCATAGGGCCAATTTTTGGCAAGATATTAGGGGAGGAGTAAAAAGCGAAAATCAAAGGGGCAACCCATGCTGAACCCATTCTTGTGGCACATCCCAGCACACAAAACCAAGCCTCCCAACCCTAAAAAAGCACCTTTTCACCACAGTACCAAGCACCAGTTTGCATTTGCCCGCACGCTCCTAACAATAGATGTCAGCAGTGATCCAGGCTGTGCACGTCCACACCGCGGTGCCGGCACCAGGCGGAAGCTCTCCCTGCCTCTTACCCCACCACCCCACGACCACCAGCACCCCTGGGCAGCTCTGCCCTCCACCACGAAGGAGCCTGTTACCTGCTCGTACTTCTCCAGCTCCGTGTGGTAGATCTGTCGGATCTGGGAGAGTTTGGCTCTGTAGTCGGAGTGCTCCACCGAGTTGTCGGAGCCGGCTCCTCCCGATGCGGCGGCGGCGGCGGCAGCGGCAGCGGAGCCACCTCCTTTTTCAGGGCCTGCCACCCCCTCGGCCAGGAGCATGTTGTCTAACCGCATCAGCTGGGGGTCTGTGGGCTCCTCTTCCTGCGCTCCTCGGATGCTCAGCACTGCAGGAGACACAAAGGGGAAAGAAAAGCCTGAGTTGTGCCTAGGGCTTTAACTCGGGGAAGGGGATGCTCATCCAAAAGGGGATGCTCATCCCAGGCTGGACTGGTGGGGCTCAGTCCCCATCAACAGGGCTTTTCTTCCTTTACCCAGGGTATCCCAACAAGCACCTGTGTGCCAAGGGCTCGTTACCAAGCGCAGCTCTTCAGCTCTCCAGCCCAGCACCAGCGATGGGGCACCCCAGCTCCCCACTCCCCTCCTGCCTCTTCCCCTCCTTCCTGCAGGGAAGAAGTAGGGCAGGACCAGCAGAGAGCTCACCACAGAAGTAACCAAGAAGGCCACAATTTGTGTTCAAGTACGCAGTGAAACTGCCAGCAACACCAACCAAAAAAACAACAAACGCACCCATTCTTGCTGCTAGAAGTGAGAGGGACTGTACCCCGATTCAAGCATGGGATGGGAAGCCCAGACCTCAGCTCACCCAAGGGTCCTCTCATGTCACCTAACATGTCATTTACGGCCTGATCCTGCACTGTTTGTATCAGCCATCAACCCCAGATGGAGAGGAAGAAGCACAGAGCCCAGGGCTGACCGTACCTCAGTTTCCCCACTTTTAAATACAGAGAGGGCTTGCAAGGCTGTGCTTTTAGCCACCCAGTGGAAAAACAAGCAAAAACCATACAGAATATGTTTTATTCTTTGGAAAACACCCTTTTTTTTAGAAGCTGGTTGTTCCAGTGAAGTCTGAAATGTGCTAAGAAAAGGAGCAACAATAAATCAATCCTTCCGGAGTGACTTGCCAAGGAGAGAATTTTCCTCCCCCCTTTGTACTCCCCGCCTCAATTATTGCTTCAAGTAAAAGTCATCCTCCTGCAAGGGCTTTCCTGGAAAAACCACATGGGAACATCTTGGCAAAGGGGCATGTCCCAGGTCTGAAGGGTGGAGGTGCCCTTTGTGTCCCCCGTGTGCCCCCCAGGGTCTGTGTTTGAGCACAGAAGCATCACCCGAGATTCCTGTGTGCGAACACACAGGTGCTAAATAAATAAAATAAAAACAATAAATCCTTGATGAGTGAACACAAAAGGCATTTCCTAAGAGAAACCGGTTGTATTTCCCCATCTTGTCTGGCACAGGAGCTCAAAGCACTTTGTAAACACACGCTTGTGCACACCCAGAGCTGGGTAATGTTGCATGGATTTTAATAAAGCCATGCTCGCTTACACCCGAGATGAATTTGACCCCCCCCAACCTGCAGTGCAAGTAAGAGTGAGTGGCTTTCCCTGTCACTAAAAAGTCCAAAATCAGTGGGCAATACAAAGTAAAACCAGAGCAACTAAAAAACCACAGAGTATGCTCTTCCTCTCTCCAAAATAAGTTAGAGAAGAATATAGCTATTACCAATATAAAACTGAAGTAAAAGACCCTGTTGAGAGGTTTGGCTAACACTAAAAAGAGCTTTCTTTAAAGCCTCAGACTCTACTGAATTCGTTATTTTCAGGACTCTAGCACTTATTGGCATTTCTGAGATTAAAACATTTGCTGTCAACAAAGGTGGGAGGTCAGGGGGAAAGAAAAGATAGAAAAAAGCCCCATAACAGTAAATTTGCCAATAAGATGAGTTAATGATATGTAATTCCATGCTAGGGAAGATTGTTTCTATCTGGAGGGCACACGGTGCCAAATTTGGAGCCAGGTGCCAGTTGCCAAGACCTGAGGAGACAGGTCCAGCATCCCCTTCCACCACGGGAGGCTGCCACAGGCTCCACCGCTGGAGAAGCCCAAGGGGAGAGGTCAGGCTTCAGCAAGAAAACGGTTTGGGGTTTGCAGCCCATAAACTGGAACACTAAATAAAGGCAGCCAAAATCCTTAAAAAGACAAGAGGGAAGTGGGGAGGTGACAGGCTGCAGGAGAGAGACGACTTGCTGTGAAAAAAAAGAAGAGAAAATATTCTTCTTCTTCCAGGAAAAAAAATGATCACTAAATTAAAGCACATCAAAAGCCCAAACACAAATGGAAAGCAACACGGTTAAAATAAATAAATAATGGAACCCCCCCAAAATAAACAAATCAAAAGCAGAGTTGCCAAAACAGGTGCATCTGAATTTCAAAAGGGAAATATTTTTAGATTAAAAATCTCAGGAATCATTGACCTGACAGGTAGGCACAAGTGATTAATTAGCTGATGTTTAGAAAGCTGCTTCCCCATGAAAACTGCTATAAACCCCCGTGCTGTATTAGCGTGCAACGTGCACGGACCAGCACCCACTGGGTCTGTGCATCCCCAGTATCCCATGGATGGATGTGTGATCCCGCAGCAGAGACCTGAACCCAGCCAGGGGCCGAGTGGAGATGGCCGGGCTTTGGCTGCCCGCTCGGAGTAACGCTAGGGAGCAAATAAATGGAAAGGGCAACGTGTCTAAGCAGGACTGATGCTGCCTATTTATCCCTGGAAGGCTGCGCTCAGCTGAGAAGAAGACAAAATGATTATTTAAAAGCTCCTTTTTTATCTTCCCGGTGCTGTCCCTGGCTCCAACACAGCTCCTGCCAGGATGCTCGGAGTACCAGGCTCCTCGGCAGCTCCCACCCCCCAAAACGCCCCTGTGATGGGATGCAGCCCCTGATCCGCCGGCCGGGGGGCTCGGGGGGAGCTGGTACAGGCAGCACCTGACCCACAGTGCCCGTGCAGCTGCTCGCAAAAGGTCCCTGCTCTCCCCAGGCTGCCGGCTTTCCCACCACATTAAAATAAAACACATTAAGCAGGATGATCCTTGGTGGTCCAGCAGCGAGCCGGAGCCGTGGGGCTGCGGGTGCACCCCGACCTGTGCCGTGGCATCCCCAGGACCCATCATTTGCTGCTCCTGATTAAAGAGAGGGGGAGAGAAAAAAGGAAGAACAAAAAGAAAGATAGCGACTGGCAGCTGGGGGGGGAGGAAAATTCATGCAAGACTTTCTGTCCTTGGCTGCTTCCCTGCTGGCTCGGCAGCCCCGGAGCCACGGCGAATGCCACTAGAGGGGGCTCGGCCCTCGCTGCGGTCCCCCGCCACCTCAAAATGCATTTTTATATATAACGACACCCTGCACACATGCAAACACACACAGGGATGGGTTGGAAAAGCCAAGCCAAGCCACGCCCCTTGTCCCCGCTGCAAAACGCTCCCTGCGTGACTGTGAGGGGAACGGAGCAGTGTGGTCGCCCCACGGCTGGTGGCCATGGCAGGGTCACCATCACTGATGCCAGCAGCGGGCGCAGCTGGGGACCGCCGAGCCACCAGCCTGCAGTCCAGTCACGGGTGCCACCAGGGTCATGGAGACCCATTCCAGCAGCTGGGAAATGGCTCCCAGCTCACATGCTCACTCCTTTTTCCTCCCGAGCAAGGTATCACAGCCACAGTCTGCAGAGGACGTGGGTTGAGTCGTGATCCTGGCTGGCTTGGTGGCATGGCGCGTGCAGGACACGGGGAGGTGGCAGTGGGACTGGCCTTGGAGAGTCAGGCGAGGAGACAAAGCTGAAAATAGCTCCCCGTCTCCTTGCCTGCCCTGTGGTTCAGGGACACGGGATGGAAACTGCATCGAGTCATCAAAGCTTTCAGATGCTCCAAGATGTTTCCCACTGACCTGGGTGTCCCCAAGGAGCACCAGCAGAGCAGTCAGCCCCATGCTGACACCAGATGGGCAGCCAGCACCCCACACACCTGTGTCCCCATGCCTGGTGTTCCCGTGGGGTGGGGAAGCCACACAGCCTGAGGTACAGCCAGGGTGGGGTCATGGGACAGCAGAAACAGCCCCTGCTAGACATGGTGCTGGCATGTGCCTTCTAAACGAACTGTTCCCTAGGGATGGTCTGGGGCTCTGAAGACACCTAAAAAATCCACAAAAGTGGGTATTAGGCTCCTCCTGGTCCTCTACACAATCATCCCTTCCCTCACTTACTCCATTTTCCTGGGAGCATTTTTCCAAAGGGACCTGAGGAACCAGCTCAGTGCAGGAGCCAAGCGCACAGCTACCTCTCTTCTCCAAGGCCACCTCAAAATGCTTCAGCTTAGCAACCCTTTGCTCTCCTTCTTTTCCAAACTCTTCAGATCAGAAGTGTCCAGGCAACACACGCAGAACAACATCAAGAAAGGGGGTGATGGCAGCAGCTTAGCAGGAAACTGTGGCTCAGCAGTGACAGCAGAAAAGGATGTTCAAACCTCCAAGCTTCACTTGTCTTCTAGAAAAGGCATTTTATCCTACTGCCATCTGCATCCTCAAGCTGAGGAGATGTGGGAAGCAGGGGCCTGTCCTGGCCAGACTCCCAGCATGGGATGTACCCACTCACAAGGGGATGTAGGCTGTGGTGGTACAGCACTCCCCACCATTTCTCATGCTCCTGTCTCCCCTTGGGTGTGTGCTCATGCCCAGTTAGGTGTGGCCAGGACTTCTGGGGTGGAAGCCGAAAACCAAGCAGAAGATGTTGGAGGAGGCAATGGCCAAGCAGAGGACACCATAAGAAGCTAAGGCAAGGCAGAGCAGTAGGGAAGAGCCTCTCCAGGGATGCAATGGGGACATCTTGGAGAAAGAAGACACAGTGAACAACATGAAGCCAAACCAGGTTGTGATGATGAAGGAAGTCCCCAGCGCCACTGCAGCCACTCATGAGGGCTTTGCTGCACAGAACCAGTGTTCCTCCACTCCCTGCCGACCTCAGCGGTCAAAATTCGCTGTGACCACCTGGTTAAGATCCCCTCCAACTACACAAGCTGGCAGTTCCTCCACAGCTCCGTTTGCTGACACCACCAGCCAAGGCCTGGTCCCAGTGGCTGGACATTCAAACAAACCCAGCCTGGAAAGAACACTGCTGCACAGTTTTAGTGAGCAGGGGAGGAGCGCTGCCCTCCCGCCCGAGCTGGGCTGCTTCTGGACGGGTTTTCTTGTGGTTATTTCTGCCCATTCCCAACTTGCTGAACTGCCTTTCCAGGGGGACGTTTCAAAGGAGAAGGAGATTTCAAGTAAATGATTGCAACTTATCGAAAATAATGTGCTACTTAGCATCGGAGACAAGCATCCTGGCAGGCAGGAATGGGAAGCAGTGCCGGAGCAGATGGGAGTAATTAGGTTGTGATTTTGAGAAGGGTTTTCTTTCCTGCCTCCACTGTGCCTAAGATGTACTGGCGGGGGGGACAACTCACCCAACAACAGAGTTTCAAGAGAGATGGACGATTCCTCTGCCATGGCCGCCAGGCTCTGAGCTGCCTTTTGGCCTGACTCTCCCATGGGAAACGGAGATGCCCGGAGCAGCAGCGTGGCTGGTGGAGCACTGCTGGCTGCTCTCGCTGTCCTCTCCCACAACCACAAGCAGGGCGAGATGCCTCCTTCCCCACCAAGGCATAGACACCTCACCCACGTATTAGATGAACAAAGTCTTGCCCACACCCTTTCCGGGACCGGTGGGTGTCCCTGCTGTACAGACAAGGCAGGCACTGCAGCTCCCCCTTGGGACCCCTGCACAGACCCGCAGCCAGTCTTTGAAACACACACTGAACATCAGCCCTCTGCAATTGAACCACCATCTGCAATATCTGCCTGGGCTCACGGAGACCCAGCTCACTGGTTTTCTTTAAACATATGTTTTTACACCTCCAGGTCTAAAACAACAGATAGCAAACAGAGGGACAGACACGATGCCAGCAAATGCCCCTGCTAACAAAACCGGTAACTAATCATGTTATTTTAAGCTGATCTCAATATTCCCTGGAGCCTGAGACTACATTTGTGAACGCTGAAGATGAACAGCACTAAACCTGGTACAAAAATATTCCCATCTGCCTCGCATTTGAGGACAGTTACGCACTGAGTGGCTTGCAGTTGGCTGTTTGCATCCTCCTCGTACTCATGCGTGTAGTCACAGCCAGCTCGGGAGAGCTGGGGTTTGCTACCTTGGCTGATCCACGATGACCTGGGCTTGAGTTACTCTTCTCAAGCTTTCTTTGTGTAGAAAAGCCCCCAGATCCCCTGCACCTACCTAAACTCTGGGTTTTTTTCTATGCAAGTATATTTACAGCCTACTTTCTTCTGCAACAGCGAACCCCAGACCCAAAGGTAAACCCAGTGTTTTGGATCTTCTCTTTAAACACAAAGTACCTCCAAGACCCTATGTTCAGAGGAATACATAAACTCTCAGTTTTGTGGAGGATGCTGAAGCACCTCCAGCTGGTTCTTCACACCTCCCATTCCAGGGTCCATGTTACAGACAGAAATGTAAATGTCTTCTCGGCAAAGCCTGTGGTGTCCATGTTAAATGGATATCAACCATCTCAGTGACCAACGTGGAGCACTTCAATGACAAGTAACCAGAGGGAGATTTAAACCTTGGTTGGATGTATTCACCACATTTACGTAAAGCCACTGAGCAAAACAGCATCAAAACACAAATACCTATTTCCACAATGGATGGAAGCTGGAATTTCCACCTACACTGACACACACCCTTCCACAAAGCGACAGTTAAGAGAAGTTGGGGTTTTTTTCTCTTACGATTGACAGAAAGGTTCCCCTCCTTGCTCCAGCCTTTCCAAAACTTACAACTGGATGAACAGATTTTGCTCAGATTTTCCAAAACAGGCTGCCGTGAGATGAAGCATGGAAAATTTCATCTGGCAAAATGGCTTTTTGTGCATCTACTTATTTATTTATTTCCCAGAAAAAGGAGGAACACCGTGAAATCATGGCGCTCTTTCTGCCACAAATTTTCACAGTCCAAAGCCATAAAACAAACCAAAAATTTCAGCAATGAATAAAGAGAGAGGCTTGTACCCATATGTGCTGCAAAGCCACCCTGGGCCCTCACAAAACCACCTCCTCTCCCAGCATGGGAGTGTCCATCAGGGCTGTTTGGGAGCAGATTTTGTGAGAGATGTTTTGAAAGGTGGAGAAGTAATTCCTTCAGCCCATAAAGCATGAAAAATTGTGGTAAGATACGTACTCACATAGAGACGGGAGCCAGTCACATCAGTTCAGAGTAATGGTCCATCTAGCCCCAGAGGCCAACTCCAGCCCCACAGGAGACCCAACCAAGGTCATGACCAACAGCAGGAGCATCAGATGTTCAGGGCAGTTGCACTTCCTCCCACACCCTCCTACTAGTTTTGGGAACTTGCATCGCAACCCAAATTCAGATTAATCAAAAACGTTTCCTGAATCAAATATGAAATCTTCTCCCATTTCATGTTGACGTTTCCTCCTCCCCTCTTTTTTTAAATCAAACTTCGGGTCAACTTAAAACCAAACAAACTGCTTTAAAAAACAGTAATTCCTCATCTTTCTGGGGTGGAAGCATCCAAATTATTTGCTGAATCCAACTCAAATTGTAAAAAAAGTCTGAATTACCCTCAAATGGTAATTTTGGGGTGTGGGGAATGAGAGAGGGGAATTTATCACATGCCAGAAAGTTTCTCAGCTCCCAGCAGCAGCCCTCCATCACTTCAGAAGATGCAGCTTACACGTGCCACGGAGGCTGCAGAAGAGAGACACGTATTTCATAGCGCTGGCGAAGATGCTGCACCAGTTTTCTCCTAACCCCATTCCAAATGCCAAGCAGGTTGCCATAGCGAGTGAGGATCTGTCAGCAAAATGCTCAAAATGTCTGGAAAATTATCACTAGCACATTGGGGTGGAAAAAAATCCCCCCCGAACTGGAAAATGATCTAAAGTAGCCCTTTCCACAAAAATAAGGCACAATGTTGCGGTGATTGCTGGGAACCAGATTCCCTGAAATGTGACTCCTGGGGAAGCTGAATGAACACAGATGAGCTTGTCTTTCCAGCCCTTCCCTGCATCCTGCTCCTGCCGACCAGTTTAGCTCATGGCAAGTAACCAAGCCGGGTATGGAAAATTTTGACTCCTTCTCCGCACTCCCAGTTATTGCTGTGTCGTGGTCAAACGAAGGATTACAGATTAAATTTCAATATTTTCTATTTTTTTTCTTGATAGTCCTGACACCACAAGCTGGGTCTACTCGTGGATGCTCCACTGCAGGTTGGTGGTCAACTCCCATCAGCTTCGGCAGCAAAGCTCCCAGCTGTAATTTTCAGATCTGGCTCAGAAGCCAGAGCCGATCGAACCTCTTGCACCACGAGCAGATTGCCAAAACCAGGCAGTTTAGCAGCAAAGAGCAGGCTGGAAGCACTTGCAGACATTAAAAACAAGCCAACCAAAGGCAACCACCCCACCAGTGGACAAACCACCTCCTCCCCTCCCAGTTACAGCAGCTTCAAGACCACCTTTGCCACGTCCTACAGAGCATCAAACCCTCACAACCCCACCCAACTGAGCAAATCAACTTCACTGCCTGCAAGAACACTCTGCAAACAACCCATTGCCAAATTCTGGGTGCAGGGAGGGGGGTGTCAATCCTCTTATTGGCACCCTCCCTTGGAAGAGCAGGGATAAATTTGTGCTGCACACAGGTTCCCCTCCCCATCTCACATATCCCCAGGTGAGGCTCATGATCTGGCCATGAAGCAGCATGACACTGGGGAGTGATGCTGAAGCAGGCTGGAGCAATCCCATGCTCGGCTTATCTCACGAAGCAGTGTTCCCCTTCCTCAGCAGGGCAGGATTAGCAGGCTCCAGTTACAGCCGTGAAGTGTAATCAATCCCTTATCTGCATAGGCAACCCCAGCACATCTCGAATTCCTCAGCCGCACCAACCACACCGTAAGGGAGAGATTGTCTGTGGCCACCCAGCCTCCTCTATCCCACCCTCCTCCATCTCACTCTCCTCCATCTCACCCCAGCCACTGCTGCAGGCAGGGGACAGGGACCAGGACCGACCTCCGGCTGCTCAGAGCAGGAAATAAAGGAAAGCAGGGCGAGATCCAGCACTGCTCTGCTGCTGGGCCAGATCTGAGCAGCTAATAGACCATGGGCTGGCCTGGCTCAGGGGAGCAGCATCTGCCACGCAGAAAGCCCAGTGGCTGGGTCGGTCAATTGGCACTGCAGGCAGCAAGGGCAGGAGGGTAACAACAACACACACATGTACCTCTTCCCACACCTCTTGGGGTGCATTTGGGATTTTTTCCAACCCTAGATTGTGACACAGGGTAAAAGAATCAGATTTTGTTATTGCGGTAAGAACAGGAGGTTACACACAGGGCTCTGCCAGTCCCTGCGATGGCAGGACCTCACCTTCTCCTGCTGGAGCCTGGGTGATGGACCAGAGTCCTCTCTGCAGCACCAAGACAGTAAATTGTCACTGAGGGACAGAGCAAGCCATCGTCCCCACCCCAGGAGATGAGATGGCTCAGACCTGATGTCGGTCACGCCTGGAGCCGCGTCCCAGCCTGGAGCTCCCTAAACCCTGCAGGAACAAATCGACAAACAAAAGACGGGATTGCTCCCAGGACAGGTCCAGGCATAAACCTCCCCATCTCTGAACAGCAGTTGGGCTGGGATCTGCCTCCTGCTCCAGCACGGTGCTTTGCATATGAATCGTCCTTGCTGAAAAGAAATGGGTCCTTTGAATGAGCTGAATCTGCTAATGAGAAGCCGGGGCCTCCAGAGCCCCTCTGAGGACAAGGGTCCCATTTCGACTGCCCTAGGCCAAGCCCTGAAATCTGAGAACAAAGACAGAGAGGTTTTCCCCCAGAAGGAAGCTGCCTTTCCAGCCTGCGTCCCTCTCAGAAAGGTCATCTCCCCTGGACATGCAGCGCCTGCGAACGGCTGCTCCACGCACAAAGCAGCCGGGGCAAAAAGTCAGGGGTGAAAAGACTGGCGAGAGCCCATGCTGAAAGGCTGCATTTCAGATTCCCCTCTCCTGTCATCCTCCAACAAAGAAAACCTGTGAGACTCGAACCAAGAAGAGCTGGCTTGGAGCTTGTTAGATGGCAACGTCCCACACAAGTCTTGGCTTTGTTAAATAATCTGACGGTACCCACTGCCCATCACAGGGCCGAGAGCAGTGCCACTCTGTCCCCAGGCTGACGGGCTAGATTTGGGGTTCTGTGCAATATAGATTTTCCAAAGCTCCAGATCTCAGAGCCAAGCCACCACCCACATGGGGTTTTCCCTCCCTTTCTCACAAATTAGGCAGTGCAGAACCATGACAGCCATCTACCAAAAGCCATTTAACAGCCTCCCACTGCAGAGCACCCTGGGGCCACGTCCTCTGCCACCACAGCCAACGCACCTCCTCGTCTCCTGCTTACTGGCATGCTCTCTGCCCAGAACCACGTTCCCACTTCAGCAGTGACCTTCTGATCTAAGGCAAGAGCTGAGCATGTTCCTTGTCACTCCTGCTTACTTGAAGGCAGCCTCATTCCTTGGTGCTTGAAGAAGGTGGCTGCAAGAACAGTACATCCTTTTTTGGTGTGTGCTGACAAGAAGGATGCAAAAGAGAACGAAGAAGCAACCAGTAAGCAAGGACTTTCTACCCAGGGTGAAACCTCAGGAAACCTACTGCCCTGGCAAAGGGGAGACTGCAGCCACTGCTGAGTACGAGTGGATGAGAAATGCCTCTCATCAGTGATCGTCTTCTCTTGAGGTCAGCCATGGCCCAGGGTCTCTGCCTCATGGAGGATCAACATTGCTCTTCCTGAGAGACAGGGGTCTTCTGTTTCAGATGCATTAGAAACCATCCCTCCTCATGTCCACCTCTCCCCCGGCCATGGTGTCAGGTTACTTCTCCATGAAAAATCTGAACTGAAATAAGTTAGATACCTACGAGGACAGGTCAAATCCAAAGCAAAAGATGCAACCATAACCAAAAGCACCAACAATCCCACCCTGATTCATGTAGCGTAGCCACCATTTAGATGCAACACATACGCCACTGGACAACTTTGGGCACCTACTTTCAGCAGTGACCTGTGCTGGAACAGTATCAGGCTACTTCACAGTGTTACAGTTGTCAGCTAGGTGACCAGAGCCAGCCTCCCTTGAGCTGACGCACGTCACCCCATGCGTTTTTGAAGCTCTCCAGGACTAAATGTTCCTCTAACTCCTTGCAGACTTGCCTTACACACAAGGTCTTTCTCCCCATGCTATACAAAGATCACACCAAAGTCTACCTGAACGCTCCTCTGTTCCATATGCTTGGTTTCCAAGCTTGTCCCATCCACAGCACCGCAGAGAGGTCAAGTTTGCCGAAGCCTAGGTGGTCCATCAAGCTCCCATAGCTAAGACATGCCATCTTGAATCTAACTTTCCTGGGATCCAATGATCTCTGGCAAATTAATAAGCACGTTTTTTGCACGATGCTCAGTCCCCGTGCCGACCTGCTGAGCCCCGCGTCAAACCCCGTCCTTGAACGCACCAGACAAAGCCCGACTCTTTGAAAGGCAACAGCCGGTCGGCAGCATTTTAAGGCCAGAAAACAGCTCTGAACATTCAGTTCCTTCTTTAAATAGAGGCCCCTTCTGTAAACGATCTGTTTGGACAGGAGGGAGAGTGCTGCAAGAGTCCAAGCACTTGTGAAATAGGATCGGCTGCCTTCGCTCCCGCTCCATTCAAAACATGTGGGGGGAAGAAAGAAACCCAAAACTGGCAAGGCAAGAGGGGAGGAGAGAGAGCCCCCGCACCTCCGCGCTGCTGGAAGGGTGTGAGGCACCAGAGAAAACGGCGAAAAATAATTAAAAAGGATGAATTAGTGGCATTCCTGTTTCAAGGCGCCTGCGTGTGTTTAATTATATTCCATGCAAGAGGTTATTGACGCAGATTTCTGTGCTGCGGGGCAGTGGTGTAACGGGATCTGGCTCTGCCTTGTACCCCGGACAACCCCGCTGGGGGCTTTTACCACCAAGCCCACCCGTCCACACAGTTCGGTAGCACCCTCGGGGAGAGGGGGGCTGACACCCAGCCCCACAGTGCACTGGCCAGACAGACGGACACGCAGCTCCCCCCCTGCTCCTGCAAGAGAGGTCCCCAGCCATAAACAGAGAGGAGATTAAAAAGGGAGGAAAAAAAAATAAAAATCTTTGCCCGACTCCGGCTGCGTCCCAGA
This sequence comes from Aegotheles bennettii, assembly GCA_013398125.1. Classification (NCBI taxonomy): domain Eukaryota; kingdom Metazoa; phylum Chordata; class Aves; order Caprimulgiformes; family Aegothelidae; genus Aegotheles; species Aegotheles bennettii. The sequence continues at coordinate 1,094,411 of VZRW01001675.1, forward strand.
TCAAAGATCATCTCCAGCAAGGCCATCTGGTCCTTGTAAATGTAAAACCAAATTGAAAGCCCTGCCCTCACCTCCTCCGACTCCCCCGGCAATATTGCTTTTACCAGCCAGGGACGGGGAAGGAGCTCGCAAAAGGCATCTGTATGTAATATAGAGCCCCCGTGCAGCTGGGCTATAGGTTTGTGACACCCCTTTTCGTTAGTCATGAAGCAGAGGGAAATGGTTTTTGGATCTCTAGGGGCCCTGCTATTCCCAGGGGCTTTGGGAAGAGCCCACAGCAATGACCCTGGGATGAAGGAGGGCTGCTTTGCCTCCCCATCGCTCCTCCCTGACCGAGGACCAGGTTGTCGTCCCTGTCCTGGTTTAGAAAAGGACACATTGGGAGGGGGAGATGTCCCCACCATCCCATCAGTGTCCCCACCATCATGAAAGCCATGCAGCACCCTCCTTCCCCAGCGCAAGCAGGTTTCTCCTACCACTGCTCCCTGCCTGCGATGTGAAATGCGACGCAGAGGCCAGCAAATAAACAGAGGGAAAGAGGAGGATGGAACCGAGCGCCTTAGAAAGGGGATACAACGCATCTGAGCCAAAAACGAGTTGTGAAAAACCCCACCATTGCCAACCCAAATACTCCAGGCTTGACTTGAAAGGCAAGCGGGACCCGCGATGGAGAGGAGAAAGCTACACGGGAGACGTCGCAGGCAAAGACGAGGCAGCTTGAGGAATTCCTACCCATCAAGCTTTATTGTGTTATTCCAACTAAGCAGAGACAAAAAGACAAATCTCAGCTCCCTACTTTCATTTATAATTGAACCCAGTCCAGAAGGATGGAGCAAGTACCATCTGTAATGCAGAGTGCATTAGCAGCCGGCAGAATGAAATATTCAAATTACTGTAGGCTACCTCGCATTTTAATGACAGGGTTACAAAAACCCGACTTGTAAGTGGAGATTGGACTGGAAGAACAGAAAGTTTGTTTTTCCAGTGCATGAATTAACCTAACAAAATGTTACTTTCCGGGAAAAAAAAGCACTTACATAGGTAATTCTGCAACATATCCCAACAGGCTCACCAGGAAAAAAAATATTATTCCATTTAGCCATCCTAATTGATATATTGTCTAGGGAGATGAAAAAACTCGGGGGAAAAAGGGCAAGGCTTTCTCTTTTTGGCTGAAGATACCAAATAAATAGACATAGGTATGCAGGAACCTTCCCAACACGTACAGGTCCCGCGCACAGGCAGCGCGTGCGTGCATCCGTGGGATGTGCTGGTGCAATCCTTGCACAGGCCGTGGCCTTTTGATGCTGTGCACAATCTGAATATGCAAATCACCCCTTGATTTTCCTGCTTGTGCCTGCGCCGGGATCCATTCGTTTTGATATCGTTAATCAGGGCTGCCGAAAAGCCTGACACAGTAAGTGGCTGTAGCCCCTAGCAGTAGTCAAGGTGGAGTGACAGGCTCCATTTAAGATGTCACAGCATATAATAAAGTGTAAAACTATACTTAAAATAAACGAGATAGAAACAATAAACTTGACTCCGGGTTTGAACTTTCTGGGAGAGTGGCAGAGAGACAGGAACATGCACGTGTGCACATGGGCACAGGGCTGGGGTGGCTGGAGAGGATGGTCACCCCACCACCACGCCACGCAGGTGAGAGCGAGCAGGGCTCACCTCCCGTGTCCTCCAAGGGAGCTTCTCAGCAACCTTACGGTAACAACCAGTCTGTACATGGGACATCTCTGGAGCTTCTGGAGGTAGATGGGGGGAGGGAGGGAGACAAAGAGTCATAACTGGCATCTGCCAAGGACCAAGGGGATGGCCAGGCCATGACAGGCATCACAATTCAGGTGAGGAACCCATCGAAGGGGCTGAGCTTTGCCTCCAGCAGCTCAGGAGAGAAGAAGGGACTTATTTACTGCAGGTGTCACCTCCAGGTGCCTGGATGGAGGTCAGGACAAACCTATTCAAACCACCTTTCCCTCCCAGGCACCCAGGGAGCATCGCTGGCTCTTGGCCACGTTCTCAGGGTGTCCCTTCCCCTCTGTCTCCAGGCAGTAGTGCTGGGATGGGATGGAGAGGCAGCAATGTCCTCAGCATCGACAGCCTGGCCTTGGCCACGTGCCTGAGAACCAGGAGCCACAGCAGATGCTGGAGCCCTTCCTTGGCAGGATCAGGATCAGGATCAGGCCCATGCAGGGAGGGTCCCCCCACACTAACAAGCCCCAAAGCCCCATTTTGCTACCCAAACCACCCCTCTGCACCCCAAAACCTCTGGCGCACCCCATGGCAGCTCTCTGTGCTGAGACAAACCAGTCACTCTCTCTCCTGCTAAGCAGTTAAATTAGAGAGTATTCAATTAATAACAGCTGAATATTCTGTCACATTTAGGAAGATGTATGGTAAGACAAGCGAGTTGTGATGTCTGTGACAGAAATGATAAAAGTTCTCCCGACACAGCCTGGCAGATACTTGGCTGGAGGAACCGCTTGCTCTCATGGACTCCAACGTCAGCACAGACACCAGGCCCAGCGCCGCCTTCAAAGCAGAGAAGCTCCAAATTGCACGGGGAAACCTTTGCCAAAATCGTTTGCAGGCAGCTCCCTCCCGCCCTCCTTCTGGGATCCATCTGAGACGCACGGACAAGACTCTGGAGAAGACCTGGGCCAAGAGAGGTCTGAGACAGCACCTGCCAGCCACCATGTGGCAAGCATCACCCAGCAGAAGCTCAAACCCTCCCATGTCACCAAGGCCATCCTGTGACACTTGCCACCCGCTCCAGGCTGCCCAGTTTGCCCATCTGCATAAGGGACAGTGGTTATACACCAGGACTCACCCAGCGGGGACAGGGGCAGTGCTGGCATGGCACTACGACCACAGGCAAGCGCCTGCCACCCAGCAGGACATTCTCCACCTCATTTATGGATGTGGTGTGTGGCCAGGGGACACGCAGGAGCGATGCTCTCAAGGCCGCCTCCTCTCTTCTGGGGGGGTTGTTTTTCACCGGTGTTGTTTGCGAACACAGTTTTGTTGCTAAGAAACTACCTTCATATTGCTCGGAGAGCAAAGACAAAGCAACCGTCACAATCACACCCTATTTTGACAGTAGCCAGATCGTAACCACAAACGATCCATTTTCCCTGCTCTCCTGTGCACTCATTAATGTGCTCTGAACACCACGCTCCCACACAGCACCCACACCCTGCATGTACACACGTGGGCACCAGGGACCTCTGCCCCGTGTGCGTGGGGCTCCGTCGCATCCATTCATCCCCCGAGCCAAGGCTGAAGGAATCGGGCCCGGGAGGAGGAAGGGGCCTCCCCAGGGAGGCCCCAGGGCTCCCTTCTAGGCAGGAAGATGGCACAAGCTCTTTAAGCAAGAGATACATGACAAATAACAGGGAGAAGGTAAGACCAGCTCTGCACGTCAGCCCTGGTTTGAGGAGAAACGTAATTACCTGTTGGCTTAGGGTTTGTTGGGTGGGTTGGGGTTGTTTGTTGTGGGGGTTTTTTTAAGTTCCAGGGGAGAAAAGGTGGAGTCAAAAATTACAACCCACTTGCTGCTCAGTTTCCAAAGTGCCTCTTGCTGCTTTCAGGATGGGGAGATCCTGCCACGCAGGGAAGATCAAAGCACCCTCTCACCATCACCTTTACACAGATCTGTTCCCAAGCCAAGTCCCCAGGATCCTGAAAACCAGTTTGCCAATGCATCCACCTCCTAGGGCAGGACATCTCTACGAACCACCTCTGGCCCCTCTTTGCTGGCCCCACTGCAACTGGGGGGACCTGGTTGTGAAAAGCAACACATCTGCACCCCAAAAAAAGACAGGAAAGGGCCAAGAGCACCTCCAGGGCAGTGGCAGCTGCAGGAAGATGCTTCTTGTGCTGACCCAGGACTATCCAGGATGATGCACGAAGCTAAAAGGCTTGGTGGACATGGTGGTGCCTTGAGGTCAGCACTGCCCTACTCGCACCAAAATGCTGAAGGAAAGCAAATGTCCCGTTTGCAAATGTCCTGTGTGCCACGGGGTAAAGGCAGGGGGAGAAAAGGCACCCGGGCTGTGCCCACTAACAACTGGGAATGGCAGGTGCCAGCGAGGCAAGTGGAGCAGGAGGCAACCGCAGCACAGGCAGGGACACGGGTAAGGGCTGTGCAGGCAGGGACATGGGTAGCCACCATGCAGGCAGGGACATGGGTCTCAGCACCTTGTACCCATCCTGCTGGTCTACAGGCAGAGGGAAAGGCAGGTAAAAGGCAGGGTTGGAACTGGAACCTGTCATACCAAGGCAACCCAAAGGGCCTCCCCCCCGCCGTGCTTTGGCAAACCCCTGGTGCAAGAAAGGATGCCCAGAGTCACGGTGCAACTGCGGTGGCTTTCACAACCTGGGCAGGACTGCAAACACGGACCTGCTGTCCTTGACCATGACCCACCCATGGCAATCACCGGCTTGAGACCCAGCCGGGAGCACAGACTGGCACTGGTTTGCTTTACAGCCCTGGGTGTGCACTTGTGCAGACGGCAGTGCCTGCGGGCAGGGACCAGCTGGGCTTGGGGGGGCAGCGCCCGCCTTGGATGCTTCTTAGGGCCAAAAAGGAAAAAAAATCGAAGCCATGGGAAGTGATCCCACAATATCTGGGTTGTTTGACTCCTCCCCTGGGCCAGCTGGAGCATGGCTCTGGCTGATCCCTTGCTCAATCTTCTGCACATACCCGAAATCCCAGCCCAGCACCGAACGGCCCATCTCCCATAGAGCAGCAGCTTGCCACGTGTGCTTTCCCTGCCAAAACCCCGAGCTCCACCCCACAGTAGGAGAAAAAGGGAAGGGCGAGAAGAGCTCTGTCAAAACCCACCAAACCCCAAACAACATTTCCCTGCATCAGAACAAAGCCCTTGGAAATCTCTTCTCTGCCTGGGTCCCCCGACCCACATGAAAGAGGCATTTTTCTGGGCTAATTACACAAGCCGCTCTGAGCCTCCTGGCAGAATACAAGCTGCAGAGGCAGACATCAAAGGGCTCCAAACTTTAAAATAAATAGAGAGCTAAGACGGCACGGTCCGCGGGAGACCTCTCCCCATCGCCTCTGCTGACCGCCTGGGCCGAGCATCGGGGGCAACTCAGTCCACCAGACCCCCAGGCAAGGAAAGGCAGGGGAGGCAGGGGAGCGGTTGGATTTTATTTGCACGGCGTGTTCCCAGAAGGCACAGGCAAGCAGCAGGGGTTTGGTCCTTGCAGGACCAGCCATGTTCACAGCAAAGCCTTCTGAGGCTTCCATTCAAGGGAAGGACCGACTATGGAGCTTGTCTGCTAGCTGGGGTGGGCAAGCCGTGGAGCACTGGATGGAGCAGTCAAGGTCAGGTTGTGGGAAAGGATGGGACAGGAGCCACTGCCACACACCAGACAGTGGTGGCCTCCATCACAGCCAGTCTAAACACTGGCCCAAGGCATTGCATGCCTCGGTTTCCCCAGACATGAATGTACTCATTGCACCTGCAGCTCCTGAGATGGGATTTTCCAAACTGGTCCCTCACCCTAAAGAGCAACTTTCTAGGGGAAGCCTTGGTCCTGCTTGAGCTGAGTCACAGCCTGGTCCCGCTGCTCCTGACGGACAAGAAACCCAAGCTCTGCTGCTTCCCATTCATTTGTGAGAATAAGAAAGTGCCTGTGTTGTCCCCTCCAGGCAAGGGGCACTAGCCCCAGACCACCAGCACCCTATGACCATCTGCCCCCACTCCTGGCCCTGAAAGCAGCAAGGTCTCCTGGCTTTCAGCAGGACACCCTGACGTATCCGGCACTATTTGCATCGGAGGTGACTGGGGAAGATGAAGCCATCCTGCCAGCTCCTCTAGCCCCCACCTTTTGCCCTCCCCTTTGGGCTTTATAGGCCCTTGCACCATGGCCAGTACATGCTCCACAGAGCAACCAGCCCTCGCTCCTCACTGACAAGCACAGAGGGATGCCTCCAAAACAGCAGGGCATGATCACAAGTCCTATGGGTCTTCAGGCTCTGGTCCTTCCGTAGGCAGCAATCACACTGGAGTGCTGCCACGAGACATTTCTGCTGTGCCTTGGAAAAGGACAGGGGCAAGGAAATCCACATGGGATGCTCTGAAGTTCAGCACACACACAACTGTCACTCGAGGGATGCCAACCGTGCTCCTGAACCCAGCCTGGTCCAGCTCTTGGTCTCCCCACTTCTCCCCCAGCCTCAGCTCCAGGGGCATGGGGGCAAGGAGAGGGCTGGACCACGCATCCCGCTTCCTCCCGGGGAGGAGAAGGAAGATGAAAGGAAGGATGAGGCTGGGACGGCCGAGTGTGGGATGCGAGGGGAAGGTGTCAATTAAAGCAATGAGGCCCTGTGCATCCCGGTGCCTGACAGCCGTGCTGAGCGGAGCTGACAGCCGGAGCGCCGCCTGCCTCCCTCGCCTCGCTCGCAGGAGCGTGCTCCCTGCCGCGCACCCCCGGCTCCAACCCGGCCAGGCCGGCCACGCCGACACCGGCAGCGGCGTGGTGTCCCTTCCCCTGCCCCCCAGGGATGCTCCTCCTAATGGGAATTACTGTGATTTAAGGCCTAAGCAGGCCAGAGCCAGCCTGGAGGCGGGTGGCAGTGAAGCGGTTGAGGATGGGTGGGAAGGCAGAGAGAGGTACCGGATTGTGTTGGACCAACCAATGAGTGCTGCAAGGTCTCAGCCCCCATGCAGGATGGCATGAGCTGGGTGCTGGGACACGGCAAAGGTGGCAACCCAGCAGACATTGGCTGGCAACTCGCCTCTGGGCAGCCAGCCTTCATCCCTGCTCTCCCTCGCCTCCCCCTGGGAATCACATCCCGGGAGCCCCTGCTTCACCCCCTGCCTGCGCTCCCCGCAGGCTCAATCCGATTACTGCTGATACACATCTCCTCCTGGGCTCCAAAACACGCTCTTCCCAGCTGAAGGATTTGCAGGGACACAGAAAACTTGTCCTGATTGCGGCGTTAATGGTCGTGTGGCCCATGTCATCACCGAAATGGCCTTAGGGGGAGAGTTGATGGGTCTCTGAAGTCATCAGGACTACCCCACCTCATCTTGCTCCCCTTATTAAAACCATTCATCCTGGGAGCTAAATGAATATGTTTCATCTTCAAATGCTGAGACACAACAGCAAGCAGGCAGAGATCTAATAGAACAATACCCATCTAATCATGCCGATTTTTCTCTCCCCATCCTGCCTTCATATTACACACGCGGCCACGAGACCGAGCAGGGCCGCAGGCAACGGGTGAGGATGGAGCACAGCACACTCCGGGCTCTGCTGCCGCTGCCGCACCTTCTGCCCCCCCCTCACGCCAGGGTCTTCCTCCCTCTGCTGCAGTGGAAAAAGCTCCAGGACTTAGAAAAACTAATAAGCCCGATAGATACCAAGCCTAACAAGCCTAAGGAGTCTGGGAAGCAGGGCAGGCCCTCTGCCACCAGCACACCTCTGCTTCTCATGGGAATACTGAGCACCGTACGATCCATGAATCGTTCTGGTGCTCCTTCCTGCACTCACCGCAGGTTCTCCTGGTGCCCGTTCCCTTAGATACAGAGCTGATTTTCCCCCTTGTTTGCTAAAGCACCTTTTTGTACACATGATGCTGCAGAAGTGTTGCCAATTTTGTGTCCCTCGCATATTCAGGGTGTCCAGCAAGGACCCCAGCTAGGGACATGGTGGTGGAGGATGGGAGCATCGGGAAGGGCTGGGGATGGGAAGGGCAGATAATGTGTTGCAACTTTGAAGAGCCTGCTGGAGATGCTGCTGGCTCCCCTTCCTCACCAGGGTTTGCACAGCAAATCCCCGCTCTATCTAATTATTAACGATAATAACAGCGGCTGGCTCGCTGGATGCCATCTGGAGCCCCGCCACGCGTGCCCACCGGCCCCGGGAGGGCTGGGAAGGGGGTGACCCTGCGGGGCAAGGGCAGGGGCTGGGGGTCGGCCGGGAGGTTGGTACCAGCTCGGGATCGCCCCGAGGACCCGGCGGGCCCACCCAGGCTGCCGTGCTTGTGTTCGCTGCTGTGGCAGGCTTCATAAGGCTCCGCTCTTTGACTGGCGTTGAGTTTATGTGAAAGTAATTAACAGTAATTAATCCTTAATTACAGTAATTAGCCAAGTCGCAGTAAATTAAACCACATCTGGAGCAGATGAGGGCTTCCGAACGGGAGGCTAGTGCAGGCGACAATCGGAGAGATGCTGAATTCATCTGACAGCATCTGATTAAGGCTACCTGTTGCAAGTGGCTCATTTGCATCGTGTTTTTGTTTTCATTTGGCAGTAACCCTTTCAGCCCGGCTCCCCCCCTCCTCTTCCCTTGCCCTCCTCCATCTTCCCACCAGGAGCTGCGATGAGGAGGGAGCAGCTCCAACCCAAGAGCCAGGGGTCTCCCCTCCGTCCCTCCTGATCAGCCCAGGCTACCCCAGGGCAGTAGGGATGAGCCAGCAGGTGACCAGGGAGCTCCCTCGCACCCTCCGGAGAGCAGGAGCTGCTCAGGGGTGGTACATGAAGCACCCACGCTGCCCACAGGGGATGGCTGAGCAGGATGGAGGCAGAGTGATGGAGGCAGCCAGCTTTGCTCCTCGGCTTCCCCACAGCCCACTGCAGTAATAACAATAATAAAAGATTTGGACTCCAAAGGGGAGCACATTAGCAAAAAGGGGCTGACTATTATTAATACCACTCAGCATTTACCCAGCGCCATGCAACCTCAGAGACCTTTGCTGATGTTTAGCCACACTCACAGGGAGGGGGAAATCCATCCCTTCCCTTTCTTCCCACATTGGAGAAACCACAAGACGGAGAGGTGAAACAGGGTACGAGTGGCTCGGCTACCACCTGTCATGTTTGAACACTGAAAGAGCGAGCTCAGGGAGCAAACCACGCTGCCCTGACTTGGTTTCATGGCTTAATCCCACACGGTCAGGATGCACAGTTGGCTCTGAGCTATTAGAGAAATACTGGGCAGTGTTCACAAAAATATCCTACACTCTTCTGGTCCTCAAACTGTGCCACACACCAGCATCCCAAACCCCAGGACACGGACTTCCATCAAGGCAGGGAGATGCCAATGGGATTTCAAGAGCAGAACTGCCACCATGATGGTCTAGAAGCAATTGTCCAATTTCTGTAGGCATCACAAAAGCTTCAGGGCTGGAACGCATGTAATTAGTGAACGTCAAGGTCCTGTGTATCTTGCCATACCATCAAACAGCACAAAGGTGGATGGGTGGTAGACCCAGGCTCCTGAAGCCTAGGCAGGGAGTGTTAAAAAAAACTTCAATACTGCAATAGTCTCTGCTCTGGAACTAAAACCATTCAGGATTGCCAAAGCCAACAGCTGCAACAGGCTCTGGAAATGATCAGAAGAACCTCATTTCACGAAACACGGGAAAGAGCTACATTTGTCCCTGCAAAATAAAAGCAATCTTTTGAATCTCCTGCGCAGACAAGAGCCTTGCAGAAAAAAAAATGGGTTCCCCACCTCTGCTCTGCCTCCGCATCAGGCAGGATTCCCCCCTACTGCTGAAACCTAGCCAAGCGCTGGAACAGCCACCAACCAGCTGATGTCCAACGCCTGTCCAGCCCAGAAACACACTTCGCCATCTGTGTCTTGGTTGGCAAAAGGGGAATTCACAGCTCACCTCACCTCCCAAGGAGAAATGTGGTATCCTTCAGTCCCTTGGGCCACCAGCTGCCAAATGGAGCTGGGATTAAGTAGACTGAAGTGATGCTCTACCCAACCTCACCTTCCCAAACTAGGCAGGTCTCTGAACATGGGTGCTACCCCAAGACACCTGCGCTTGTGGCAAGGACAACAAGTGCCCGCCAAGGGGGAAGAAAAATTTTGCATTCAACCTGAAAGAGTGGGAAGGGTTTCTAATTCACACCCCCAAAATGAGCTCACATTGTCCTTTCAGTGCAATTTTGCTTTCAATCCATAGTTTTCTAAATAGATATTCCATCAGCTTTGTACTCGAGATCCTTCACAGCTATGGCATTTACAGCAAATCACATTATCTTGCTGCAGCCAGATTTTTGGCTTAAGAAAAAAATAAAATTCCTATGAATAAAAGATTGCCTCACAAATGTCTTCATGAAATACACCCCCCAAATCCACAATGCCAACGCTTCGCTCTGCACAAAAATAACATAAACTGGAAAGCTGTAACCAAACCGGCAAAGCCTGCCCCAGCCAGGCAGGAGCAGCGCAGGACACTGCTCTGCCAGAGGAGCAGCAGTGACCTCAGATGGTTTAATGGTGGAGGCAGGAGAGCCTGGTTGGACCTCCTTCTCCTCCACAGGGATCGGCCATCAGCTATCTGCACAGACCACAGATGTTAAAGATTTGGCCTTCGAAGCTGCAAAATATTGAACATCTCGGGTGAATAATCAAGTTTTCAGTGCATGGGCAACTCACCGCTCTTGGGAGGACAGTCATTCCGGACCCAAGCCAATGTTCCATCTCAGCTCATATGTATTTTTGTATCCAAATTTCCTCTGAGCTCACTTGGCTATGAAGCTTCATCTCTGCACACACAAGGAAGACCCTTCTCCATGCACTGAGAAGATCAAGAGAAAAGGCTCCCAAAGACAAGTACTCCCAGCTGTCCCACCCTGGACTGGGACATGATGAGACCCCTCTCTGCAGGAGACAGCACGGGTGAAGTGGTGCTATCTCCTCTGCTCACCTACCCATTGCTCCTCTCCATGCTAGGAAAGACTTGAGGGCCTGGGTTAGTATCTCCTATGAGATGGGTCAGCAATGCTGAGTCCACTAGACCCAAAGCTAAAGGCTCCTTAAACCTCCAGTGTTACTCAGCCCAGCTGCCCTACTTGCTTGCAACTGGTACATCTCAAACTTTCAAGCCTACATGCTTCATGGTGGCTCTGACCTGCATAAACAGCAGCATGAGTCCCTCTGGTTTTCACCTGTGTGGCTGGGAACACGTGTCCCTGCTCTCTGCACTACAAATTACTGGGAAACCACCCAGGGAAACATCCCTCTTATGTTGGTGGGGCGACTGTTAACTCCCAGTTGACCCTTTCCTCCTTTCAAAGCCCAAATAGCGTCTTGGGACTCTTCACCGCAGAAGTCCTTTGCTGAGCAACCCAGTGGTTGCTCCATTTCCAGTAGTTTTGCACCAGGTCAAGCGAGAAAACAAATACAACTGCAGAAAAACTAACAAGGCTGTGAAGGGGGGAGGCACACCCCGCTTCTCCTCTCCAGGGGCCATAGCCAGCCACATGGCCGGGCAGGCTTCAACAGCCAGCAAGCACCACCATTTCTGGACCAAACGTGAGTGCAGAAGCTTTAACCTGGAAAAAGTATGTGTGTGTGGGGAAGTTCTCAAATAAAACCAACCCACTGGTGACCCAGCGTGGATGTGCCCATCGCTGCAGACGGACACACGCACGCACGTTTTATGGACATGTGTGCACTCCTTCCAGGACGAAGACTCGGGTCCCTCCTCATCTGCACAGTTCGAATTAATTATACACTTTAATTTCATGAATTATTAATTTGATTCTGACTCGGCAGCTTACGATTATCCAGCGCTACAGACTATGCAATTCCAGCTTCATTAAAACATCACCAGCTGCCTGAGAGACAGACATTAAATAGCAGAGAGTAATAATAAAATTAAGCTCCCTGTGCATAGCAACAGAGTCTTCCCCAGCCGCACGCGGCGAGGGCCCAACTGGTAAATAGGTCCCTTCCAGGAGCTTTATTTCCTTCCCGAGGCTGGTCCCACCCTGCCCCCTCGCCGGGAGGATGCTGCTCCCAGGACACACAGCATGGAGGATCAGGGGTCTGCAAGAGCATCCTTGGGATGTGGGACAAGGCTGGGTGATGAGGGCAAGTGCATCCCCCTCCCATCGCCCTCTCAGCCCCTGCAGCAAGGACAGGGAAGGCTCTGGGGCTAACATCGCCTCCAAATAAATAAAGCCGGAGCGCTGCCTCCCAGCGTCTCCCTGGCAAAACAATTTATAGAGGGAAAATGTCGGAATTTAGACATTCCATTTAGCTGCTTCAGAAATCTAAGGACCCCAAACCTTGTGGGATTTGAGAAATCGATGGAATTAATTAAGGGAGATGTCCAGCGGTCTCCGCTAAGTAATCAGCAGGTACAGTAGACCTGAAATTCTATAAAGAAAAATGGGAAGGGATGACATTGAAGGAGGCAGTGGGGATTAAAAAATGAGCATCCGAGTGGTAAAGGCGCACACCCATTGATCGCTGCATTACGGATTAAGGCTTCAACGAGCAGCCAGAAGATTCTGTAGCAGAAAATGGTTACAGAGGATGAGCATGAGCAGAGCGGATATATATAACCTCTGACAGCCGGGAACAACCGAGACGGAGGACAGCTCTGCGGCGAACCCCGGAGCAAGAAAGTTTTGGGGAGGGGGAGGAAGGGGAGGCGGAGGGAGCTCCGAGGGAGCCATTTTGTGCAAGAGAGACCTGCCCAGGAGGAGGGAGCGGTGTCCCCTGCCCACCGTGGGGAGGAGGGCAGAGGGGGGCACCCAGAGGTGCTGCCGGATGGGGGGACATGGGGATGGGCAGTGAGGTGGGGAGGGGGCACTCGCGTGCTGGCCTGGGAGGCCGCTCCATCAGCAAACAGTTAATGCCTGGCTGTAAGGCACAGCCCAAGCAGACACAGACCAGACCTGCCTGCCTGCCTGACACAGGGCTCTCTGGACCACACTTCACCTCTCTGCCCTGCCTCTGCTCTTAAGGAGACCACTGCCCTTAATCCTATGGCCCTTACTGGTCCCATGCTTTGGATTCCCAACTATCCCAACTCCCGTGGGATGACTACATCCCAGCCCGGGAAAGCACCATCACGTGGTCCATGGCAGCATGGCAGCAGCTTCCCAAGGTTGCTCTGCCCACAGTGTAGCCCCAGGACATGCAGGTACCTGACCCTGAAAGCCAGTCTGAACCCTCCTCGCAAGAGCAGGTCACCAGTGAGCACCATCCACCCTCAAGAAGTAAAAAATTAGCACGATTGTGTTTTCAGACACTCTGAGTATGCACAGGGCAGGGTTAAAGCAAGAGCACCCAGGAGATGCCACCATTTGGGACCAAATCCTCAATGGGAACATTACAGCTACACCCAACGTCTTGTGCAGAGGAGGAAACCCTTGGGAGGAAACTCACCCGGCCATCCCACCTTCCCAGCTGCCACGGACGGAGAGGGAGAAGGCAGCAAAATCGGGATTGCTGGAACATTTCGATGAGGAATCTCAAAAAATAAACCCAAACCCCCGGAGCCGCGTGCGGTGGCAGCTCGGTGCCTGCAGAGGTTGTGGGGCTGGGGCCAACCCCCTGCTCCTCATGCACATGCATCACTGCAAGGCAGCACCAGCTAAATGTCAGCGGTGCCAGGGCACAGCCGGGGGGACCCATGCGTGGCAGGACCCCCACATGGCAGGACTAGGGTGGGTGCTTTGGGGTAGGGAGAGCACGGACTGGCCGGATGCAGGGGGAAGAAGGGCTCACCCTGTGCACAGATACAGCCACGGGCACCCAGTTGCTTCAGGAGGCAGCTGCAGGCCAGGGAGGCTGGTGCAGCTGAAGCATGTTTCCAGCCAAGGGTTGTCTGCCACTTGGTGTGCCCAGCGGGCACCCAGACAGGTCCAGCAGCCCCTGTGCCCACACCCTGGCACTGCCGCTCCCATCACCACCGCTCCCACTCACAGAGCAGCATCTCCGTTCTTCATCCCTTCAATACCTATCTTTCAAAAATCTGGTGGAGACCCAAAAAGCACATCTGAAGGTCATGGGCATTTTGAGCCAAATCCAGTGAGAGCATCCTGGCTGGGGAAGGGTCTGCAGAAACATCTTCCCTCCCTGGTGTGAGCTGGGCCACCTTGCCAGTCCTGCAGGAAACATGTACCTGTTTGGACAAGCAGCCTCAATGGGGCATCTGTTTGCCCCCTCTTGTGTGGCTCTGGAAGATAGAGCAGGACACCAAGGGGACCTTGACCCCTTCATCATCCAAGAAGACAGCATCACCTTCTCCAGTGCTGCTGGGGGACACAAAAACCTCAGTCTCTGTGCCAGGCAAGCCACAGCAACCAGGGAACAAGATGGGCAGTTGCCTGTTCAGGCTGAAGTGAGATGCTCCTGCATGCAGAATGCTGAACACCATGTCCCCAGAACCTGCGTGACAAGACACCAGCACAGAGAGGCCATGACCTCATGAGAAAGATGGGTCTAGCAGACGCAGCAGCATAAACACAGCTCATCCTTTCTCCCCAGAAAGCTTCCTCTGTGTCCAGGCTGGCCTTCAAAGGCTCTCTCTGGCCCATGTCTCTGCACGTACATCCTTGGATCAAGCCCTCCCAGCTCCAGCCCCAGGTTCCCTCAAACCAACCCCAACCTGCCCCAGGCAGGAGTTGCTAATCCCACTGCCCGAGCCAACACCAACGCCTTGCAATCACAGCGGGGAGGCCTCACGGGCACCCAGCGACACGCAGGGCAGTGTGTGTGTTACAATCCATGTGTCGGAGAGCCCTGAGCGGAGGCTGCAGCAGATGCAGAGCGTTCAGCAGATCCACTCCCCTGGCTGCGTTACAGCGGGAGGCAGGGAGCAGCCCTGGCCCTCGGCCCCCCGCCTCCCCAGCCCCCAGCAGCAGTTTGGCATCCAGTGCCATGAGCTCCTGGGGCAGGCACGCTCCTCGCCACAAACATCCTCCCTCAAAGCAGGACGCCTTCTCCCATGGGGCAAACATTAGTGGGACAACTGGAAACGTTCAGCTTGATTATAATGCTTTAAGAAAAGGTCACGGTGAAATTTCAGCGCTTTACCTTGAGCTCTGTTTGTTCTCTGCAGGATGAGATGGGAAGAGTCAGCTTGCCCTGGCTCGTGGCATCCGTGGAGCTCTGATTGCATTTCACGGGCTGGCAGCAGGCTGTCGAGCTGCAGCCAACCTCCCAGCCCTGGGGACCGAGATAAGTCGCCACGGACGCGCTTCTAGGGGCACGCACTGGACCACCACACCATAGCTGGACCACCACATGATAGCTAGACCATGTCCTCACTCCAAAAGTTGTCCAACCCTTAGCTGATTTTGCACTGTGCTTCCATTTCTGCTGTTGAAACAGGCCAAAAACACCCAAAAAGCATGGAAAAGCAGCCAGTAATTCCTAGATAGCATCTCCTTCGGAGCTGGGAAGGTTTTCCAGCATGCCATTTGGCTTCATCTTTTCAGGCCTCAAAGGGAACTGTGGCCAAATCTATAATGAGGCAGCAGCACTGCAGGACTCAAGCATCACTCAAGCATCGTGCAGCCCATGGGTGACCCTCAGCCACCACACCAGGCCACCAGCACCTCCTCCCTGCCCCTAGAGCGA
Source organism: Aegotheles bennettii (assembly GCA_013398125.1). Classification (NCBI taxonomy): domain Eukaryota; kingdom Metazoa; phylum Chordata; class Aves; order Caprimulgiformes; family Aegothelidae; genus Aegotheles; species Aegotheles bennettii. The sequence continues at coordinate 1,109,786 of VZRW01001675.1, forward strand.
AGTAAGGGCAGCCAGTACTGAAAGGCTGACATGTTCCTGCCAGCATTAAGAGCAGGACCAGGACTCAGCCCTCGCTGAGCAGCACAAAGCTCAGGGGCATCCCAGCTCCCCCAGCCCCTTTCCTTACACTCCAACACAATTGCTTAGGGACTCGTGAACAAGCCACTTTGCTCTTCAAGCTGAGGTGCACAAGGACAACCCACTAAAAGGCTCACAGAAGTGGAGTGGCCAGTGCTCCCCAAAACGCACGGGTGCAGGAGAGGAGCAGCCTAGCAGCTCTCCTCTTCTGCACACAGGAGCAGCTCCGACCCGCAGCAAAGGGTTTGCTAACAGTTGGGCGAGAGGAAAACCAAGGTCAGTTTTGTTTGTGGCTAACTGAAGGATGCTCTGCCCCCAGCAACATTCCTGCTGCAATAATTAAATCTGTCGTCCTACAATTTGCTGCCGGGGGAGTTCTCGAAAGGTCTCCAAGCAGAGCCAGGAGATGAGTGCCAGTGGAGACGGAGCCTTCTGCACCTGCTGGGGTCCAGGCTACCAGGTCCAGGCCCAGGCAAGGGAAGGGAGGAGGAAAAGCCACCAGGAGCTGCCTTCAGCTGGGACAACTCCCCAGGAAAGGGCAGGCAGCAGAAGGTTTTTGGGGGAGATTTTAGAACAGCCAGCTCCAGCAAACCTGGCCAAACGCCTGAAGTGCCAAGTGCTGCAAGAGCACCTGGAGGTGGCTGGAAAGGGCTCGGCATCTTTCCCTGAAGGCAGCTGGGTGAGCCAGCCTGCAAAGTGCTCCCCAAAGGGGGAGTGGTACGAGACGCTACCACAGCACACACGACTGTTCCGATGCAGCTGGAGCAGGGGGCTGGTGTGACACTGCTCCATGAGCTCGGACACAGCTGGTGGGTCCCCTTGGCAGCATCTTCCCTCTGAAAGCCAACCTCGCTGAAGGGGACGCCTGCTTCGAAGCCAGGGAGGACAGAATCAAGGCTGTGTCTTGTCGGCGGGCAGCAGCAGACCCAGGGGGCAGGCAGGCCCTTGTCCCCGCAGTGCCTGCTCTCGCCTTCCCGGAGCACGCAGATGCACCTGCCCGCAGAGCCGGGATGCTGAATTCCCACCACCCCGGCAGCGCCGCTCGCAACAACTCCCAGCTGCTGCCAAAAGGTATTTTTAGCTGCATTATTTATTTGAACACCTGCCTGAGACTTCAAGGCAGAGTACAGAGCCTGAGCAGTGGAGGGAGGGAGGGAGGAGCGGCACTGGGAGAGCTGGACTGTTTCCACTGGAAGATTCGAGAGCAGAGACATTGGCGCAATGGAGCACGACTCGGGCTACGCCGAGGAAGAGGATGGTACGGCTGGGATCACACACCTGCACCATAAACAGCACCAGGTGAACCCAGCTGCTGGGAATTGCCGCGTCCCAGTGCGGACTGGGAAGATGCTCCAGCCACCCTTGTGGGGAGGCTGGCTTCAGGGAAATCGAGCTCATTCGCTACGCAACTAAACATGATTTCAAGATGCTCTGGCCCAGTGCGGTGTCTGCAACACAAGCACCCCAGGTCTCGCTGCCGTACATCACCTTTTCTGCATAACCCCATTTTGGGGAACAATCTCAGCAGAACTGCCCTCTTTCAAAACGCCTTTCCTTCGCACAAAACCATTGCACCCCAAAGCCAGTCCATTCCCCCATCTTGGAGAGCAATAAGAGGACAAAGTGGGCAGAAAGCAAGGGAAGGAGGGATGCGGGGGGGGGGACGACGACAGCCATACTTCACCCTTCTTCCCAAAAACAGTGATGCTTACACCCACCTCAGGGGCTTGGGGGCCGCAGGGTAATTGAGGGCCCAGGCAGCAGGCGCAGGGAAAGCGATACAACACCCCTGTGTTATTTTTGCACACCTTTCTTGCCACCCCATTTATTGATGTGAACAAAACCTGCCACCTCCCTCCCCTTGTGCTGAAATAACCCTCCTTCTCTCTGAAATCAGCCAGGAAAAGGAGAGAGAAAAAAAACAGAAGGGGAAAAAAAGAAAAGAGCATCTAAAAATAAAGGCCAGGCCAGAGTATGTGCCTCTTGGTTGGGCTCCTGTGCTCACAGATCTGCTTATTTTGGCCTATCTCTCCCCAGCGATAAGGCAGCTAACAGCCCGTTATCAGCCAGTCGGTGAAAATGTGCTCCAGCCTGATTAGGGCTCAGTCTTTGCCAAGGTTATAAACAGCCGTTATCGTTCTCCCAAACAGAATAATCCGGACAGTATCAGCTCAGAAACATATGGGCCACACAGCGAAGATAGCCGCTGACGGACACTTCATTTTAATTGTAACGAGTGGTTAGCAGCAGCCTCCAGACAACAGACACAACTGCCCAATTGGCACCGGGTTCGCATCTCCTCCTGCATCCCTCCTCCCTCCCGCTCGCTGCCGCTTCTCTCCTCTCCCAGCTGCCCTCCTCCCCTTGACTTTGCAGCCCCTCGGGTGAGCATCCCTGCGATGCTGGGAGAAGCCCTGCCCAGGTCCCATGGGGCTGGGGGGAGGGGGCCAGCAGCACCCTCCATATCTCTGTGGGTGGAAAACGGGCACCCAGTGGTGGTGACACGAGCATGGCCATGTCACACCTGACGTGCTCGCGGCCAGGCTGGCGTGAGCAGGGAGCAAAGGGGTGCACGAGGCTGCTGCCATGGCAGTGAGGCATCCATGCCCACCTCCCTGCGGGGGATGGAGGCAGAGCAATGGGTCCCCACTGGACAGAGCAGCACCCAGGCACCCGGGTACCCCCTCCATGCAGCACCCCAGCAGCTCCTCGCTGCTTCCCGTGTGCCAGCTCGGCAGCAGGCAGGGTGCGGGAGGAGGGGCAGCAAACCCTCATTTCACATTCTCCCAGTGTCCCTTCTGTGTCATACTTTTTTTTTCCCCCCCTTTTCCCCCCTCTCTCTTCCCAAAAGGGGTGGTTTAGCTCAGAGAGTCTTAAACACATTTGCATTCCCAAGACAAGCTTAGGCATAAATTCATCTCAGTACAGGGGGCTTTTTTTTCGTTCTTTTTTTTTTTTCCTCCCCATCCTCCTTCTTTTCCTCCCTTCTCCTTTTCTCTCCAAACCCAAAATGAATTCAGTGAGATCTCTTGCAATTCCAGCACCGTAGCGCTGCGCAAGGCAGGATTACAAGAGATCTGAGGGCTTTCCTTTTCTTCCGACTCATGGCATGCAGTCTTGCTGCTTGGTTTTCTTATTAACAATAAGGGATAAGGCTCTTAGCCCCATTAGCCACACTAACCTTCTTCCCACTGTCTTCTTCAGCCAGCCCCAGCTCCCAGAAATCGCGCCTGAGCTCCATCCCCCCTGCAGGGAAAGAGCAGGAGAAAAAGGGGAAACCCCAAAAAAACCTGACTGCAAAATGTCAATATGGGGAGGCAAGCTAAAAACCTTAGGAAGACCCAGGACTGAGCTTCAAGTCACAAATGCTTTCTCAGATAATCTGTATTCCTATCTCGGTGCCAGCGGAGCTGTGATCAGAATATCCAAGGTCTCATAAAAGATTCAGGGCTTATTGACTTCCTTGCCTTCGCTGCCGGTTCGTGGTGCTCCCGCCTGCTCCCGCTCAGCCTCCGAAGCACCCAGCACCCTTCCCAAGTTGCCATCGCAGATGCCAAAGTTGAAGACATCTACTGTGCCTGTGCTGGACTGGCAGAGCGGAGCGGTGGGGGAAGGCTCTCCTCCCAAGCTGGGGGATGCATTCCCAGCCTCCAGCCCTGGTGAGAGGTGCTCCAGGAGACCCTTTGCCTTGGTGGACGTCTCCACCCAGGAACCAACCCCTCTTAGATGTCCCCATGGCCGCTCTGGCAGCACCAGCCACCGTGATGGGCAGGCAATGCTCCACATGCAGCAAGCAGAAAAGCAGATTTATGAGTTATTTTAATTCAAGTCACACGTTTAGGTGAAATCATCGCCAAGCTGGAAAAATGAAAACCTACACCAGGCACTTCTCAAGAGGAGGTTTCCTCCTGGACTGTATGAGGGATGAGCTCTCAGGGATGTCTCCAGCAGCACCGCAGCCCAGTTTTGCTGCATAAGCAGCACCGAGCAAATGTGCCGACCAGAGAATCCAGTCCCTGTGAATTTGTGATCAGTGCTACTCGGCCACAGCCCTAAGGAGAAGGCAGGGGCTAGGCATCTGGCTCTTTGGAACACACCATCCCACCATCACTCATGTTCTCACTGGTTTTAGGCACAAAATATCAGGTGACTGGTGAATGTGGTAGAAATTGTGTAGTTTGCATACTGGAGGTCTTCATACATGAGTTACACAGAGATGCCCATAAACACCACATAGAACCAACCACGATACAACCATCAGATCCACTCAGGCACCCTATTAATTGCACTTCCACATACCTAAAAGCCTTACACAGGCACTAAGACTCCATACTAGAAGGCATTGCACAATACCAGAAACAAATGCATATAAAAATCAAATGCTGCACAGGAACACATAGATTTAAATACACATGTATGCTCAAACACACACACATGTACTCATCGTGTGTGCACACACCATCACCCGGCACGTGCGAACACACCCCCGCAAGGCATCCCCAGACACACACATATATACCTACCTGCACACAGATATAGACTATTTATACATACACAAACTATACAAACGCTCTACGCACCCTGCTCGGTGACAGCTCAGATTTTCAGTAATATCATAATATTATTTTTTAGATCAGTTAAGGTATAAAATGTGCGCTCTCTCAGTCTTTAATATTAATAAGTCTTGTAACTAGCAGTTTCTCGTAGCTCCGAATTCTTGAGCACAACTAGAAAGGGCACTTATCCTGAAAAATCTAATAAATTTACAGTTTTATATACTTCCTTCAATTGTAAAAGTCTTGTTCAATAAACTTTAAAATGCCACTATAGAGCAATAACACAGACAGTATAAACCCAGCCCTGGGAAAGCTGTGCAACCAGAAATTGTTCCCCTTTCTGCTACAGCAATAAAGTTTTATATGTTTGAACTGACTGTAAAAAGGTTTGAATGTTGGCAACTGGGGAATAATCTGTCTTCTTTATAGTTATTATCATATTTCCCACAAGACCCTTTGGTCTGTGTCAATCCTTCTCGTATATGACACCTTTGTACTGTCAGCGAAAGCAAGAATACTTAACTTTTTGCGTGTGTGCAGGGCTGTGACTGGAGGTCCTTCGCTCTGCTTTTCTTCATATTACAGCACCCGGGAATAAATTACCTGTGACGTGCTGCAATGGAAGCCTTTTACCAAACCAAGCTGATCTGGAGAACAAATCTCAAAAAAAAACAGGGATCTGTGGACCGGTTCTCAAAGCAGCAGGCATAGGAGGTGCTGCTACCAACTGGGGGATGCTGGTGTCCCCACAGCTCTCCAGGACATGGTGGCTGCATCTCTGGGGCAGATAGCATCCTGAAATGGTGGCACCTCCCTGTTGGTCTTTTGGTTTGAGAATGGCTCCTCTTGCCTCTCCACCACCATCTGAAGGCAATGGCAGGTCCAGCACCAGCAGCCCGAGGTTCAGAGGTTGGAGCCAGAGCACCTGGACGCCTCCTGGACAGAAATGGTTTGGGGATTCTCGCTGAATCCCAAAGAGATCTGACCCAGATCTCAAAGCAGCAGCAGGCAAATACAAGAAAATCCCTCTAAACTCATCCATTCCACAAATGGATGATGGTTTCATCCGTTGCAATTTTTAACTGGCTGGGAGCTCACAAACCAAGATGAGGATGAATTTTGTCATGAGACCTATAGCAAGCCTGGACCCACACAGGGCTGATCTCTGGAGGAGTCGCTGCAAGCAGCTGCAGCCCTGGGATGTAAGGACACAGGGGAGCTCAGCCCTCAGCCTTCGGCAACCCAACCCCACGCGATCCTCAACTGCGGGCCACCTTTCAGGTGGCAAAGATGAGGCTCAATCAGAGATTGAGATGTCAAAAGAAGTGATGTTAAAGCATGTTTGGAAAATGAAAAATGAGGAGTCACCAGGACCAGATAATACCTGCCTAAGAGTTCTGCAGGGACTCAGAAATACAATGATTGCATATTTTCATTAGCAGCTCAATCTCTCATTACACTAGAGGATACAAAGTGTCATACCCTATTTTTAAAAAATGGAGTGAGATGAGCCACAGATTCACCGACTTGCGAGTCTCACTTCAGTACTGGCTAAGATGATAAATAGAGAGGATAAAGCCTCGAGATGGACACGACACCACCGAGATTAACCAGCAGTGCCCGTAAGGAAGAGGAAAATGTACCTTCCAAATCTGTTACAATTCTTGCACACCCAGCGACGGGAGGCACCAAGCACGGTCGGCGTGGTTTGGAGTCCCCCAGTTTCATCAGTTCATGAATTCACCTCTTCTCCCAGCAAAAAGCAAGGACTAAAGGCTAGCTAAGGAGTGGAAGAGAGGAGAAATTAACAGCTTTTTGAACAAGGCTATGGGTGTAGAAGGTTAATACGTGTATTGCCAGGAGAAGAGCATGAGCGGGTTTGAGAACATGAGCAACGGGGCTTAGCGAGGACTGGCGAAGGCTGAGGTGCTCCTCAAGGACGTGTGAACGAAGCTCCATGAGCTGGAGATAAGATGGTGGGTAGAAGTCAGTGAGGGTAAAATGCACAAGGAAGTAATTTAATTACTCACACACACTGACTATGACAAACTCTGCGCGGTCAGCCCGGAGGCCCAGCGAAGCGTGAAGGGAAGGGGCGGTGAGAGCTGCCAGGGCTGCACGATGCCCTGTGTCCAGGCTGCCCCTCGCCCTGAGGTCTCTCACCCCCTGCAAGCCCATCATCCTTGTAAGAGAGATGGAGAGAGAGTTTTTACCAGGCCTTGCAGCACTAGGGCAAGAGGCAATGGTTTTAAAGAGGACAGATTTGGATTAGATATAAGGATGAAATGTTTGATGATGAGGGTGGTGAGACACTAGAAGAGGTTGTGCAGCGAAGTTATGGAAAGTCCACAAGTCCACTGTTCAAGATCAGGTTTGACAGGACTCTGAGCAGCCCGATTTCATGAAAGGTGTCCCTGCCCATGGAAGGGGAGTGGACTAGATGATCTTTGAAGGTCTCTTCTCCAACCCAAACTAGTCTGTGATTCTGTGGTCCTGCAGGCAGGAGATTATGCCACCCACAGGGTCTCCTCGTGGAGGAGCTACAGTGGGACCCTGTAAGGAGGAAGGATGGAAATGGACGCCAAATGCTCATTAGTCTTCAAAATACAATTTGATAGGTATGTGGACAACCAGAAAAGCCATCGATGTGAACCAGAAGAGGTCAGAGATGCACACATCTGCCCTCCCCAGGCATAACCACAGAGCTGGAGGAGCACCAACTGCCATGGCTTCTCCCCACACAACCCATCCCTCCAGACATGAGAAATGATGTTTGAAACATGAACCAAACACCATAACCACGGGATCGGAGTTCTGGACCCCAGCTTGGCGCTTTCAACAACCACCCAGGAACGAAGGCGAAGCCCCTTGGCTTCCCAGCACCTCTGTCACTGATGAAAGAGAAAGGTCAGGTGAAAGGTTACCTCTTCTGCTGCCCTGCTCTGGGCCTGTGTTTCTCACCTCAGCAGCTGAGCCCCCAAGCCCCCTGTGCTATCTCTCAGCAGGACCCCAAACCCAGAGCCACCCTAGACGAGTCATTGGGCTGCTGCTTGCCAAGAGCTGCCTCCCTTTGCACCTCCCGAGCAGCACAAGCCCCTTTGCTAGCAAGCAATGAATAAATCTCTTGTTACTCACCATGAAGATGCTCCATCCTGGGCTTGCGGCAAGCTCAGCCAGCACTGCTGTGCAGGAGGGGGCTCTGCAGGGGCCCGGGCAGCGCTCCTCTCGCTCCACAGGGACAACCCGGCTCTTCCCAACGCACCTCAGCATCCCAGGCCTGAACTTGCTGGATCCTGGGGCTGCAGGCGAGTGGGGCATGGCCCCCAGTGCCAGCCCAGCCCGCCCACGGAGCGGCGAGGGTTAAGTCCAGCCAGCAAGCGCATCTCTGTTGCAAGAGTCCATTACCTCCCGCCACATTACCTCATTCATTTCTTATATGCGGATGGTTTATTCTCCCATGAGCACCCTCGCTGGCAGACATGGCTAGTGTAAAGTCCCCTCCCTCCCCTGTATTTCTCTATCCATCACATTTAACACTCTGACAGTAACAGTCTATAATGTTTCTATTCTACAAAACCGCTCTGTCAACTCCGGGCTTCCAGAGCAGCAACTGAGGAAAATAAATAACATCAACACCAGGCCCGACAGTATCACAGCTTGCTTTCTGCTGGGGGTTTATTTCTTTTTTTTTTTCTTTTTCTTTTTTTCTTTTTNAGGAAGGGAAAGGAAGGGAGAAAAAGGAGAGCGAGAGAGAAAGGGGAAAAAAAGTTCAGGTGTGTGAGGTGCAGGGAGAGATGGGCAGGAGTTTCCCTCCCAAGCAAACGAGGGCTGGGAGACCCTCGGAGATGGGCACAGTGCTTGCAAAGGGTATTTGGGGGAGCAGAGGTCGGGCACTGAGGGGGAAAGGGGCTGCAGCTCTTGAGATGGAGGATTCAACCTGCCATCACCCACCTTAACCCCCACAGCAGCACAGGCTAACCCCATCTGCTCCACACCAGCCCCTGGTCAGAAATCACTAATCCACTTAAATAATCCACTCCAGCTCATGGCTTAGTGGCCTCACAGTGTTTTCCATCTCCTTTCACTCCTGTGAAGCTCCCTGGGGCTGAAATGAGGCACGTGGCCACAGCTCCAGGGCTTGCCTGCTCCTTTCTGCAGCTGCAAGGGGTGACCCCAGCACCCTTCACCCTGCAGGGGACCCGCACCCCAGTAACTGTCACCAGCAAATAGTAACAATAATAATGACACCCTAAGAAATTGCCTGGCACTTTAGAAAGTGAAAATCAAGCAGAAAAACTGCACTTTTTTCAGCATTTTTGCTTTTCCTTGATAGGGCTGTGTTGGTTGGTGTTTATGTTGAGTCACTGCCTGCACGCTCACCTGCCGTCTGCATGAGACCTGCTCAGGTGCTGCTTTGCATTGGGAAAAAGAAAATAAAACACATGCACAAGAACTTTTCCAATCAATGGGAGAGAGACACAGCCCCTGACAGCCCTGCAGGCCTGGGGGCTGTGCTCGGCAGGCAGCTACAGGAACTGCCAGGGACCTACCCACCGAGGGCAGGAGGATGAGGAGGGAACGCGTGTGAGGGTCAGAGGGGGTGGTCAGAGGGGAGAGGTGTTTGGAGGACTTGGGAAACATAGGGAGCTGGTAACCATCCTCGCAGCCCCCAGTTATTTGCTTCCCCAGTCCTTTTGTGTCAAGCAGCTCTGATATCAAGCTGCCACGCTCCAGTGTGACACCAGACAGGGCCACCACCAGCCCCTGGTGGGGACATGCATGGGACTGCACCGCCCTGCATCTCGGTGACTCCTTCCAGTTAAAAAAAAAAAAAAGATGAAAAAAAAAAGGGGGGAAAAAAAAAAGAGCAAGCAGAAAATGGTTCCCTCTTTTGTTTACATACCTGCCACAGGCTGACGCTGGTTGCTGTCAGTCATTTGTATGAGCTGATGGTTTTCTAGCCGAAAGCAACACGAGCGATGGCAAGGCAAACAATAAAGGGATGGATCCTGCTCCAAGAGCCCTGCACCATCCCCAGCTCACCCTGAGAACTCTGCTCTGGGAGGAAAACACACCAGGCAACCAAAAGGGCTTCAGGTTTGGAAAAGGAACCATGAGCTCTGCCCCTTGCAAGGGAGAGCATCACCAGCGCTGAGCTCTGCTGAGCATTCAGAATTTGGAGAACTCAGCCAGAGATGGACAGTGTTTGCACCCGAGCATCCTCTCTGGGATCTCCCCGGAGAGAGGCAGCTCATGTGGCACTCACCATGGTTCAGGTTTGCTTGGCCAGACGCTGCCTGGCCTCTGCACCACAAGCTGGGCCTTGCTGCAAAGCCCCTGGAGCCACTCACAAAACCCCGAGCCAGGAAGGATGCTGATGGGATTTGGGCTATCGTCTGGAATGGGCTAAAGGATTAGGACTCCAGAAGTAACTATCTTTGCCACAGACTCCCAGTCCTCTGCTGCGAAGGGCCTTTATTCCACTGCAAAAAGAAACTTCCCACTTGCAAAAGCAGGAATAAAGCTTCCTGCAGAGGTCTGACAGCATAATGTGCATGCAGGCCCACGTGTACACACACACACCTATACAGCACGCTGGCATGGGCAACGTGCGAGAGAAACACAAAGAATTAAGGAGCGATGAAAGGTGCAAACGAAACTCTGAGCTTTGATGTGAAAGAATGCACAAACACGGTTTTGTTGAGCCGTATTATTTTGCATTCATAACTATCCCCCTCAATAGCTATATACGTACCCAGATAAAATTTGTATTTAGCTAAGCCCTGTCACTGGGAAGTGTTTATTTGCTCTTTGATCGCTGTCGTTATTCCATTTATCAAAAAAACCTCCCTTGGCCCAATATGAGAGGAGAAACCCTAATGCCCTGTGGATAGACACGGCAAGTTTGGCTGCTGTGTGGAACAGCCAAACCTTCCAGCTTTGCTGCTGCCAGAATTCAAGGCAGGATACTTGCTCACAGGTCATCGCAGCAGAGTCCTCCAATGGCCAGAAATAATGGAAGCAGTGGCACACGGGGGCAGGGAAATCCATACTTCCTAGCTTCAAGAAACACAAAATTTGGGCTGTTTTTTGCAGGGCAGAAGGGAACTCAGGAAGCAGAAAATCCTCCAGTTTTAGCATTTCGCTCCAGCACCCCAGGCTTGGAGCCCGGGGCTCCCCGGGGAGCAGCCAGCATGTGCACCAGAGGGCAGCAGTGCCAAAGTCACCCACCCCTGCAACCCCTGAGCACCCGGCTCAGGAGAAAACACCCAGTTCCTATCAAGACTTTTCTCACTAGGCACTCACTTTACATGGAGATAGAGGAGGCAAGAAAACAGAATCACCGGCCACTTGATCCCTTTCCTTGACAGAAGATACCACTTACCAGAGTCAGGAGGAGCCAAACCAAACTGGAGTCCTTTTTGCTGCTGCTTTGAGGACATCTTCAAATACTGAGAGATTCACCCTGGCGCAGACAGCTGCTTGCAAGGGGCTGCGCCACCACAGCACTGCCCATCAAAGCACACCAGGCTGGGACCCGGCCGATGGTCCCCGTGCTCAGGCATTTCTGGGTTCTGAAAGACCCAGGAGCTATTGCCAAGGAAAGGTAAAGAAGGCTGTGATCAAAAGCCATGGGGGAGGCCAGGCGTGCAGGCAATGCATTGCTGTGAGCATCATCATATTGCTGTGAGCATCCCTGCATTGCTGCGAGCATCGCTGCGAGCATCCCTGCATGGCTGCAAGCATCCCTGCGAGCATCCCTCCTGCATCCCTGCGAGCATCCCTCCTGCATCCCTCCTGCATCGCTGCGAGCATCCCTGCGAGCATCCCTCCCACATTGCTGCAAGCATCTCTCCTGCAGCCCACCTGCACGAGGCCATGGGGCCAGCTCAGCTGCGGGCAGCACAACGGCACCCACAGGCCATGGCCTCATCCCGCACACCCTCCTCCTGCCGAGAGCCCACCTCTGGAGCTGATAAGGGCTAATGAAACCCGCGGCCTGCCGATAACAGGAGAGCAGGCAAAGCAGCGGCGGTGGCAGCAGCAGCCAGGCTGCCGAGCGGGCTGGGATGCATGTAATCAGAAGGGTTATCTAATGCTAGTTTCATTCTAATTGAGTCACTACCATATGTCACCCTGCAATAACAACGCAAGCAGCATGCAACTGAATACATATTTAATTCACATAATGGGTACAACAGTAGAAGTAATCAAGGCAGTTTGCCATAAGCTATAAAGAAGTGCAGCGTGTTCCTATTGAGGAGCAGCCTGCGCTCGGGGAGAAGAGGATGGCAGGGGCATTGCATGGCTGTGGAAGCTGGGAAGGAGGGGGGACACCCCCCAAAATGCACCCCGGGATGGAGGGAAGGTGAGGCGGCCGTTCGATGCGAATGGAAATCGATGGCAGAATATTGTTGACGGATCGTTAGCCTCTTCAATATAATTAACAGTAATGGATTTATTGGCACAAACTTAATGATTTGAATGTTAAATACCGGCCTGGAATTGCAGTGCGCAGTCCAGTCGAGGGGCAGTTGCTTTGTTTCCAGGTTCAAAAAGGACCAAAAAATTGGAAAATTCAACCCAAGCCAGGCAAAGGTGCAGCCCCGGGGGCAGGGCAAAGTGGTGGTGGCCGTCCCTGCTCCCAGCTCACCCTCCTCTTCCAGTGGCACCCGACGGCCCCGCTCACCGCCTTCATTTCCTCCCGCAACGAGAAGATTAATACGATTGAGGACCACTCATCAATATCTTTGGACAGATCAACCGGAGTTTTCATTAAAGCCATATTAATGCTTTTGGATACACAGCTGTGGACAGGTTAGGCTTCAAAAATAAAGCCCAGAGAGGAAAGAAAAGAGGAGAGGAGCAGCGTCCGCTCCCAGCCGGGAATTAACGGAGAGCCGGCCCATTCCCTATTAGTGGCCTCTCCCACCAACATGTTTTGATGTATATTTCATGAGGATAAACAAACATTCATTTCACTTTGGGAAGGTGCTTGCTGTAATGTATTGGCAGCCTTACCAGCAATGAGGGGACATTAATTTCAATTCTGGTGTTTAAACACTTTGTTGAGCCCCAATCATTCATCCCCGGCTCAGCACAGCCCAGGCGTGGGGAAACAACGGATACGCAGAGCCCCAACCTCACCCTCGTGCAGAGCCTGCTGGAGTTTATTTGCTATTTAGATGACTTAAGAAGGACCAGATGTTAGGAAAGAGGTGGCTTTACGTGGCTGCTTGCCTTGGGGTGCAGCCTTCAGCCATCCCATGTATCATCAGAGAAAGGCTCCCAGCCTACGCTGGGCAATACCATCCCTGGAGAACAGGCTCTGATGAACCGCAGAACATGCCAGAGATGGAAGGAGAACGTCTGTGCTGGACTCCTGGATCTTCCAGGACTCCTCAGCCCACTCTTGCTTGCACCTTCCACCTCTGTATCCCCATTAAATGGGAGTAACAGCAACGCTTTTCCCAGGGGGGTGCTGCAAAGCAGTCCGTTAAAGACAGTGGGGGTTCTCAGCTTGATACCAAAAGCCAGACTTCACTTAGAAAACAACATCCCTGGTCCCTACAGCTTGCCTTGCAGGGACAGGAGACCAAATGTGGTGCTGAGGACCCATTGCACATACATCCTTCCAAACCAAACATCCCTCTGGGGTAACACCTGCAGCCAGCTCCCCCTCAACAGGGTTTCCGAGATGCACAAGCTATAGGTGAGGAAATGCCCACAGCATTCCCCAGGGAAACGCAGGTATGGATGCATCCTCTCTCCATCCCTGGCCCTTGGCTCCTCACATGCACCACTGAATAAACAGAGCTGGCAGAAACTGCGCAGTGAAGGGAGTGAGGAGGGCCGGGGCATGGAGAGCGGGGACATCTGGGAGGGAAAACAGGAAAAAAAATATGGCCTGGAAAAAGACATAAGGTCCTGCTGCACAATGGAGGAGAGCAGGGCAGGCTGAAGAAAGAGTGGTTGGAAAGATAACGCTGCTTTTGTTACACTCACGTGTCTATAAAAGGCGACACTGCTTGCAGAAAGGCTTTTTACAAATAATCTGTGGGTTAAGACACACGGAAACAGCAAAATAGGAAAACGATGCCTATATGAAATAGTGACGTGTTGTTCATGCGAATGCCAAGGGTTTTGCCTATCCTAACCCTCCCTGAACACACTCAGCACCATGCAAAAGGAAGAGGAGAGCTCCAGCACAGTTCCCCCCTTCCAAAAAAGAGAGGTCCCAACAAAAGCCCATGGAATATCCACCTGAAAAGCCAAGGCAGGCGAGGGCAGGGAGGGAGACACCGCACACTGGGACACCCCGAGCTGCCCCCTTCTTTTCCCTCCCACTTTTACCCTCCTGCTTCTTTTCCTGATCACCAAATGCGCAAGATACCCTACACACAAGGTGGACTTAAAAGAAGTTACAGTATCTGACAACACATCAGCAGCTCTCTGGGAACGCTGTGGAGATATTACGGTTGCTTTATATTATAAAGCACGCACATGGCGACACAGACACACACGCACGCTCCTATCTAGCTCCACATAAATGCAGGCAATGCCATAAAACCACTTCTCCTTCCACTTTATTTTGTGTGATCGGCTTTGTGGGGATGTTGTAGAGGCAGCAGCACTGCCTCTCTTCTCCTCTGTGCATCTCCTTGTTTTTAAGGGTAAAAAGCTGCTTTAGGAAGAAAACATTAATGCCTACAGAGGCGCTTACGACAGGAGAGCTGCCACAAGGACAGAAACCATCTTGTACCTAAGCACCTTCTGGGCTGTGATCCCAAAGAAAGGGTTTTCATCAACATCAATTGCTTCAGGAGGCAGGACTGTCCCTTGGTACCCAGTGGCTAACCCAGCCCCATCAGGAGTCTCTTCCTCGCCCTTCATCAGAGGCTGAGGAGGGTCTATGACCGTCCCAAAAATTCCCTCCACATCTCTGTCTTGACTTCTCCAAAGCGAGACCTTTCCAGTAGTGTTGCAATGGGCACAACTGACCTGATGGCAGCCCCCCTGGGAGATGCAGTCAGACTCTGTGCTGCTGGTTGGATGAAAAATGTGTTTCTTAGTGGCATGGTCAGCTCCCCGCCAGGAGCACGTACCACCAGGCGTGGTCTCTGCCCCAAAGAGCTCCTTGTCTAACCAAACTGGCCACAGAAGGCAAATGGAAGGAAGGACCAGGTCAGACCTCTGTGATCCCAACTGTCCCATTACAGCTCACTCACTGACATCAAGCAAAGCCACCCCAACTCCTGAAGCTTCCCCATCCTGCTGGGGACATTGGAAAAGAAAGACCCATGGTCTGAAGTCCTATGGAAAATCCCAGAGCCTTCCCTCCCTCTGCCCCCGCCTCCCACATTCAATAATCCTGTTAGACCGAACCCTGGCTGGATTAATCTCTTTCCCCAGACAAATGGGCGATTATTCAGGCATCACATTGGGATTTTTAGGGTTTGTGTGTGTTTCTACTGATCTTCTCTTGGCTTCTTTTGTAAATGGCTTTTACTGCTCCCCCGACAGCTCACAAGATTCAATTCAGTCTCTCTATTAACATTTCAGATACAAATACCTGCTCCCCAGGGCTACCCACAACAAATATCGGCAGAGCTTTGGGGAATCCTTCCCTACTTCAACACCAGTTTGGTGGCCAGAAAAATCCACAGCTACTCATGTTTGTCCTTAAAAGTCCTCTCCTCTCTATAGCTTGCTGAGACAAGCTCTGCAAATACTCAACACACACACAGCCTAAGGCCAGCGCCTCCAGAAATCAACCTCTCAACCTGGCTATCACATGCTTCAGGCAGCCTTCGATAAGGAAGATCCTACTGAAGTCAAATTAATTTGACACCCAAAAACCCGGATGCAAGCACGTAACCCAACCAGGAGACACTTGGGCAGGAACCTCAGGTCACTGCTGTATCTCCTGCCCACGGGAATAAACTGAGATCCATGAGGAAAAGCAAGAAAGAAGTCAAAGTGACCTTGAAGACATTGCTTGAGTTTCCTACCTGGACACCAGGAGATGACCACCTGTGGCACCAGGGCCCCAAGTCCACACAGCCGCACATCCAGCAATGTCCACCTCTTGTTTTTTCAGTAATCAAAGTAAGGATTTGGAACGGGACACATGGTCCCCACCTTGAATGAAGAAATGTAACCACAGGGCTCCTTTACTCCCTGGAGCACCTCTACAACAGAGCCTGTATCTATCAGACCAGCAGCCCAGATTCCCATCATCCCATATTTGCATTCCTATGGACATGATGATGTGTGTGCATACACAGATATATCCCTACATCTACATAAACTGGTGTTTTTATACACAGTGTGGCACTAAGCAGCACTGAAACACCTTTTTGTTCTTTGAAAAAAACCCTGCTTTTAAAGTTCTTTATGCCCAGCCCCAAATAATGCCATCACATAAAAGCCAACAAGCCCTTTTGCACTGCCCAGATGTTTTCCCTGCATGTCCTCAGCTACATTTTTATACTTCATTGACTACAGTAAGTTGAAACTAATTTATACCCTAGCTAGCCCTGCCAAGGCGAGCTGGCTAGGAGGAGCCAGCTGGACCATGCAGCTAGAGGACTGTTCACCAAGCCCCAGCCTGCTCTGCCTGTCCAAGCCCAGCAAAGGCGTGGGCACGCGAAGGAGCACGCCGTTCCCTGGGTGCCAGCATGACCCTTCGGCTGCTAGCAAAGAGAAAGGGAAGAAACCAGAGGATACCTTGGAAGGACGAGCTCACTGGCACTCACAGTGCTCCCAGCTTCCACTTCAGTGGGATATTCACATATTTGGGCAGGTTTTTTCCTCCAAAGTTCCAGGAGTCTTGGGAGGGATGAGACTCACAGCATTTGGTATCAGAAAAGAAAGCACAACAAGAAGTAACGCTGATCCTCAGGAAAGACCAAGCCTCAACTGAGGCTTCCCCCATTACTTAAGACATCCTTTGGAAACAAACTGGTATTTCCAGCTTCTCAGTGGGGTCTGGTCGGTTGGCACTCAGGACACACCACATGCTTCTTGACACTGCTAGAGACAGACTGCCAGTTCCTGCCCATGTCACATTAGCCAGATCTGGGACTGGGGACAGCAGTGGCAGACTGGAGAGCTCAGTGCCGAGCTGGAGGGGCAGTGATCCCTGGGAGAGACCTGGAGCACCAGAGGAAAAGAATGCTCTGCTACTCTGAAGAAATCCTTCCCATTCCCTTTGCAGCAAAGGACAGCCCGGGGCATCAGAGACCAAAAAGCCACAAAATCCACAGACTCCAACCTCTCTCCCCTGATCAGGATGGCAATAACCCAGGCAAAATTCCCATTAACCAGCTAATGCAGATAGCAGCGTTTCCCAGCCAGGGCTCCTCGTGGCTAAATAACAGTCTTTATCCCCCGATTTCCCTTCATCATTTGTCATCTTCTTTCAAATCAACTCAGTATTTCCTGAATCCTCAAGTACTAACAGGCTCGGGGAAAAAAAAAAAGCCAAGGAGGGAAGTGCTCACTAGAAAACTGGTTGATGTTTCCCACTCCCTTCTCCACTCTCAAAGTTCCCCCTTTCCACCCTGGGCCCTCAAACACTTCCCAGACAGCGACGGATCAGCTCAGATGGAGCACGGTGCTGGGTAGAAAGAAGCACAGAGCTCTGGCAGATGCAGCCCCTGTTCCCCCATCCCATCCCAAATCAGCTCAGCATTGCCGGGATAAACCCAGCCCTGTACCGAGAAGCATTGAGACCTCTCCCAAAGGAGAAATGCAGGACAGCAGCTCGGGATCCTGATGTTGGAGCATCCTTCACGCAGGACACGCGGCACACGTCCCCCTCTGCCAGCAGCGCCCGTCAAGCTGACGTGAACGGGCAGCGATGTGAGTTTCTGCAGCAAAAATGGGTCTGTGAGGGTGCAGAGGGGCTGCGCAGAGGGCTTGGCAGGTGGGAGTGGAAACAAGAGATGAGAAAACAGAGCGCGGTGTTTCATGCCCATGGGGGCCTTCCCACTCCATGTGCACCCGAGGGCAGGGGAGACAACCATGGTGACCTGGTGGGTAACTGGGGCACGGCCCCCATACAGGGCTGAAGGCAACCCCACCTGCGCCACCACGCTCTGTGGCACCTCCNACCCACTGCTCCCCTCCCTCCCTTTGCTTTCTAGCCCACCACCACATCCCCAGATAAATTGTGTAAGGACAACTCAGGGGCAACCCGAAAGCAAAGCAGAGCAGGGAGGCAACAACAAACCCCCAAAAACAAAATNGTACTGTCAAAGTTCCCCCTTTCCACCCTGGGCCCTCAAACACTTCCCAGACAGCGACGGATCAGCTCAGATGGAGCACGGTGCTGGGTAGAAAGAAGCACAGAGCTCTGGCAGATGCAGCCCCTGTTCCCCCATCCCATCCCAAATCAGCTCAGCATTGCCGGGATAAACCCAGCCCTGTACCGAGAAGCATTGAGACCTCTCCCAAAGGAGAAATGCAGGACAGCAGCTCGGGATCCTGATGTTGGAGCATCCTTCACGCAGGACACGCGGCACACGTCCCCCTCTGCCAGCAGCGCCCGTCAAGCTGACGTGAACGGGCAGCGATGTGAGTTTCTGCAGCAAAAATGGGTCTGTGAGGGTGCAGAGGGGCTGCGCAGAGGGCTTGGCAGGTGGGAGTGGAAACAAGAGATGAGAAAACAGAGCGCGGTGTTTCATGCCCATGGGGGCCTTCCCACTCCATGTGCACCCGAGGGCAGGGGAGACAACCATGGTGACCTGGTGGGTAACTGGGGCACGGCCCCCATACAGGGCTGAAGGCAACCCCACCTGCGCCACCACGCTCTGTGGCACCTCCATCGCAGAGGGAGACCTCCAGCTCCTGCAGAAGACAACCAGACCCAAGCCATCACTCGGGTGCAGCCATGCTGCTCGCTTCCCGAAAAAGAAAGCCAGGGATGATTTTTCTACCCCCTCTTAAATGCTCCCCCTAAACCCCCCCACCCACTGCTCCCCTCCCTCCCTTTGCTTTCTAGCCCACCACCACATCCCCAGATAAATTGTGTAAGGACAACTCAGGGGCAACCCGAAAGCAAAGCAGAGCAGGGAGGCAACAACAAACCCCCAAAAACAAAATAAAAAATGATGAGAAAGGGGTTTTAAAAAGAGACAGGACTAGGGAAAAAGCAACGGCAGCACAAGGAAAGGGGAAGGGGGGGGAATTCCTCTGGAAATCATTAATACTCCAGGAACCTTCAGGACTAAACCTGAATACAGACACTTAAGCTCTCAGCTCTGCCATTAACGCTAGGGCCTAAATTATTGATCTTTCGCCTTTATCAGCATAACAGTCACGTCCTGGTATCAAGATCTAACTACACTGCGGTCCCTGTGCTGCAGCCACCGAAATAATTAGGAGAAATTCTCATTAAAGGAGAGTGAAAGGTTCAGAGATGGAGACAGGAAAAAGGGTCTGGGAGGGTGTTTAATGTCTTCCACGGGGTCGAGAGAGCGCTCTGATCAAATCCCCGTGCGGGGCCGGGGGATGACAGCTTATCAAAAGGAGAAGTCCAAAGCCCAGGCTGGGCTGCACCGCGCCAGCGCCCGCCCGCAGCCACGCCACGTGCCAGGCAGAGGGGAATGGAGGCAGGTAGGGGGAATGCATGGAAAATAAATATAAAGGAAAATAATTAATAATGGAAAGGCTGCTGCGGGAATGTTCAGAGTCTAAAAAACCTCAGGCTGGGGAAGGAGAAGGGGTGCATGGAGGGGAGGTGGGAGGAAGGAGCCCAGCCTGCTCCCCAAGGCACACGGCCATGGCTCTTGCTATTGATTTCACTGCAGACTGCACCGCTCGGGACGCCGGAGGGAACTGCAGAGCGGAGAGGGAGAGCGGCAAAACCGAGGGAAACCACGCGTGTGCAGCTGGGAGGATGGAGGGGAGAAGCCCAGAGGATGGGGGAAGAAGCCTGGAGGATGGAGGGGAGAAGCCCAGCCTGGCAGTGGCACCAGTTCCAGCCCAAAATGCTGTAGTAGACGTTGAAAAAGAATTAAAAATACATTTATAAAATAAAAAAAAAAAAATGGAAAAATGCACCCACCACCACCAGCCCGAAACCCTGGGAAACATTTCCCAAAGCCCAGGAAAAAAGAAAATGAAATCCCAGTCTGGTGGGCAGCAGAGAGAAGTCGCTGGAGATTTCAGCGCAACTGGGGAGGGGGTGATGGGAAGATAAGGCGGGTGATGGACGGGGAGGGAGAAGGACCGGGATGAATGCAGAAAGCCTGTCCCCTCCCCCTCGCGCACGCAAAGTTTGCCTATATTTAATGTCAACGCGCTGTAATTTAAAAGAAAAATTCCATTTCACTCAGCTAATCAGAATGGTTAGAGAGACCATTACCACAAACACTGGGAACATCTGAAATTGATTATTTTTTACTTCGCACAGTTAATGAAATCCTCCAGCGACCGCGGGCAAGCGCAGCGGAGGGGTCCAGGGCTGGGGAGGGGGATGCGGTGCCACCACCGCCCACCCCTCTGCCCAGGGCTGCCGGAGCCGGGCTGGGCTCTCTGCCCACCATTTTGTGAAGGCTGGAGATATTTAGCATGGGCGGCACATCCCGTAAGGAGCACCACATCATTAAATGTCTTGGGCTGGTGCAGCGGGGAAGAGAAATGCAGGATGTCACTGCCTGATAGGGAGAAGACTCGGAGGTTATTTATTAGCGGACACTTACCACAAACTGCATTTTCTCCATTTGCATTCGATATGCTGCAGCCGGCTTAGCACCGGGAGAAGGCGGGTGGGATGGAGGGACCAGCATCCTC
>VZRW01001675.1:1134737-1184616 GCA_013398125.1 Aegotheles bennettii
CCCCCGCTGCACACTCCACCATGGCATAATCCCACATTAACATGCTCACCACAGCTGAAGCAGCCGACGTAATGAAAAAGCCCAACCACGAGGAGATAATTACATTAAAAAACTATTTTAAATCAACGAGAGCCAAGATGGGGCAGGGCGGTGCTGGGGACAGGCTGCTGTCATGCTGGCTGTCCTGCCACGCTCCAGCCACCTCTGAGGGCTGCACTCCTTGGCTCCAGAGCCAGGGGACCCCCCGAAGCCTCCTGCACCAGGGGCTGAGCAATACTTATGAAAAGTGAGACGTGGCCCCTCAGAGCCAGAGGGGACTGTCGGTGTGGCTGCCCCAGCTCTCAGGACAGGCAGCAGCTTGTTCCAAATTCACCAGCTCCCAGGGTTGGAGGATGGCAGCTTTCATTCACAACCGCTTGCAAAACTCATCCCAGTTTGAGGGCACAACCCAGGAGGCGGACTAGGAGCTCAGAAACAGCCACCTGGTTTGTAAAATGGCACTTTCCAGGCCACCGCTGTCTCCCACGTGGCACACAGCACGGACGAGACCAAGCATGGGCAGAGGATGCGAAGATGTGCTCAGCAGCAGGGACAAAAAAAGAGGACATCCCTCCTCTCACCCCAACAGAAGAGGATGCAGGGCCACGGGCAAAGTCACCACCTCCAGCACAACCACACGTCCGGCCTCAAAGAGAGACCCCAGCTGTGAAGGAAACAGCTTAAAAGGAAAAATAGCTGGGAAAAGGGGAAACCCTAGAACCAAAGGAACCCCTACAACACACGTCCTCCCCCCCTTTTGCGTCTTGTTCTCTCTCTCCTTTCCTCGGCCGGGTTTAATTTGACACCTTGAGCTTTGGTAACGAGGTGGGGAGAGAAGAGCCACAGCGGAATTCATTAGGCTGAGCACTGCAGGGCCCGCTCTCGGCGCGCTAATGACATCGGAGGATAGGGAAACGAGACAGCCGCCACGCCGGATGAAATAAACATGAGCACTGTCAGCCCTGACAGCAAAAGGGACAAAATAAGGCAGGTAGAGACCTTTCCCCAGCTGCACAATGCAAAGTGACAGCTTCCAAAGCCCCCTGCCCATGGATCCCCTCCGCTTGGGAAAGGGCAGGGTGGCCGAGAAGGGGACAGAGAAGCAAAGCAGTGACTGAACCACCTTTCCCACAATAAAACCACCTTTCCCACAATAAAACCACCTTTCCCCAGGCACTCACGCTCCCTCAGTCCCCTTCCACAGCAGGAGGAACTCGTGCCACCTCCTTCCAGCCATCCGGCGCAATCCCAAATGCTACGCAGCTGCTCGCAGGGTGGGGGTTCTGGGGATGCCATCTTTGCCTGGTGTACACCTCTTCCACTCCCAAACAGCACAGGGAAGGGGGGAGCAGGGTGGGACAAGTATTGCACAAATCCCCCAGGCTCATCACACCAGGGAGGAAGCCAGAGAGGACGAAGCTCCAGTGTGTGGCTGCGGGGTTGGTGTGCGGCACAGGGACGTGTGTGTGGGCACAGATGGTGTTCCTGGTGTGCCACCATGCCATACAAACCCAGCACCACAGCTCTGGCACAACTTTTGCCAGCACCCACCATCTTCTCTGATTCTGGAAACACCCAGGCAGCCAGCAAGGCCTTACCTGGTTCACTTGCAAACCTTCATCCAAAGTCCATGAGTACCCAGGTCCGTCAGTCCTACTGAGACAGTAACGCTTGAAGGACACTATGCAAGAAAACTGCAGGCTCCAGGAGAAAACTATCTATGTACTCAGCTCACCAGCTTTGATGCTGGACTGCAGGACGGTTCTAGCCTGCTTCCCTTGCAGGATCTGGGCCTGCAGGTCCATCAGGTGACACTGAGGTCTTCCACTGTGTCTAAAATGCAAGGGGATAGATGCAGGACTGCTGCCCACCAGCAAGGAGCCGAAGCCCAGCTCCTCAGAGCAGCCTCTGGCACAGCCTCTCCTCCATCTCCAAACACCACTTCCAGCACTGTCCTCACTCAGCCCCTGGTCCCCTCTGCTGAAGGTACTCTGCAGCAGGATGAGGCTCTACATTATCATAGGGTGCTCCAAGCTGCACGGGTGAGAGGAAGGTCGGAGAAGCAGCCAGGACTTGCAGCGGATCAGGAAGAGCCACACAGGCTTTAAGAAACCAGGTCTCAGGGAAGATGGGGCCACCGAACTGACCTGCCCAGCACTAATTCTGGCCTATGTCAGGCTGAGCTCAGGGCCCGGCACGGCTGCCCACCACTTCTCCAGTTCATCAGTCAGTGCAACAGCCAGGTCAGACTTTCCTTCCACACCCCTGATGCTTTGCAAGGTGAAATACTTCTCAACCCAAGAGTGACCGGCATCACAAGCAGACTTTTCCTTTCCTCCAAACATTGACCTGACCCACCCCTCCACGAAGGGAAGAGACTTCCCGCACACCCTAACACACAGCACAAGAGTGCTTGATGCCAGGCAGATCGCTTGGGTTCACAGATGCTCTTCTTCCATCAGGAATCTGAATTTTCTGCTTGGGTTTGGGGGCAAGTTTTTCTGGCTGAGCAAAGTTTCCAGAAGGCTCTTTTACGGCATCTTCACTCCAATGCTTTCAGTGCTCCCAGCTGCTGGCTCCACTCCCAGGACACAGCAGCATGCAGGAGGGAAAGGCGCACAAGGGAAAAAAGGCAAACTTCTGGAGCACAAGAGCCCCGAGCACTCCCCTAGCCTGTACCCAATCTGAACAAGTCACACGTACGCACCTGCCTCAGTTTCCCATCTACTAAAATAGCCCAATCCTCACGTGGTCCCTTTCTCCTGTTCTGAGCAAAATATGGCACCCACTGACCGATGCACTGCTACATTTGCTGCATCTTTGCCACTCTGATTCTCACCCTATCGAAGAACCCCACATGCTGATGGGAACACGGGACCCATCATATGGTTTAAATGATCCAGGGCTGTTTCCCAAAGTCCACTCAAAGGCCAGGAACACTTCCAGGCTCGGCCATCCACTCTCCATGCTCCATCCTCTGCTTTTATTCCCTCCCCCCAGCTTCCCCAAGCATCCCTTGAAAGCGAATGGCAATTGAGTTTGTAAGTCCCTATTCATCAAGGAAATTAATTCCTTATGCATAATTCATTTCTTTTGTCAACTTCTTTTTTTTCCCCAAATGCTCCCAAATGCATCAGGATTGGAAGCAGCAATGGGAAAATGGGAACAGAAGAGCTGAGAGGGTGAAGAAACAGCCTTGTTATAAGCTGACCAGCCTATGCCCTGCACCAGCCCATCACTCCAGCCCCCTCACAAGGTGTCTGAGAAGGAGGGAGGCCATCATGAAGTTTGAGATACCAATAAGCAGTGAGTTTGCTGGTAGGACACAGAAGACCTGGGAGCTGAAAGCTTGTGCTATGTCTATGTTGTTGCCTATGCCTGAAGGCAGACGTGACGAGGATGGTCTCACTGTAGTTGAGCAGCATCTCCAGTGACAACTGAGAGCCCAAGAGTGCCCAGGGCTGGCATGAAGCAGGAGCACCAGGGTGCCCAGACCACCAAAGATGGAGGGAGCTCTGAAGGCATGAAATCACAGCACTCTGGTCTCTGAATCAAAGGGGGTGGCAGCCTCTGATCAGGCTTTCTGTCCTTCTCACAGTAGGTTATGCCGGCCTTGTGCTGCGCTGGACGGACATGTCCTTCAAGAGCCATCCTCTCTGGGTCCAGAGCGAGCCATCCAGCCTCCACCATCCATCTTGTCTGTAAGGAGGCAGCGCCCATCCGGGCTATTTATGGAAGAGAACTCTGGAGCTGTGTCAGAGCCCTGCTGAGTGCAGAAGCTTCGCAGACAGGTTTACCTTGTTGCAAGCACAAGTCTGGTAGGAGGCCTGAAGGTAACAGTCACACCTTGTCAGCTCTTGGAACGACAACCCAGGAAGATAAATCCAGCTGCAAGAGGAAGAATTGGCTGCAGATGAGCCATGCCTGCACTCGGAGAAGACTCTGAACCCCCAGTTCCTCCCAGTGTCAGGACAGGGCTATGCCACCAGCAGCACCCAGTCTTATTTCCCTGCAGATCTCATGGCACGGCAGGAATGGAGCGACTCTCCCTGCCAGCTCCACCTTGCTCCTCCTTCCCAAGGTGAGGAGATCCCAGCTCGTGCTGGCATCGGCACAGCCCAGCTCAGACACAGGGACACCATCGCTGAAGCACTGGGAGCACTGGGACCACGCGCAATGCCGCAGCGCCGGCAGAACGCCGCCGGTCCCAGCAGGATCAGGTACAAGAGCAGCTTGGGTTACAGGGCTCGGCTTACCGCTGACCCATCGACATTTACAATCGCACACAGCCAGCAAACCGCCTTCGGATACCTGACCAAAAAAGACTGTGGCACTTGGCCCATGCTGCTAATCCCCAAACTTGAGAAGAAATTCACACGCAGTGCTCACACCCACGGACCGTCACTTCCCACCCGGCAAGCTGGGAAAGCCCGTATAAATAAAGCTTAATTGCTGCAGGCAGAACGCGCGGTGGCCAAACGAACAGCAAAGCCCTGGGATTCCCCAACTCCTCCGTGGACCAGACCCTCCAGCTGATGTTCAACCCAAGTCAACAGGAGCATTGCCTTACCTGCAAGTCTGGCATCTCTCGTGACCGAATTTCCCCCTCTGCTAGGGAGAGGAAGGCACTGGTACAGTGAAGTACAATTCTGTTACTGCTCCTGCGCTCGTGACTCTCAGTGGCACTGAAGAGAATTAAGCAACATGCTGAGGTGCCACCACCATCATCTCCAAGTCTCCGCCGAGGGGACGCAGCCCTGGCTGCATCCCACCCCAGTCCACAGAACAAAAGGCAGTGGTTCGTGCTGCTCCTCGCACTAAATTTGGGCAGTAAGTAATGCCATCTTGTCACAGGGGTACAGAGAGCGTTTGCAACGCCCCATTTAACTGCACTGTACTCCTATCCACAGGCTTCATCAGCATATTTCAGCAGCGCCTTGATGGATGAAGATAGATGGGAGAACATCATCCCTGGTGAAATCACTGTTTTATCAAGGTTAAACCATCCTCACGCCGCAGCACCTCCCTTTGTTGCTTCATTTCCAATCACCAAATTAGTGGCAGACGTAACACGCGTTTGTACAGACCCCGTTCCCCCCTCCCCAGCTCAGCTTTGCCTTCTGCCAGGGTGGGGGGGGAGGGGAAGCATGGAAAGATCTCTCCCACCTCCATGTCTAAGCCTTCCAGCTCTGTGGGCTCTGGGGACCCAACAAAACCCACTACAGCCAAAGGACCACCAGTCCTTCCCCTTTCACCTTGGTACGAGAACATCCACCAGCACGTTTCTGTGGGCTGACAGCTAAAGCCATGGCAAGCAGAGGACAAGGAAGGAAAGCAGGAGGCAGGTAGGCTTTTGGTGGAGCCAGATGGTCTCATGGTGAAGGTACCAAGGGGAACGGGATGCAGAAGGGCAGCAGCACAATACATGACCTTTCTCCATTGTGAGACTGGCTGGATGTGGGCAGGAAAGTCTGGGCAATTTGAGGAAAAGAGTACTGGAGACAGGGAGGGAGGGGAAAGGCTT
Organism: Aegotheles bennettii; assembly: GCA_013398125.1. NCBI lineage: Eukaryota > Metazoa > Chordata > Aves > Caprimulgiformes > Aegothelidae > Aegotheles > Aegotheles bennettii. Next base: position 1,140,301 of record VZRW01001675.1, read on the forward strand.
TTATCTCCGGGTCAGAAGTTCAACCCTAGCCCAGGTCACCAGCGACAGAAAGCTGTTGCCTTCTGACACCTCTCCAGCAGCCAGCTGGGCAAGTTGATGGATGTCCCTGTGGCTCCCAGCCCCAGCATTCCCCACATCCCCACCTGGCAGGCCAGGCATGTCTCCTTCCAGCTCCTCCTGAGAGCCGTCCCCTCCAGACTCTGGGGACATGGCCCACAGCAGCTGTGCAGGGCCACCAGGCACAGCCAGGTCCCCCTGCAAGCCCCGAGCACACTTAGGAGCTCTGTCAGACCCCTTCCATGGAGCCCCTTTGCCAAGGAAGCCTCGTGTCTCTGCCCTGTTCTACCACACAGGAGAAACGCGTGGCTATGAGCACCATCCCTGATGGATCAACTTGAATCACCCCATTTTTCCAAGATCAGACATTGTACACTTGCCATAGAGAAGACCTTGAGCAGGGTCAACAAGACCCAAATACATCTTAGGCAAAATCATCAGACAAGGAGCCCTTGTGACTCAGAGTGCCCATCCACTGGAAACCCTAGATCGCAGGCTCCCAAGTCACTTTGACCCAGGTTCCAGAGACCTTTAGGGGCTGAGCCACCCCCTGCCCAGAGGCAAGGTCCCAGCAGTGGGAAGCACCTGTTATCCCTACGGTCCCCAGCCAGGCACTCACTGCACGAACATAATCCCAGTGGCTTGGGAATATGTAAGGACAGACGACCAAGGTCTGCCTGTAAGCAGCTTTCAAACAGTCCACAGGACCCCTCCGCTCTCTCTCTGCAGCCCTGGGCTCCTCCACACCTTTTAAAAAAATCTGTACCCCCTTTATAGCACTGCTCGTCTCCACAGGGCGCTATTAAGTTACAAGAATATCCCCGGGCCCGGGGCCAGCTGCCGTGTTGTGTGGTCCCCATTAAACACAGATGGGTTCGACTGCCTCCTGCAGAGAGACCTGCTCCAGCCCTGGCTTTGCATCCCCATCATGAAAAAGTCAGCCTTGGCAACTAGGCTTTCTATCTACCCCATCACTCGGTGCCTATGAGTTGCACAGGACCCCTTGGCACCTTTCAACCAAGACTCACCAGCGTTTTGCACCCAAAAAAAGGGGTAAAATGGCTTGCAAGATCACTGGCTTTACAGTTGGGGAAACTGAGGCACAGGCAACCCTGGGGGACCAGCTCAGGCTTGTGAAATGCAGCACGGAGCAGCCTGACTGCAGCCCGACCCCCCTTCCTTCTGCCTCGGCTCCTCCTGCACCTCCTCTGGAACAGCTCCTGGACAAAGCTGCCCAGTGGGTCAGGTCCTTGGGGGCTGCCAGCCCTCCCCTCCTCATCCTCCTCCAGTGGGATCTCTCCTTTGCTCTTTCACCAGCGGGAAAAACAACCCTGATGCGCAGCTGAGCAGCCAGCTGACCCTGGCAGGCAGTGACCCTGGAGAAGGTCACTCCCGGAGCTCTGATGCCTCTGAAGCCAGCACGGGGGGAGCTGACCCCCCTGGGGGGCCGTGCACACACACACAGACACCCCCACCCCCTGCAGAGGTGCCTGGCTTCACACCCCAGCAGCACACAGCTGCCAGCACCCCCATCCCCTGCCAGCCCCGTCCTGGTGCAGGCAGCCCCCGGGTCTGCAGACACCACCACCACCAGCCTGGTGGAGAAGGAGCTCAGGAGGAGATGCTTGCAGGGAAGGTTCCTCCGAGCTCAGCACGCAGCGGTTGGCTCGCACTCCAAAGCACCGAGGTTTATAGCCCTTGTAAAAACATTTATATAGAAACTGCCTGTTCCTATGCATATAAGGGCAGTGCCTTCAGACTTGGGCAGGCCCCAAGACCGTACTCAGGCGCAGGGAATAACCCAGCTTCCCAGTGAGCAGAGCACATCCAAAGCTGGACAGAAACCAGCCAGCATCTCGGAAAACCTCTCCAAGAGCTATATATGGATTCTGGAGCCCAGTCCCAGTTCACAGTGGGAGAAGAGGCCAGGAGGGCCGTGCTGACCAGCACTCTTGAGACATGGCTACAGAAACACGATAGCAGAAAACTAAAGAAAGGGTTTACAGCAGGAGAAAGAGAAGGTCTCCTCAGCTTCACCCCATCCCCAGCTCAGCGAGGTAAGTGAGAGCATGGATTAAATGCAGATGCAGCTTGTGCTGGATCCTCAAACAGAACAAAAGCAGGACTTGCTGCAGTTTAAATATCCCATTAAAAAGCACAGCTCTTGGTAACACTCCTGCAGCAGCAGGCATTCACAACAGCCCAGATCTGGCTTCACGTGAGACATCCAGGTTGGAAAAACACTCGGCACCTGAACCTTGCAGTCTTGCAAGGGTGCCAACCCATGCCCGGTAGGCAGGACCAGTTCCCTTTCACCCATTTCATACTGGTCGCCTCCAAATCTCCTAGGGTATCCCACCAGGGGGAGTGGAAACATCTCCCAGTTGCTATTTCATACGCTACCACCAAGGAGTTGCCTTATTCCTCAGTTTCGCCAGGATCCAAACAAAGCCCTCACTCCCACGGTCATCCTGGCCCAGCACAGTGCCATCCCCTTGGCAAACTTGCCCCCTCCTCCCAGTAACCACCAGTTCGTTCCAGATCCATGCAGCTTTCCTTAAGAGCTCATGGATCATACTCGCCCCAAACTTCTCCATCAGCCCTGACCTGGGCTGTCCTCTGCCACAGATGTGGCAGCACTTCAACCACAGGGCACTTGGGCATCTGTCAAAAGCAAGGATGCTCTGAAAAGCTTTGCTGTCTTGCGGGCACATCCACTTCCAAGACTCAGGGACATTTGGACTTCGATTCCTGGAGACAATTAAGAGAAATAAATCTGGTTGCTTTAGCCTCGGCACTGGAGGGGGAACGATTTTCCCCAGTGCTAATGGAGGTGCTTTTCCTTACATATATATCAGCTGAGATGATGTCCAGGCAGAACATTAAATTAGCCAGCCTCTATTAATTACAGCACTTCTATAGCTCTTCCCATCTTCCAAGTGCTTTACAAACAGCATTAATTTCTGCGCACGTTATCTCCTTTCCAAAAACCTCCCTGAAGAGTTGGCAAAGCCCCACAGCCTGGAGCAGCCTTGGAGCAAGCGGTCCCTGCCCAGCCCTGTGGTCCCCCACACGCACCCAGGCTCCCCCCATGCCTTTGCTCAAGACCATTGTTTGGAGCTGGAGCCGGAGCCCAACTAATTTACGAGTCACCAAGAGGGCCAGGACTCCCCAGCACGGTCTGTCCCCAGCCAGTCTCCCACAGGCTGGGACTTACTGCTGTCCTCCCACCCCCGAGGGCTGCTGGCACTCTAACTGCAGGATCTCTGCCTGGTCTCTCTCCCCGGCTGGAGAATGTCTCCCACCATTAAAATTAACGAGGTGGGTTTTCAGGGAAGATCTCGCTACAGAGCCCCTCCTGTTCCTGGAGTTTGGGGTTGTTTTTGAATTGAGTTGCAATCCTGTAAGTGCAAAGTCATACCCAGTGTCATTTACTTTACTGCTGAGGGACAAGGAGTGGGGAGGGAAGCGGGGTGCTCCTCTCCCAGTACACCACCATAAAGTGCCCAGCACACGCCGGCAGGCAGACGCTGCCTGCAGCTCTCCTCTGCTCGGGTCCGGCAGCGCTCCCCGTGCCAAGAGCTACAGCCTGGAAAATGGCACTTGTGCTAAAGTGCCCGCATTAATCAAATCTTCATTCACACCAGCAGAGAGAGGGAAAGGCAGAGAGATCCCACCAGCTCCCCGAGCCCACCCTCCAGTCCCCCTGGGCTGGGAAGAAGCGTGTTCCAGTACTTTGCCAGCCAGCAGCCTCCACGCGATGCAATGAAGGCCACAGCGACAGAAGAGGGAAGCAAAAGTCTCTGTGTCACAGCTTTCACAGACCTGAGGCTGCCCAGGAAGAAAGGAGAAATTACAACTTTCCAAACTAGATTTAGCAAGACAGGCGAAAAGGAGCTATGGCAGAAGAGGGCTGTGGGATTCCCAGCCAAGTCACAGAATCGCGCTTTGACTTCAGAGACTGACCATGACTTTCTAACTGGACCCCATTCCCAGGACCACCAACCCATCACCCACAGCATGCTATGGAGATAAGCTTAGCAAGAGCAGTGGGGACATCACATTGGATCCCCAGAGGCAAGGAACCCATGAGAGAGATCGCTAGACTTAGGGTTCCCCCTAACACCATTCAAACCTAGGGCAATGTTGGCCTCTTGGCTACCATCAGCAAGAGCAGAACAAGTGCTAACCACACCAGCACCAACCTTGTACTGGGAGACCCAACACCAGACTGGCCCCTCACACCTCAAATCAGCAGCAGAAGGGGTGGGCAGGCACGTAAGGACTGACCCCTTCTCCAACACTGCAACGAAAGCATCCTTGACGAGTATCCTTCTAGTTTGTTCTTGGACACCCGTCACAGAGGTGAGTCTACCAGCTCCCCAGACAGATTCACACTGGCACACACAGCCTGAAGAACAGTTTGCTTGAATGCTGATTTTGTTACTATTTCTCACCTGGCTTTTGGTCTTACATTTACTCCTTCAGTCTGCGAAGCAAGGGTATGTTTGCTGTCCTCTTTGGACTAAAGAGACCAAGAACAACCTTGATTTCAGTCTGCCCAAGAGCCTGACTCCCATACACTCCCACCTCGGAGACTGTCAGACAAAGCCTTGTCCAAGCATACGCAGCTATCTGTGGCAACAGAAAAAAATCAAATACAGATCACCCCAACCCCAAGTGAGAGCTCTGCCAGGTAAATCAAGGGAAAAAGCATTGAACACAAAGTGCCAAAACAGGAAGGTGGAGGAGGGATTCCCCTCCCTCCCATTTTAATAACTCAAGGTTGCAAGGACAGGAGAAGCTCTTCAAACTACACCAAGCTGGGTGCAGCAGCATCGTGACCGTCACCAGTTTTCTGCTCATCGAAAACGAAATGAACACAACATGCTCTGATTTCTTCCACTCTTATGCCTTTTTTCTGTTCCCCGCAGACCCTCTGGACAATCAGAGAAGACAGATCTAATGCTCAAGGGGAAAGTCAGTTGGAGTGCAGCCTCACCAATATCCTAAGCCAGACCTTAGACCAGCCCTACCCCTTCCCTGCTGCAAAGGTAGCAGGAAACGGTGGCCTGGCCACCAGAAATGAACTGTGAATCTTGGCAAAACCCTGTGCCAGACACGGCTTCAGCTTCCCTGCACAAGGAACGGGAAGACACACTACAGGGATGTTGGGACCTCCTAACATCAATGGCTGGTTTCGGCTCCTGGCCCGTCTGCCCTGTTACGGGGTCTAGGGCACAGGGCAGCACCACAAGGCAGGGAAAGGTCTCCTCCAGGCTTCAGGTACAAAGCAGCCTGGTGTCCAGCCTGCAGCAACAGCGGCAGGCAGTGCTCAACATCTCATCCCCTCTGAAGCCATCGCCTCCCAGCTCCACAGCAAGCTGGCCAAGACAGCCACTGGCTTCCCCGCACGAGGTGTGCCACGACAACTTGGCTCAGTACTCGGAAGTGAGAGGAGGGAGAAGGAGAGCCTATCCAAAGCCACTTTCCAACCAGCCTTCGTAAGTTAATGCAGAAATCTTCCCAAAGAGTCTGGCTATAGGAGACACTGGTCTCCACTGAATCGAGATCTGTTATGTTGTAATATAATAGATGTAAATTAAAACAGAAAATCTATCATGCCTCTAATGTAGCCTGATAGCTGAGCGTGTGGATCCGTACAAGCAGAAGCACAGGGAGGGTGATATATGGCGAAGCTGGATGGAGGGTGAAAAGCGTGGCGAGACGAGCCGGAGAATGGCGCAGCCCGCTCTACGCTCCTCAGACCCAAGGGCAAGAGAGGAATAAATGTTGATTAGTGTTGATTTTGTCCGACGAACGCTTGTCGAGTGACAGTTGGACTAAGCTGCTCTGAAAGAGAAGCATTAATCTTGGTCTGGTTTAAGTAGAGTATATTAATTTGTGTCATTTTTACTAAGTCGTACTGAGAAAGGCTTCTTACTGCTTTGCATCTGACTGCTTTGGTGGTTTAGCCTACTTTATTTTTTCTTCTCCCTTTTTCCCTCCTTCCCCCTTTCAAACAGATACGGCGGCAGCAGAAACATATTCAAATAGCTCAGCAGGAGAGCAGGGGACCAAACGCTTCGCTCCTGGATTAAGAAAATAAACTCCCAGGGTGTTGGCATAGCAACAGCATTTCAGATGAACTGCTATATATTCCATGATTAATAAATTAACATTTTTTTCATATGGTTGTTCCTCCTTTTCTTTCCCTCCTTCCGATGGCAGGAAGGAGAGCAGGAGGGGGGTGGGCAGCAAGCAGGGGAGGCCAGAGCTGATGTCCCCATGAGCTGGGGACGGGGCTTTACCCAAGCAGGGCGACAGGGTCTCCTTCCCTCTCCATGCACCCAGCCACAGCATGGAGCTTTCTGCAACCTTCAGAGGCGCAGGAACACAACAGGGGCACAACATGGGAGAAATGGGCCTTGGGTGGATGGGGTTGGAGATGTGGCACAGCCGAGGAGGCAGGCAGAGGGGCAGGGTGCAGGCAGCCCCACTGCAGGCTGGGCTGGAGGCGCTGCCAGTGCTGGGACGAGGCCGATTTCCACTCCCCTTTCAGGGCTGAACAGTGGTGGCTGGCCAAGGAGCACGCAGACTCTCACCATGGAGGAATGAAGCACTCCTGCAGCAGCACGGGCAGGCGCTGCCTGCACTGCCGGTTCTGGCTCGGTTACGCTCCATTCCTGCTGTTGGCAGGACTGAGGGCAGCCGTTTTCTCCTCTTTACTGCCTGCCTTCTCTTTTCCTTTTACTTACTTTTGTGGAAAAGGGACTAGAGGGAAAAGCTGGAGAAAATACTGTGAATTAAGAGCAAAAGACTGCAAAGTTCCCCAGAGCCAACTGCATGCACAGAGTTAATTTTCCATGGCTGAAGCAGGTAACAAGAGCTCCCACATGTTTCGAAAGCCTTTCTGAACATAACCTGCCGAGATCTGCTTCTCCTGGAGAGCTATGAACAAGAAACCAGAGCCTCCCCGAGGAGCACCAGTGAGTGACTGACCCAAATTCAAACACTTTCTTCCTCCTGCCAGTGCTGGCAAAGTGACCGATACTGAACTGTATCCACCTTCAGGCCCTTGCTGAGCTGCACAGCTGAGAACCTGAACACAGGAGGAAAAAATCCAACAATTCAGGATTCATTATAGGCCCCCCCAACTAAAAAGGGCCGGGGATACACTGAGCTGTGAGAGCCTCGCCAGGACGGCAGGCTCCCACTGGAGTAAAGGCTGCTGGGGCAAGCTGTGCCATACGTTCAAACACTCGTACCAGGCAGCCCGTGTGCCATGGGATCACCGTGATGAGAAGATTCAGGCTTGGTCTGTGTGCTGCTCCCACTGAATTCAAGAGGTTTTGAGGTTTTTTTAAAAAAAACATTACTGTAACATCTGCAAACGTGCCCCAAACACCTGCACTGCCCATGTTGCTTACAGCCTCTTTGGCACCGTGGCAATCCTCCTCCAGCTCCACCACCCAAAGCTGCTTTGTGGCAGGCACCAATCAAAGTTGAAACATCTCCTCTCCTCACCAAAATCTGAATTTCTCTAGGTTTCATTAAAGCATGAAATAATTTCCACGAGTCTTGAGTTACATCTGCCACAAGCTGCACATGCACACAGGCAATGCTGTAGGCACACGCTCTGCACACCTCTGCTCGAGAATCAGGATCCTAAAGAAGAACCAACATTTTTTAAAGCATTTCAGCTGTTCAAGACCCCAAGTCTGTTTTCCAGACCTGGTGAGGAATAAGGCTTCTCAGCTTCTCCTGAAAGCAAGACTTGGGCAATCCAGAGACATTACCAAAGGGGTTTAAAAGAAGCCCAGCCCAGCAGTTCTGCACTCGCTGCCCCACATGCAGGCACACAGCAGAGAAACAAGACGAGTTCCAGCTGGTATAAGCAGATAAAGCTCCTCCATCACCAGCAGGAATACTGTGGTTTAAGCCCACTGGCAATCCCTCCCAGCTATCTTCTGAGGTCTCAACAGCCCCCACACCTCCTCACAGCATCACCCCTCCGACTGTGCAAAGCCCCGGCACAAGCTGTGCCATCGTGCCAGGTCCCTCTACCTTCCCTACAGGACAGCAGCATCCAGCAGGGTCTCCACCCATGCTTCGAGGGCACCCTCTCACCCACGAGATCTTCCTCTGCTGCTTGCAATCTAAAGAAATTGAAAGTTTTAAAATCGGAGCCATCGGGGAGACAGAAGCAGAGCCCAGCAGCACTTTCTTCTGCTCGTTACTGGCACTGCTGGGGATGGCGGGCAAGCAGCACGGCGCAGTGTCCTCCCCTTCACGTTATCTTACACTCTGAAGCACAAAGGACTACTTAGAAAACCCTCGCTGGTATAATGCTGTTGCTCAATGACTTTTCTTATGGATCCTGGAGGACAAGCCATATCAAAGCGTTTCTGCAGCTGCATACAGAGAGCTGGGGGTAACCTAAGCCTTTTATTGAAGCAGCTGCCAGCCTCTAGCCCAGCACAGGCAGGTTTTAGGGAGAAGATGGAAGTGAGCAAGCTCCCGTGATGACATGGGATGCTTAGCACCAAACTTCAGAGGCGCCTTTGGATATTGGCACATTCTTCCTCTAGTCCTGCTTCAAAACACATCCTGACTTGCAACACATTTAATAATCACACCAACAATGGGTCTACAAGTAAGGACTGAGTCCCAAATCCAAAATATGCAGAGCCTGGAATTCATCTACACATCTGAAGGTGGGAACATTCCTCATGCCTCCCAAACACCGCCTGTGAGAGCCCACGGGGAGTCACTGCAGCATCAACACTACCCAGTTCTTTACTAACACCTTCCATCTAACTCGAGATGTTTTAGAATAAATCAATCCATCAAAACACTGAGTCCGAGTGTCAGCCCCTTCGCGCACGAGGAGAGGGCAAGACCCTGGCAGGCAAAGCACGTACACATGTCACAGCTCATTTTCCCAGGGCTGAATTGAGGGAGCCAGGGTCAGAGTGGGAAGAGGTCCAGCCCCTGCTTTCCAAGGTGTATGGCCCAGGAGAGAGAAAATGGGGCACTGCTTGGCCACAAAGGACCAGTGTCACAACTTAGGTGTTTTTCCAGCAGCCTAAAATGGTACAGAAAAGATCCTGTTGGCCCTACCTTGTTATCTGAATGCTGCCATGTGCAGAGGCTGTGTTCCTCCAGCAAAGAGGAGTGCCCACTTCAGGCACTATCTCACACTGGTCCTTTAAAGGATTAGTCCTAAAATCAGTCTGCTGGACCAGATGGTTCTCAGCATCCTCATCAGGGACAGCATCAAGTATGAGATCCTTGTAAAAATGCAGGTGGTCAACCAACCAAGAACGAGATGGGGAAACCCTCAAAGAAATAGTGTAAAAAAAAGAGAAGAAAACAAACCAGCAGAATGGCCTCCTGAAATCTATCCATGATGATCTGCACCAGGCTGTTTTGCTTCCCCCAATTTCCCCAGTTTAAAATGAACCCTGCCAAGAATCAGGAGCTCAAAACAGAAGAGGAAGCATATGAAACAGCGACAAGCCCACAGCGTGCTGCAAAATCCCCCAGCCCCGTCCTGCCTTTGCCCCCTACAGTATAATCCCAACAATGTTATTCAGACTCCGTTTCTGGCCTCACTTTTAATTTCATCCCTGTCTATCCTGAATTTCACCACCCAGTTCATAATCCGGGGACAGCTCTGTGTTACCTGTTCTATTTTCTTCACCACCTGACATGCACAGCCCTCATCAGTTCACCCAGGGAGAAGCAAAGCGGCAATACTCGGTCCCTCAACCTGGCAAGGAGCTCCTTTTTTGGAAAAACATTCTTTAAACACCCCCAAAATCAAGGCGTAAGTCTGAATTCAAGCTCAGATCAAGAATCCCAGACAAAGAACCAACCAATTAATCACTAATTCCACGCTGCTCAAAAATCCCCATCCACACACAAGTTTAGCGCTGGACCACATCTACCCTCCCACACCACCAGCCAAGGGGTGCCTCTGATCTGCTGGGCTCACCACCAAGCCCCCCGCATCGTGCTGTGCAGCTCCATTAACGCGCTCCCAGAGACCTGCTCTCTGTGATTTGCATCCAAGACCACAAGAGAAGCCTGTGGAAGGTCTTCTGCTGCTATTACTCTATCACTTTTGCGGAACACCCCATGAAACTCTGGTGGTGTGCAAAGAAATGGTACAAAGAGGCACAACGCTGTTCACCTAGCAAGCTCCTACCCAGCATCCTGGAGCTGCTCATTTCTTAAGTTTCTCTTGATTCAGGTGTTTCCCACCACGTGCCAGCACCTAACATCCCCTCTGAGACTGGCTGCTGGTGGGTCGCCTGGTCTGCCATGGAAATTAATGAGGCTCCACCACGAAGGGAGAGTTTCTCTCCACAGCTCCCTAGCTCCGATCCCATACATCTGGAGTTCCTGAAACTCCCTTTCCTCCACCAGTATCGTTGCATTAATAAGATGTCTGGAGACACATGCCATACCCAGTTAGGAAAAGGAACTAAGATCTCTCCTGCTCTATCAAGTGTGGCCTCTGCAGCCCAGAAGCCCACTGCTACCCTTTTTGCCAAACCGCACTGCAAATAACACATCTAATTTGCTCTCTGCTGTGCTCCTTAGGTCTTTTGCAACATTACTGATTTTCAAGAGCTTTCCTCCCACTGAATCTTTCCGGTTTGGATCGTGACGGTAGTATTTTGCAATTCCTTCCTCACACATTCATGAAGTGTTGCTGTTTGCCACTAAAAAGCCGCTTGCTGGGCTCTACCCCAAAGGCAGCTGCGTTTCAATGGTCGGGAAGCTAATAATATACATTACCATAGCAGTAGGCAGGGAGAGACATGCACTGATGTTTATATCTTCCCCACACAAGCGATGCACAACACGCTGCTCTCGGAGGAGAAGCTGGAGACGGAGGGAAGGCGGCGATGCCACGGGAGCGCGTGGCCGCGCGCCGCCAGCACCCTCCTCCCGATCGATCGGCCATCTGCAATAGAAGATCAATCGCTTCCATTCTGCGAGGTGTTAAGTGTGACCAGGATTGAATTAAAGCCCAGACCATAAGAGCAGCTATAAGTTATGCCTTTTTCCTTCCCCTCTTTTTTTCCCTTTTAAGAAACAAATCCATAAAACTGTATTTTTTTCTTTCCTCTTCCCTGCCCCCTCCCTTTCCCCTCTAAGATTTTCAATTAGGTGAGTGGAAGGACGAATGGTGCAAATACATTTTGCTCAAGTTCTAAGTGCTTCTGAAGCCCCCTGTCAAAGCATTTAGTAACGCAAGATTTAAGATGCCCAATTAATTCTTCCCCAACAAGGAGCCAAAAGTAGATGCAGGAGGAGGTTAAAAGCTAAGTGTTTAATTAATATTAAATTTATATGATTCTTTATCACTGAAAGCATTGTAAAATTGAAAAAGCAGTTAATTTTATGGTCACTGTGTATTCCCCTGCTTTGATCTTTGATCCGTGGAATGAAATCGCCGAGTGTAAAGATTCTCCTGCTTTATTATACCTGTCTCCTGGCAGGGATGCTGGGTGAGGTGAGCTCATCTCAGACCCAGCACAAACCAGGCAGGGTGGTACCCGGGCACGCAGCCCACAAGCTGCCCGGGGGTGCAGAGTGTGCAATCGCCCCCCCAAGGAGAACTTTGTGCCGTTTGGCCAAGGATGGTACGAAACTCTTCTGTACGCCACAGCTGCCTCGCTGCCGATTCCTGGCCTCCCCCATGCCTATCTGCCAGCAAGACAAAGAGCTATTATGCAGAACGGATTGCACTGGAAAGAAAAAAAAGGGGGGGAATAATTTCTGCAGGGTTTTTTATGTGGGTTTTTTATATTTTTAAATCCCACTGGGAGCCTCATTATAATTTAGCTATTAGCAGGGGGAAAAAAAAGCCAAATAAGTAAAAGAAATTTAGCATCTTAAAAAATATATTTAAATGGAGGAGAAAAATCAACAGGATGAAAGTTCTCCAAGCTTCAAAGCAATCGCAAATTCCCAATTCAAACATTTCAGGCAGCCCCAGAGGCAGTGAGCTGTCCCCGGGGCTGGATCCCCATTGCAGATCCATCGCCGCTCCCCGCTAGAACAGGCAGGGTCCCCCGGCCCACAGACACCCATGCAGCCCAGATGGACACCCGCACCAGGAGCACGTCTCCACCCTGAGCAGGACAGTCTGATCCCGCCCCTTCCAGCCAGCCCTCCACTCAGAACCCCTCTGAAAGGCCACATACATCTACCCCTGTCCCTCCAACTCAGTGCCTCCTTGCCAGGGAGAGGTACTATGTGTATTTCCATATAATAAGAAAGTGAGAGTTTAAATGGGAATTTAATCCTATTAAAAGTCTTGATTTTAGGGCAGGTACATAAGTCATACACACAAAGAGGCACAAAGTAATGAAACGGTGCAGCTCTCAGGATACAGCTGGGAAAACTGGGAAGTCATTAAGGACGGACAAAAATTAGGCTTGATATCAAGAAATAAGATCTAATAATTGGCACTGCTTCATAAGCAATGGGAATTAATACTGTTAACCCTTTGCCCCCACTCTTCAACTTATTTTTGGTTGCTGCCAGAGAGGGACAGTCACCCTAACCCCATACAAGAGGTTCCAGCACAGCAGCAGCACAAGTTGCCCCAGGTCGTGCACCAGTGATGAAGCAGAGTCTGGAAGAGAAACCAGGTTTCTTCTCCGTCATGGGATGCCAGAAGAAGGCTCCTCTTCTCCTAAGCAGAAGAGGTGCCAGGCACACAAAGAAGTAGTCTATACTCTCAGGGAGTCTGAATAACAACCATCCTGCTGCTGTTCGCAGGAGGCCTATGCTCCCATCCACACCTGAGCTTTTCACATCCCCACTGGACAGGCCACGGAGTCCAATCATCAAAGACACTGGCCACCAAATCACACTCTCCAGCTGGCATTTCCTCAAGCCCCAAGCCTTTTTAAGGCTCAAACCACCCTCGCTCCAGCCAAGAGAAGAGGTCAGATTTCCAAACACCCAGCCCTGACCTTGAACCAAGTAGCTAAGCTTTCAGGTCTTGTACAGAGAACTTCTGCTTTGGTCAACCAAAACAAAAAAAGTCTGAGAAGTAATTGTCTATGGGGAGGTATTTACAGCCAAACTCTACTATTCAGGGCAGAGAAACAGGTATCAAGGAGCCCAACTCCTGCTGACATTCACATCCAAGGTGGTGCCTTCAGGGTTTGCTTGCCAGAAGTCCTGTGTTGACCTGTCTCCTATGGACAAGAAGTCATGCACGCTCAAGCACTGCTGTGTATCTATCTTGGGAAGAGCTGCCACTAAGTGAGATGTTCAGGGGGAACATACAGTACACGAGAGAGCTGGTGCTGCTCCAACAACTTCTCTGCCTCCTCCCAAGTGGTGGAGGACGGTGGGTCCAGCACAGCTCCAGCCATACTCAGCACAGCCACCCCGAGCAGACAGGCCAACTGTACTTCATACGTACGCATGCAGATATCGACAGATGGAGAGAGAAAATTACTGTGCCCATAAATTGAAGCTTTGGTCATGTCAGTTCAAGAAGCAGAATAGAAAATTTGGAGCCAAAAAAACCAGCTTGTGTCAGTCAGGCTGGTGAGCACAGGCGCCAAAACACACCCCTGCACACGGGGAGGCGAGACACAAGCACACACACGCACAGGGACCCCGCTTCTCCTCATCTATTCCCAGCAACTGTTTGTCTGAGGCCACATGCAACTGGATTTGTCAAGCCCCCTTTTAACAACTTCTTGTCACAGTCCATTACCAAATTGCATATAGTTATATATTCCACTAATTAGGCTTCTAAAATATCATTAACATGTCTCTTGATCATTAGCATAACGTATGAGGCATCCTCGTTAGGCACGACTCGAGTTTGTTAACGCGGTAATGAAAGGCACAGGGCTGGTACTGCAGGAGCCGTGCAGAGATAGGAGGCTGGGAACATCAAAAGCATCAGTGCCAGGCTTCAAAAAAATAACAAGATCAGCGAGAGGCAGGGGCAGAAGCCAATCGCTGGGAAACTGGGGTGACGTGGAAGGTGGAATAAGCGTCTCCAGGCAGGCGGATACTTTGCATACACCGCGTGTGTTCCCTGAACTAAAATAACGTCCCCATGATCCGGGTACGGCACAAGTCAGGGATGAGTCAGGACTGCAGGCTTGAGCACACCATCATCTGGGTCTGGATAAAGTGGCGGTGATGGCCAAGGTCCACACAGGACGTCAGCCCTGAGCCCCACAGCACAAACCTGTGTCCCCAGTTGAACCCTTTCAGGTTGGCTGACCCTAGGACACCCCTCACATCTACTTTGGCCCAGTCCTGCTCCACACAATGGCACCCTGCACCCAAAACCGAGTGCAAGACACACACACGTTCCTCCCTCCTCCAAAACCAACGTTGAGTGCTCCCTCTCCCCAGCCCCAAGATCAAACAGGTCCAATGCAATGCCAGGCACCACCCTCACCCAGCCAGCTCAGACCAGGCAACGTTGAGCAACCACCCCTGCTAAACCAAGGATGAAAATCCACCACCCACCAGGCATGACACAGAGGGAGACCAAGAGACAGCAGCTCAGGATAGCGCAACGACATGAGACCTCAGTCAGGAATGTAAGAGAAAGGCCTGAAAGGTCTCCGGTACCCAAACGTGACCCCCAAGCAGTAACATTTGCATATGTGCTTCAGTGCATCCAGGGCTGAATCCATGGCAGGGTGATCCAGGCCAGGGGGAAGGATGTGAATTAATAGCCAAAGGTTTGACCAGGACAGATGCTTCCATGTCAAGCCAGCTCATGTATCAGTGGTTACCACCGTTGCTATAAATAAGCAAGGCCCTTTTTTTTTTTCCTTTGAGCGAATAACTCAATAAGTCACCGCATGAAAGATATTGTAAATAGCTCCCGCAGAGTGCAAGTCAGGGCTGCTTCCAATTAGCTTTCACTTGCGTTGCCTGCGCCAAGTTTGCAGAGTTTGTTCCCAACACGCCACTCGCTGTCTGGGGAGAGGTGGGGAGCGAACCCCACCGCAGCCCAGGCCACCGCTCCTCCACGTTAGAAATGATCTTCTCATTAAGGCTGCAAGGACGTCAAAGCAAATGAAAACAACTCGCATGTGCATTTGTCTTTGTCCAGATGTTAATGCAAAGGTGGCGGGAAGGAAACAACCAAGAGATCATCTTCAACTGCTGAGAGCGAACACCACCACCACAGCAACAGCTTGGAGATACAAAGCAACACACAACTTTTTTATTAGAACAAAGACATAAAACAAGCTCGGCAAAGGCAGCCCAGGGGCTTTTTACACACACATCTGAAGAGACACCCCCCCTCAGGCCCCTAAGAAACGGGTAGGACGCATCCTCGTGGGCGACAACACTGCCAAAACAACAGGGGGAAGATGGATGATTTTGTGACTCTTCCATCAAAAAATTCCTCTTCCATGAGATAAACGCCGTGTTAAGACTCTTTCTGAGTTTTTACTCATTCATGCATAGAACCTTTGCGTCCCGCACACGCACGCACCTCGCGCAGCAGCTGCTCCCAATACCAGAGGAGCATCGCAGCCAGGAAACTATCACCAGGAAGGTAAAACACAGGGCAGGAGAGCACAGCATCGGCTTGTAGCCTACAGCAACAGGAATCCCTGGGGAAGGACCTTAATTCCCCACCACCCCTATGCTGGGGAAAGGCCCTGGGAAAGTCACAAAGCGTCTTGTGCCTCATCTTTTGCCATCAGAATGGTGACACAGGTGCCCGACTTGAGCCAGGAGATGGTGGGGGACCAGGACATCAGGACCTGCTCATCACACCATCATTTTAGCCAAACCTCCGTTTGTAAGTCACCACAAAACTAGGTACCATCCTCATCCAGGCATTTCTCAAGGAGGTTAACAATACCCCAGAGCAGGACCAGGAGGTCTCCTTAAGCAAGCAGATGTATTCGTTCACACTTGAGCAGCCCCCTTCCCGGTCACCCCAACCGTACCACTGCACTCGACCACGGATGCTGGAAAGCATCCACTGTTTGGGGCGAGGGGGTTACAGCAATCAGCACAGCACACACCGCTTTTGTTTGTTTCCTGCCTTTCAAGCCAAAAGCAACAATCACAAAAAAGAAAAGCCACCAGCACTTGATAAAGCTTTTCGATTTGAAAGGGGTCAGGAAAAAGTTCCAGGAAAGGGAAGAGAAACAATCTTCTTTTAAACCCTTTAATGTGGTGAGAATCAGCCCTCGCAGGCTATGGGTTTATATTTTTCCCCCGTAGTTTTTCAACCATCTTTACCCCCCTGCCCTCCTTTCATGCTCCATCTCCTTCTCACTCCCTCCTGGGCTCCCAAATGGCGTCAGCGCTCTATTAAAACGGCCAGAGAGGAACCTCACCCCTCCCCACGCAGGAGGGCACTAGGTTGACCTCTCCGCATCTGGACATGGCTGCAACCTCCAGCTTTCCACAGCAAAGCACAGCAGTGCAGCGACCTTTCCAGAAACACAGTCTTCTGACCTCCCTTTTTCCACCCACTCACCTCCTGTCCCTCCACTCAACTCCACTGCCCTCCACCCTAGCTGGGCTGGGGACAGGGCACTATCTCAAGAGGGGTGCAACTACTCCAGGCGGGGCTTCAACAGCTCTCACCAGCCTAAATCCAGGGTCTGTTTTCTTGGGAGATTGAAGGAGGGGGTCAGAGACAAGAGGAAGAGAATCCAGACTGCGAACCAGCCAGATTCAACTAACTAAAGCAAACAGTCATGGATCTGTTCAAATGCCAGAGCCATTTCACTTTTGGTCACCCGGAGAGCACTCGCCACCACAGACTGCCTTTATCTGGTGCATTTATCATGCAACCAGCCAGGAGGGGTTACAGACCCATCAATATCTCTATCAGCGCAGTGGAAAAGCCTTGGTAGGTTTTGTTCCTTCTCAAGCTGCACGAGTCTTACCAGATCTCACCAGGTTGTTGAGTAAAGCACTGTCTTTCACAGCCATGCCAGCATGCCTCAGCCTTCCCCAGCCAGCCTGGCATGAGGGGGTCCATGCTTTGGCTTTTCTAACTCAGGCATGGGCCAAACCAGACTGTCACTGATACCACATCATGTCCCCTCCCTATGCAGGTCCAGCACTTACATGCCCCAGCTTTCCCACAGCTCACACAGCCACATTTCTCTGTGGTAACTGCCTCCCTCAAAACACTAACAATTTTTAACACACTGACCCACTGTTGGAAGCCCACAGTGATGCTCCTGCGGCACAGCAGACCTCATCCCAACAAGGGCCCACAGCCAGCCACCCTGTCCACTTGGAATGGTTCTTCCAAACATCCTCCCAGACTGCAGCCACCCAGGGCAACCCGGAGCTCCCCACGCCTTGGACCATCTCAACTGGAAAGAGCACGACAGAAAGCAAAGCAGATGCTAATGGCTGAGATGCAAACCATGACATGGGGCAGCCACGACACCAACAAGCAGAAGGGCTCACACCAGAGGCATCACTTGCTCCAGAGGAACAGGCAGAGCTTTTCTTTATAGGACACAAACAGCTTTTGCCATGCATGTCACTACCACCAAACCCCTACTTTGCAGCTCCACCAACAGCAAGCCTACTGATTTTTTGGCCTCTTTGATAGGTGAGCATGGAGACCCTATCCTCACCCCCAGACATGTCGGGGGGGATCACAAGAGCCCCCCTGCTGTCTGCAATCAACTTCATTTGTTTATTTTCATTTGAGCAAAACTTTAGCTAAGCTGGGCTGGGGGGGAGACAAACCCCTGGAAAGCCAGGCTGCATGTTGGTCTCTAAAGGGACTGAAACTGGGGATGGGAGGAGGGGCCAGCTCTCCTTTCCAAAGAGCTCTCAATAGGAAACAGATGTTGAGGGCCTGAGCACCAAAAGCAGGGTCTGCAGCGGGCTTCCCTGGCTCCACGCTCCCGACAGAATTCATTTTAATTAAAATATTTCAGTTCGAGCACAAGGTGAGGGGCAGGGGGAGTGGGTAAGGGTCCAGGGGTGATGTGCTTGTTACCTCTGCACAGACAGCAGGGTTTGTGGCAGGGCTGGAAGGGGTGCCACGGTGCGTAGGGTTGTCCCAGAGACCCCATCCTGTACCCCCAAGCCCAGGCTCCCTCCCTCCAGCAGGGCTTGACATAAATTCTGCTGACTTCAAGTGAAAAATTGCCTTGTTTCGGTACCGAAAAAATAACATTACATCATGTAGGCTGTGTCAGGTTCTATCAATGCTCCCTTCCCACCCACCCCCAAAGTGAGGGGGATGTAACCCAACACTATGAAAACACCAGCCTGGAGAAGAAAAGGGGCCTTTGTCGTGGACCATCAGCTCCCCGCTCCTGCCTGAGGTGAAGAAAGATCTCTGAAAATGTTAGGCTGGGAGGTACAGACTCCAGACATGTCCCCCCCGTGGCCCCTTTGCTTCCCCATCGCCACCTTCAAAATCCCTGCTTCTCCCTTACTTAGAAACTCCCTTACTTAAAAACTTCTGCCATCATTAAGATGCAGAGCTTCCTTCTCCTGCAGCTCCTCTGGCAAAGGTCAGCTCTGTGGAAAAAAGCAGGGTGCCAGGAAGCCCAGCCATAGGATTACTAAAGCCTGACCTTAAGCCTGGATGAGTCAATAGTGTCCTTCAGGTGAGGATCTATCCTGGCTTTCTTTCCAAGGGCATCCAACTCCCTTGCAGGAGGGGACACAGAGCAGAGGATGCATGGACACCCACACCCAGCTCCAGAAAGGAAAAACAGGGAAAGGCCAGGACCTGAACAGTGAGGAGGGGAGGCAGTGGGGGCTCCGCCAAGCCATGGCCACCCAAGCAAGCCCTGAGAGAGCAGGGGCAGAGAGAACCTGCCCATTCCACATGGACAGATGAGAGCCAACGAGGAGAGGGAAGGAATCAGGGCCCACAGGATCTGATGACCAGCATCAGGAAAGCCCCGCGTTGGGGTCCCCGAGGCCACACGCTCAGCCAGGCCGGGCACAGGCTGTGGGGCTCTTGGGGAGCGCTGTGCCAGGCTGGTGGGACACAGGCTGTGCCACCAGGGCTTCATTTACTGGGAGAGAGGAGCTGCACGAGCCCCCGGCCCCGCCAGCTCCTGGGCCGAGTGGGAATGCAGGGGGTGCAAGCAGGGGCAGCCTCCCTGGAGCACGCACGGCACAGAGCAAGGTCACCTTCTGCCTCCTCACTGGGCTCGTGCTCTCCTCCACCGCAAAGCAGGGGGCACCTCAGCCCAGCACCCCCCGCTGAAGCCGCGCTGCCGGCAGCACCCGGCACGGCACGGAGAGAGGAGCTGCCCGCGGGCAGCACAGCACCAGGCCACGCACGGGTCGCGGGGAGCGGGAGGAGAACGAACACCCAGCTCGCCCCAGGCTCTCGGCTCTCCAATGTATTTTCTCATTAACGTGTAATACAGTTTTATTGTCTCAAACAATGTCTGTTTTCGATCAGTTCCTTCATCCCAGACACTGCTGCACAGAGAGAGCGAGGAGGCCAGATGGTTCGTGTTGCAGGAGTCTTCCCGCTCTTCCCCGCCCGCCCCCTAATTCCTCATGAATTCCTGGAATGCCTGCGCCCCTGAAAACCAGCCCTGGGCAGAGGCAGGCATCGGCCTCCAGAGCAGGGGCTGGGGGCCCTCCCTGGCCTCCCCTGCACACCGGCAGCTCGGGCAGCGCAGGTCCCCAGCGGCCAGTGGTGCCTCCCGGCTGTCGGCTCCTCCGCAGGGCCACCTGCGAGATGTTTGCACCCAAAACCAGAGCCCCGTGGGTCCCCTCCTCCTTCGCCCACCCCTCTGCTGAGGGGAGGATGCGCAGAGCCCGCGGCCCCCATCCCAGCCCCAGAGGCAGAGCCAGCAGCGGGGCTGCAGGCAGGACGGCTGCCCATAATCCCCACCACGTGCCCAAGGCCACCGGGCCTACACCACCCCGCTCACAGCTCCAGCTCTCTCCCGTGCCTCCCAGCATTAATCCCCACACTGGCAGCTGGACGCAGAGGTTCGCCAAGCCCTTCCCAAAATCCAGGGGCCGACCTGAGCCTTGGTGGTATCAAAGGAAAGGCTCCTGCTGACTTCCAGCAGTCTGCCTCCCCCCGGGCTGGCTATCCAGACAGATAGCTCAGCTGGCGGCTCCAGCCCACCCCGAAACACATCCTGGAGGTCCAGTAAGGCTTGTGGTCCTCCTGCCACCCTCCCAAGCACATCCCTTGGAGCAGGAGGGAGCCCAGCAGCCTCGGGAAGGAGCCCTGCTGAGCACAACCCAGCAGCAGGAGGGAAAAAATAAGGGATGCCGAAAGCGATCGTTCAGCCTGGAAGAAGGCCAGGAGACTAGTGTTCACACTCTTAAACACGGGAAAAATGCCATGAGAGCACAGATAATCCCATCTGGGAAAAGCCTGAGTCTGGTGGAAAAGATGGCACCTCCTCCAAGGTACATGGCACGGCCAGGCCGTGGGTCACCCCAAACCAGGCACCAGATGCAGAGTCCCACAGTCTCTCTGATGCTTCAGACCTTGTCCAATACAAGCCATGTTCTCCCTCCATTTCCACTCCATGGCAGCCACTGTCCAGGAAAATCTCCACTGAGGAAGGGCCGGAGGGCAGCCCCAGCCTGCAGCACCCCAAGGCCAGCAGCCACTCTCTGGGGCTCGGCTGCCAAAATGTCATGCGGGGTCCTCAGAGACCTGGCCAAGCAGGCAGGTATCTGCTCCCAGTGCGACTGAATTTTCATGAGGATGACAACAAGACAGCCCCGCTGCCAAGTTTCCACAGCTCTTCCAGGGAGGAGAGGTGCCAAAGCCTGAGAGGCACCTCCAAAATCTCACTTGCACATTCACTGAGGAGGCGGCCTTTTTTCTCCATCACTTTTTTCCCCCTGAGCCACTCGGCTCATTTTAGCAAGCCCTATGCCAAACCTGCCTCCACCCAGAGAGCCGCCAGGGCACACAGACCCGCCAAGTTCTGAGTGATGAGGGGAAAAACTAAGGGGGTGGGAGGTTTACAGCGGGAAGATTTATCCCTGCAGGATCATGCTGTCTCCTCCAACACCCTTCCTACACCTTGCCCGCAGCAGAAGCTGTTCTTGCCATCTCAGGGTCAGGTGCTCAAGAGGCAAAGCAGAAGCTGAAGGGGTCTGAGATGTTTGCTTTCCACCCAAGAAACCCACACACAGAAGAAAAGCTGCTATAGGCCAGCACCAAGGGGTCCTGGCCTGAAACAGCCAGGAAGGGTGACAAGCAAGGGAAGTACCCCTGGTGCAGCGAAACGAGAGGGACAGAAGTAAGTGATGGTGGTGGGCACACGAGCATTTTGGTGATTTTGCACTCTGTGGCAGAGAAAATATCACCTGCCACCTTTCGGCATTCCCAGCGCTCAACTTTGGCTCCATCCAGCAAGAAAAAACACAGCAGGAAAGAGTGAGCGAGCTGAAACCTGATCCCCTGAAAGGCTGGACTCAGTGTCTGGCTTTTCTTACCGGCTCGGCCGACCTGTACGTGCCAGCCTGGGAAGGCGTAATGGTTCCACCGACAGAACTTCATTAACTTTTTATACACTCGGCCGCTAATTTATAATCATTAGTGGACAAACAGCCAACAATTACACAAGCAGCACGTTAAGAAGAGAAGGAGAGAGCTTGAAGGAGCAGCGATGGAAACGTGCTCGTGGTCAGGAGGGAGCAGGGCTGGTGTGTCCCAGGGCTGGCATGTGACAGGGGTGACCTCTCCCAAGATTTCCTGGCATGCCACTTCGTCAGCTGTAATTAAGGCACCGGGCAGCAGAAAGGCAAAGGGTGCAGGTGAATGCAGGGAGAGGATAAATCTCATAAGCCCCCTTGGTTTCAACACAAAAAATAAAATGACTGGAAGAGGATGGGCATGCGTATTCTGCATTTCCAACTCCTGGGGCAGGCAAAGGCCCTGTTTGCATGAATGGGAACCTGCACACACAGACACCACAAGATTCATCCTGATTTAATGAAATCTTCAGACATAGCTCATGCAACCCCAGTGCCCTTCCACACAGCAGCTCTCCTGCTGGAGGCAGCTCTGTGCAGGAGGTAGGAGATGGTGTTGCAATGCACAGCCCTGGGTGAGCGATGCCTGCAAATACCCAAAACCTGGGGATGCATCTACCTTGAGGATGGAGCTGTGAAAGTGAGGAAAGGTTCAAACACCTCCAAGATCGTCATCTCTGTTCCCCAGAAGAAAACTCAAAACTAACTCCACCAGTGCTCCTCTCCTGCCCCATATCCCACCCAGTCCCTGCCAGTAAAGGTGTGGGACTTGCATCACCCAGCCAGACCCCTGCTGCACAACACAAGGCTGTAGGCAGAGGACAACAGGCAGGCTCCCTTCTCTGCAACAACCAGAGATGCTTTAATCAACAAGCCATAAGATCTGCAGATACAGATGTCCTCAAAGCGCAGGCAGGACAGCAGGGAAGCAGAGCAACCTGAGCAGCATCACTCAACAACGCGTCGTGCCCAGAAACCAAACCTACACCTCTTTTGGCTCCCGCACAAGGGCTGAGCCTGCTCTCCCACCCCACGCCACGCCAGCCAGTCCTTTTTCAAGATGCAAGCTTCCTGCTGAACAGGTCTAAGGAACACCATGTGCACCTTGCAAAGCCCCTGCTCAGGTGCCTCCAAGCAGCTAGTGCAGCTCAGCAAAGCACCCACTGCCTCTGATCACAACACAGGAAAACTCCTTTCGAAAACTCCACGCACAGGGGGGAAGAGCAGCACCTGAGAACGGCAGATGAAGTGGGTGGCTGGCCACCACCCACCCAGCTCCCCCCCAGAGCAGGGGAGGGAGGATGCAGCAGCAGGACCTGTGGCGCCCTGCAAGCCACAGCTTGCCAAGCACGCAGCGGGCAGGGAGGCAGAGCCCCGCGCTCCGGGTGCGCCATCCCGGGCATGCTCCCCGCTGGAAAAAGCTATCGCAGCCCTCCCAGCTCCACCCGCTCCCCCTCCTGCTCCCCGCAGCAGAGGCGTGTGGAAAGGCTCACAAGCCGCTTCTGCTCACAGCAGGGCCTTTCACCTTCTACCCTTGCACTTACAGAAAGAAAAGTGCAAGTCTAACACACGCTGATTCCTGTTCAGGCCAGAAGGATGAATGCCTCTGAGGTTACTGGGGACTAAACCCAAACTTCTTCTGTGACAAGCTCCCTCCCCTCTACAGCAGCTTAAGAACCATCCAGCATCCAACAGAAAAAATAACAACAAAACAAACATTTGAAAAATCTCTCCAGCTAAAAGTGCAGCTCTCAGGGCAACTCAGGGATCAAAGCTAATTTAGATGCAAATCCAGACCACCCACTCACCTGGGATAGCCCTGCAACTCCACCCACCCAGATACAGCTGCAAGATCATGGTGCTCACCCACACCAGGACAAGCTTTTAAGAAAACCTCTACCTGATCTGCTAAAAATACAGAGCCAGGCTTCTCAGATTATTTTCCATTGGCTATACAATATCCATAGTGTCAAGAACCCTCAGTCTGCACATCTAAAAAAAACAGAGGATGAAAACTACACCTGATAAGCCATCAGCAGTCCATGTGGGGCAACAACTGCTGATGGAATAGTGGGATACCCAGAGAGAGAGAGGAGAAGCAGAGGTTGTACCTGCAACCTGCACTTCGAAAGTTACTCCAAGGAAGGAATGCCAAACAGAATTGCCCAAACACCTATTCTTTCACGATCCTTTTTTTTTAAACATCATCACTTGAGAGCTGGATTTGTCACCGAGGTATTTATTTGTAATATAAAACTGAAGGTGAATTTCAGAGAAATACTTTTAATAAAAAAGGCAAAGGCTTAATTTTGAAAATGTAAATATGAGACCTTTCCATCTTTTTTATGCTTCCCAAAAGCAAAGCAAGTCTTCGTTACTGAAACATTTTGGGAAATTGAGCTGCACAAATTCGTACAACATTTCTGTCATCCCAAATACACATTATTATTATTATTTATTTCCCTCCTCAAGACCTTTTAATTTGGAGGGGCAGGAAAGGGGGGAAAGACCTCATCTTGCCTAAAGGCATGAAGATGCCAATGCCTCTCAAGCCCATAAACAACCACCAGTCCATACCCCATCTCACAGGGATGCAGCGTGGCATCTGCAATGAGACAGAGGAGGGAGCACCTCCCCCTGGAGCCAGGTCAGTGTCCAGCCCAGGGGCTCTGTAGCAGGACACAGGCATCAGACCTTGCACAGGAATTATTATGAGCCCTCTGCTCCCCTGCTGCCTTGCCCACACCACCCAGGGCACAGCAAAGCAGATGGAGGGCTCATCACAACAGGGTGGCATGGAGCTGGTAGGAAGTGCCAGCATCTGGGAACTTTTGCCACAGAGGGAATTAAAAAGCAGCTGGGCTCCAAAGGGGAGGAGGGAAGAGTTACTACAGCCATCTACTAAGTCCAGGTAGGCTCACACACAATGGACCCCAATGTTTATTGGGAAAAATGCAGAGATATCTTGGCTCACCCAGCCCTAGTGATGCCTGCACAGAGTGGGAGGTGAGTACGAGGACCATCAGTGCTCTGGAGCAGGATTCCTCACCACCTCAGGCTAGGAGGGGACAGATTTTAAAGTAAAGACACGGTGAGCTGGGTGAAGGGAGCCCAGCAGCATCCTTCACATCACTAAAGCATCAGCAGCAATCACTGTGCCTGGGGGGCTCTCACGAAGGGGCCTCTGCACAGAGCCCGGGCTGCTCCCCTCCCTGCACATTTGGAAATGCTCCTCTCCAGCTCTCGGAGCTCTATAATCCAAAGACTCCAACGAACGAGGCAGGACCAGCAGCGGCATGACTTGACTCGACACCTTCCCGTGAAGGGGCCAGCCCCATCCACCTCTGGCTTCCCAGCAAGCTGCAGGAAGGGGAGAGGAGAGGGGGGCTGGTGGAGAGCACCCCCCTGCCACAGCCAGCCCCACACAAACCTCATCCAAAGCCTTCCCCGGGGAGGGGGGGCTGCACAGCCAGCACCCCTGTGCACAACCCCCCTCCTCACTGCCCCTTCCCTTCTCCCTCCCCCTAAACTCGCTCTCGGGCCCCATCTTCCCGAACAATCTCGCCGCAGGCTGCTTTTGTAAGCCTCCAGCCCCAAAAGAAAAATGATGGGTTTGAACTCTTAACCCCGCCCCAGAAAAAGGCTGGAATTAAAAGGGGTTTATGACTAAGTATGCAGATGGGAATACTGTAATAACAACAGGCGAAATGTTTGCCCAGCAGTTCTGGGCTGGTTTGGGAGGGAAGGAGGGAGGGAGAGCGGGGACGGGGCGGCTTCTGGCCGGAGGATGACGGCACGGAGAAAGAATTTGGCGGCTGGGAGGGAAGGGAGGTCGCTGATAAATGCTGGGGCAGAGGCAAGGAGGGGGGCCAGGACCCGGACACGGCATCGCTGGCACTTCAGGGCGGGTGGCTGCGGCGCTCCGGGCTCCTGGGCGGCTGGGAAAGGTGCTGCCGCAGAGGAGACGAGCAGGGGCAAGGGAGATGGCAGGAGAGCTGGGCTCTGGGGCTGGCTGGGCACCCATCACACCTCCTGTGGAACGCTGTCACACTCAACAAGCCTGGGACACAAACAGGGAACGGATCAAGGCAGACGGCAATGCTCCCCCACACCCCAAATCCCTTTGGATGGGGGGCAGGGAAACTATGGACAGGCTCCTGTCGAGGGGGGAGCCCACAACCACAAACAAGTGGCTAATTATCCCCAGCCCTGGGACTCCAGCTCTGCTGAGAAGGTGGTACAACATCCGTGCCTAAGTCACCTGGGAGGGGATTTTCAGGACATCACCTTCCCCTTCTAGCAACAGGCTGCACCGAGGTGCCACAAAGTGGGAGGCTGAGACTAAGGGAGACCCAAACCTCAGCCACCGTCCCCTAGGAGTGCACCCCACTGCTGGCTTAACCCTCCTGCTGCTCTGGCACCCAGTCCTGCACAGCACTGCTCCCACTCCTTGGGCACCCAGGACCCTCCTCTCCACGGGAAACCAGCCAAGGGAGGCACCCTGTCACACCAGTAGCCATCGCTCAGCAGAACCCAAACACACCCCCCTGCCACCATGCCAAGCCAGGCTGTCCACAGGCTCCCAGTCCATGGGAGAGTTTTGCTCCATAGCTCACTGGGGATGTGGGTCCCTGATCGTACCAAACCAGCACCTTCCCATTCACCTAAGCACTCCACAAGGTACCTGCAAACTTCACACAAGATGCAAACCGCTTGCACAACATCACACAAACTTGGCAGCCACAGGCCAGAAACCCACCAAAACACCCAGATCTTGCAAGTCACCAGGGCCCGTGGGAGAGAAATTCATGTGTGCCACAAACACACAGACCTCCCCAGGCCCCCAAGGAGGCAGAACACCCAACTACCTCTGAGTGATGCTCCTGCTGCCAGCACGGGGACCTCCCCCTGCACTCACCGGGCACAGCCAAACCAAGCACCTCACAGGGTACAAGGCTGGGATGAGAACACACGGCAGCCTCTTCCCTGTGGAGATGAGGAGGTAAAGCTGCATGAAAAAAAAATATCACTGCCCGACTGGCAAGCCAGGAACTCCAGGAGACATCCCAGCCTGCAACATGGGGGACTTCCAAGCGTGTTTCGTACCAGCCTGCACTCAACAGGGACCTCAGGGTCTGTAGCATCAGCACATGGAATTCTACCTCTATTCTGGTCACCTCCTGCTGACCCACTGCATTCACCTGAGACAGGGAGTGCTAGGAGGAGCCTGTGGATAGTCAAAGGTCTCTCTCATCTCCACAACCCCTCCAGGTCTGACCTATCGCATT
The DNA here is from genome assembly GCA_013398125.1 of Aegotheles bennettii. Classification (NCBI taxonomy): domain Eukaryota; kingdom Metazoa; phylum Chordata; class Aves; order Caprimulgiformes; family Aegothelidae; genus Aegotheles; species Aegotheles bennettii. Next base: position 1,167,147 of record VZRW01001675.1, read on the forward strand.
TATGAATAGAAACACAACAGCCCTACAGCAACCAGGGGAGAGGCGAGTGGACCCTCCAGGCTACCTCCTACAGTACTGCTGCCACCAGCAACACAGCACAGGGGGCAGGGGAAAAACAAAGCCACCAAGCTTGCTCCTCTGAACAAGCAAGATCTTGATTTTGCCTCGCAAACAGAACAAATGCCTCTAAAGACCGTCTGCGGGGTCAGGAAAGATGGTGCCTAGCAAAGGGAGGGTGCATTGCAAGGGGTGCCAGGGGAGACCCAGGCTCTGGTCCTCTCCAGCACCGCAGCCTGCGGTGGACACACGCTGCACAAGTGCACAGCTCCTTCACGGCCACTGCTCCCTGATGGCACAGCAGCGAGAGCCAGCACGCCGGGAAGCGCTCGGATCAGGTAATGGAGGGTGTAGGAGACTTGTGAGATGATTCCTGTGAGTCAGAAGAGCTGGCCAGGGCCCAGATCAGCAAGCTCTGCAAAATCAGCAAACAAAAGAGGGCAAAACCTGGACCTCCCCAGCCCTTTCCTGCTGCCTCTGAGATGACCCTTGCAAGCAGCCCCGGCAGCCAGAACCATGCAGGATGCTGCAGCCAGGGCTGGGGACAGAGACCCAACCTGCCATGCCTTGGGGTGAGCTGGCCACCACAGCTCCCTGCTCAGCCCTGAGACTCAACAAGCACACTGGTTTCTCCTCTGCCAACAGAAGAGACAACTTTGCTCTTGCTCATTTAAGCTGTGAGCAGTCTCTCTCCATGTGTAGACTGAATCCAAGAGATCTTCCCCTCACCCACAGCTTCCAGGGCACTTCCCAGGATTTAAGGGCCAAACATAAATGCTTCTTTGCAAGTTCTTTTCTGACAGCAGTGTTTCCCCTCCCTGCTCAATCACACACCCACACCTTGAAAGCCAAGCAGAGTCTGTCCACACAAAGGATATTCACATCTCAGGGTGGCCCCAAGCAGGTGAAGCACCCAGCCCTGGCTTGCACCACATCCCTGGAGCTTGCTCCAGAGACTTCAACAGATAACACATTATGGGAGGCTGCAGCCACTTGTCTGGACCAGGAGGAACCCCTTAGGAGACCAAGAGGAAGGCCCTTGCTTTCCAGAGACAGAAATGAGACATCCACTCACAAGAAGATCCAGGACTGAAACAGTGCCCAGCACATCTCTGCAGGATCACAGCACCTCCTGAGGAACAGCCCCAAGCGAGGGGTCCCCATACATTTCATGGAGATCTCCTCTGCCTGCTTATGAGATCCTTACTCACCAACCTCTGACAAACTTGGTGCTACAGCCAACCCAGATTACATAAAAGCCTTCACAAGATCTCTGCCATGAGGTGCTGCTATCCCTTCCTCATCTGGGACTTCCAGACATTCTAATTGTCATTATTTTTCATTAAAAAAACTGAAAGAAGGGCAGTGGTGGGAAAGACATCTGGAACATGAGTAAATGCCCATCAGGAGGCATCCCAGTCCTGACAGCTGAATGAGTTAGACAAGTGCTAACGAACAAACAGGCTAAATTGCTCCTTTCCCTTCTTGACAGGCTGGATCAAGTCTCCTGAGCACCCCAAAAGGCAGCTTGGGAAACAGTTCTTTCCCAGGTTTGGGTAGTAGCAAGAAGCCCAGCACAGGCAGCTGCCCAGCTGAACCAGCCTGCACACGCTGCCTGCTGGCACTGGGAGGCCTCCAACATCAACCACCCTCCCTGGCACTCTCAGTGGGGTACCACCGCCCAGAGGGGAGCCCTGAAGCTGGATGAGATGGAAGACCAATCCAAGACCAGACCAAGCCACCTTTCCTGGTGAGACAGAAGACCAAGTCAGGGCAACGCAGCCCTCAAACAGCTGGGGACTGAGCTCGTGGTACCCCTTCTTCCCTAGGAAAGCCTCCTGTCCCAGCAGAGGCGATGCAAGCAGAGCAGAGCAGCAGCCTCCATCCCACCCATCTGTAACAGCCCGTAGCCCCTTCCTTCCCCTGCTCCCGACGGGAGGCACACCCAGTGCTAAACACTGAGGCGAACTCCATCCGGTCCCTCTTCCCTACAGCCATTGTCGCTAAAAATTTATCCAGTTTCTGAAATAAAAAAAAATATTAAAAAAATTTAAAGAAATGCTGTGCCTTCCCTCTGCCCTTCAAAGTAAAAGAACCTCTGCTCTACCCAGGGAGGGGAGAAGAGTTTAAACATGAGTCCCCCACCCACCCAGCGCTGCTCCACTCCTCCTCCTCCTCCTCCAAGGACTTTCACACAGCCCCGTCCCGTCAGCCTGTCTGTGGCATTTGATTCCTGTCTGTCACTAAGTGATGAGGACAAAGGGTGAGGAGTCAGGAAAAGGTCTGAGCTACTTTGTTCATCGTCTGGATACGAACTTTGGATGAACTCCGTGGGGAAAGAGAAAAGCCGCATGGAGCCGGACGCACCGTCCACAGCACTCTCTCTCCTCCAAAAAAAAAAAAAAGGAAAAAAGAAAAGGGAGGCTTGAACAAGGGGAAGGGGTGGGAGGGAAAGGGAGAGGAGGGCAGAGCATTCCCCATCCCCATGGCGGCAGGCAGTCCTGAGAGCTCCCTGCTCCGAGGAGACAGAAGGATATTCAAACTGCCTTCCCAGGAGGCATGTTCAATAAAGCAGGATGCCAACGCAGCCTTTTCTCAAACAAATCTGTTAGCGGTGGGCCAGGGGCCAGCCACAAGGCCTTGCTTTTTAAAGCAACCAAATGGGAATTTCCTAATAAAACAAAATTTTTAAAAAAGCCCCACTGTGGCCCAGTTAAAGGGAAGCTTGCTGGCAGCAGTAAGAAGTCTCTCACACACAGACCTCTCTGGAAGCACGGGAGATGAAACGCAGGGCAGGACAGGGAGCTCTGGGTGCATCCAGGGTGCCAAAGCACCCATGTGCTCCTCCGGCCCCGCAGGCACCCACCTGCACGGGCTGGGAGAGACGACTGCCCACAGCCTGGTTACACACCAGGGCTGATGGTTCACAGCCACAACTTCTGCTCTGCTGGACAAGGGAGGAGGCTCACCCAGCACTATGATTTCCTTCATGCCTACCTCAGAGACCTGGAAAATCCACTGCAGGGCATACACGGTTCCTCTGCTTCACTTCGCTTTTCAGAGCAAAGCCAAACCAGTTTGCAACTGAAAAACCCTATGGTAGTCTTTCAAACGTTAATTAAATCAGCCCTTCCTGGGCAGCAAAGCCACCACAAACTTTCTCCAGAACGGCTCTTGCCAAGCAGCCAAGATGCCAGCACTGGGATGGGACACAGCCTCCACCCAGGGTTATCGGCAGAGCCCGTGCCCGAGATGTGCTGAGCCACACAGGAAAACGACTGCGACTGTACACGCGATTCTGTGTCCACAAGAGACTTCTGAGGGGGGGGGGGGAAGGGTGTCCTGCACAAACCACCCCACCACGCTGCACCACAGGAGGGGACCCACAGCCCTGTACGCCAGTTGGGAACACAGCTCTGGCACCCTGAAAGACTCTGCCTGAGGGATGAGCAGTCAGAAATCCAAGGGTCATATTGGAGGCGGTTCACCACCAGCCTTCCAGCAGAGTGGGTGAAATTACTGTCCAGGATGGGGAACCCTATTTATGATGCTGGTGCTGCTGGATCCAGGGCTATTTTGAGAAGAGCAAGTAAGAGGAAGAAAGGGAAAAAGAAGGGGCTGAGGGAAGGGGAGGTAAAAGAAAACAAATCTGCTATATTATTGCCTGAAACCCAAGGAGACTGATTAAAGCAAACAGCCTCCCTGCCCCTTCCAAAGGGTTGTCTCGTCTGCTTCCTAAATCCGATTCCCATTTGTCTCTATCTGGTTCTTATTTGTTCTTCACTTAGGTCTCCTCCACGCTCCTCACTTAGTCCAGGAGAGCCCTCCAGAGAGCCACGGGGCCGGGTTTCCACCAGGAGCCTGCGAGGGCCATCACTGACCAGGGTCAGACCCAGCACCAGTGCCTGCGTGGAGGGAGGCGATACAGGAGGGAGGCAGCAGGCTGCTGGCTACACACGTGATGGCCAAGAGGCCAAGGAGATGCTTGGGAAGAGCTGCCCGAGGGAGAAGTGCATCACCACCCAAGGGTGCTGACAGGAGCCCAGCTGCCTCCAGGGCAGCAGACTCAGCATCCCCGAAGGGCAACCAAAAGCAATGAAAAAGCAAAGGGAGTAGAGACCCATCGCACACCCCAGGGACGTGCAGGGTTCACACCAGCAGTTTCGCTCCTCAGCAGCAGACGGCCTTCTGATTAACCACGAGCTTAAAAATTATCTTAATGGAGCTCCTTTCAAACACAAACCGCAGGGACCTCTCCTAATTGCACAGCTCCTTTCTCAATCACAGCCTACATACGAAGGAGCAGGTCCGTCCGCCGCCCTTGCCCACAGCCATGTGCCTTGGCACAGAGGACCAGGGCGCTCCACAAGCCGTGCCCACAGCTCCCAACATGGAAGCACCACACCATTGCAGCTCTCCATTAGCCCCCCAGGCAGCCAGCCAGGCAGGCACGCTGCCTTTGCCGAAGGACGTTTCCAAAGCCTAACCTAACATGGCAGAAAAAGGGAAATAAGTCTGTCCTTCCAGTGCGTGGACTTTGCCACCTGCCTCAGGAGCATGGAAAGACTGGGGATTTCCCCTGCCACCACCACTCGCTGTGTCTTATCTCCTCCACTACCACTTGTGGGTTTTTCACGGTAAACGGTCCCCCTTGCCCCTGGGGCAGTCTCCCTAAAGCTCCAGGCATGCCACCGTACTGATGCACGTGTTGTCCTACCCCCAAGAGCCCACAGGTCAAGACCCCATGGCTTCCCAGACCTGGATGCAGAAGAGCCATTTCTAAGAAATCCCACCCCAGGCCAGGCACCTACTGGGCATGCCCTGCAAACCTATCCACAGGGAAATACAACACCCTGTGCCACAACAAACACCAACCGAGCACACGCTGCCCAGCCCCGCCTGCCCAACCAACCCATCCACCACCAGAGGAAACCAAGCAGGGTCTGAGCCCTTCACAGCCAGGGCCAACCCTGCACCCATCCAACACCAGAGTAGGCTCCAGATGGTTGCAGAGATACCATCACACTACATAACATGGTTTTCACCCTCCAGCTTGCTGCCCTGGTGGAGGATGCAATGCCCATCAGCCCACCACCTCCCCACTCCCTCCTGCCTGTAAGGGAAGCAGAGACCCTGACCTTCTCCGCCGCATCCCCCCAGCCCCTCTGCAGATTAAGCAGCCCAGGTGCGCAAATGTTACCCAATGCCCTCGCCAGGCAGAAAGTAAATTCCACCCAACGGGGGAAATGCCAGCTGCCGTCAGACCCCGGGATGTGCAAATAGCAGCCGGGGACCTTCGGGAGAGGAGCAGCCCAGGCCCAGGCTCTCCTGCTGATAATCCTTCTCAGGACAGCCCCTCCAGAAGCTCTGTGCCAGAGGAAGGATGCTAATTTGACTATTTGAGAGAGTGCAAAAAATAATGAATTAAACGTTTGCTATTGCGCTAAATGACCTTTTCAGCCACTTGGGGACAGAATTGCACCGGGGCTTCGGAGCGAGCTGCAGCAGGCACTGCTCCCTCCCTGCTCCCGCCTGCGATGCTTCGTTGCTCCGGGTGCATCTTGGGGGCTCTGTGCCCCCGCAGCCACCTCTGCCCACCCAGTGACAGAGCGGAGAAACAGCCTCTTTGGAAAAACCTGCATGAACTAGGGAGGAAGAAGCGTCCTGCTGAGGGCTGGCTGAGCAAAGCCCTTCAGGAGGCTTCATTTTCACATGGCCGAAAGCGTGAACTGGGGAATTGCTCCTCAGGTTTTTCTCCATTAGCAAAGTATATTGCAACTCCCCTTCCCACCACCAATACCCATAGAAACTTCACATCTGCTGAGCAGATCTAACAGCCAGGATTTTCCTGGGCAATAATACATCCACTGAAAACACAGTTCCTGCCACCTGCTCCCCCCAGACATGCAACTGCACGGGGAGCAGGAGCGCAGCAGGCTCCTTGCTCTCCGAGGCACACACACAGCACAACACGGCAGCCAGGAGCTGGACAAACCCAGATCAGAAATAAATAGGTGGCTCCTTGCAAAGCAAGGATCATACACCCTTCCAAACACCACCTCCACCAGGCTGGTGAAGCACATCCACGGCCTGCAACTTTCCTACATGAGACCAAACGCTCTTCTGGAAAGCACAAGACATACCAGGGAGGCTGTGTCCTGGGCTACGAAGTCAGGATCGATGGTTGTGACTCCTTCCAACACATTTCTGTTGCCTGTGAACTGTGCCTTTTGTCTAGAGGTTTGCAATAATCATGTTATTGTAACATTCGCAATAATATTATTGCAATAGCAGCAATGTACCCTTGCAATAATAATTTTGCATATAAACATCACCCTCCCAGACAAAAAAGACTAAGTTAAAACACTTGCAACCTTTCAAAATTGGAGACTTAAAAGCCAAATTTAAAGCTTAAAGCAGGAGATGGATCCATCCAGGGGCTCCAGGTACTGTATCATTCTTAATGTTTCACAAGAGAATCACTGCACAGGGGAAAAAAAAAGGATGTGTGTAAACAGGCAAACATACACCCACCAGCAGCTTGGGTTTTGAAACATTAATGTTGAAATTAGAAAGGCACATTTCAGAGAGTTATGGGCAGATTTGCTTTCATTCTGGCTCCAACCTTGTAAATATCAAATGTCAAAGGAAACAGTCGTGCTGAATTAGGAGAGAAAAATCCTGGTGCTGCAGAGACGTGTCTGGGATTGGAACCACTGGAACTGGGAAAGGAGCAGCAACCAGCAACGAACGCTCTGCAACTGGAAGAGTATTTTTGCTGGTTAAGCTGCCACTGCTAATTCTGCTAATCAACATCACTCTGGAATTTGGAAGTGTTATCCAACCAGGAGAGAAACTTGATTTTCCTCTTCTGATAACGAGGACAGGCAGGCCAGCCAGGCTGGGCCAAACGTGGTGTTACAAAACGCTGCTGTGAAACCGAAAATGGGACGTGGAAACCAAGAACTGAGATTCTGGGCTTGCACTCAGGCAAGAATCAGAAACCCAGCCATGGGTGTTCAGCCAGGCTGAGCCCACTCACAAAGGCAGCTCCACTCGTTTTTCACCAAGGCTGAAGTGAAATGGCAAAGTTATCATTTTAGATTAGCGTGGCTCCTCACAGCACTGGCTGTTCCAAGGGTAGTCAATTTATCAGTGTATTTACCAAAAAAAAAAAAGGGGGGGGGGGGGGGAACAGCCTGTCAGCTTGGGCCAAGCAAAAATGCTATTTTGGGTAAGGCTTCTCCTATAAATAAAAGGCCGGGTAGGGAGAGGACGGTGACAACATCCCACTTGCTCAAGGTGTCAGAGGGGATTTCTGTTATCCACGCAGGTGATCTCCCCAGAACACAGAGCAGAGAGCAGCAGTGAGAGCAGAGGGCTCCTCGGCAGACATCCCCTCCATCGAGTTGCTGCTTCTCCTGCCACCTTGCCTTCACCACCAGCAAAAGGAGCTGGTAAAGGCAGCTTTCTGTTCCAGCTTTAAAATAAAAAATAAATTAAAAAATACAGGGGCAGGGCTCACAAACGCAAGGCCAAGAGATTTAATTCTTCAGTGCTTTTTTTTTTGTAATCGACACAGTTGCAAACCAATAATTCCAGCCCAACCAATCCCCCAGCACCAGCAGAGAGCATCACCCGTGTCCCTCCCCAGCCCCGCCGCCAGCCTGACAACACCATGCTTTAATGTATTCAGCCCACAGCCTCCTCAGGCCACAGCTCTCTGTAATTTATCCCTATACCGCCCGCCACCTGGTATTATTTCAGTCGCCGGGGGACACAACGCCTCCAAGACAGTTTTCAGCAGAAGCCACTGACCACCCAGCCCACAAAACCATCGGTTTTGGTTTCAAACGGGGTTTCCAGCAGATGCTCCCCAAAGGCGACGTGGCGAGAGGAGGCATCTCACTGGAAAACCCCTGATCCTGGTGGCTCTGGAGCACGCCGGGGAGGTGATGGCCTGCAGGAGCACCACTCGGCACCTACATAGAGTCCAAAAAGCAGGGGTGCCTGGGCTGGGGTGGAGAGCATCACCTTGGCACCCAGTACCTGCTGGCAGCGTTGGGGCGCCGGCATGTGACCCCAGGCTGGTGGTCTGGCACTGCTCACCAACACCCCCAGCCCGAGCGCACTGGGATCACCTCCGGATGGATGTTCAGGGATAGCAAAGGACGCAGATTGAAGTTGGTTTATTAGATTATGGACAGCCCGATGCAAATAGGGCCATATTGATCTGGTCTGCAAACACCTGGCTGGGAATACAACCAGCCCCTGAGTATACAGAAGCTGCTGGAGATTATTAACCAGATCCATCGCTGTAAATCACATTACCTCCTTCCAAACCCCAGCCCAGCACCGAGTGCCCCCGCGCTGGGTGCTGCACAGAGCACATCTCTGCAGTGCGAGGGAGCCTCACCTCCCTGCCCAGCACCCAAAAACCCAAAGATTCAGCTCAAAAGCGTGGAGCCTGGCACTGGGGTCTATGCAGCCAACCTCCCCCACAGCAATCCCCAAAGCAAAGCACATGTTACTAGGAGGGTGAGACTCCCTGTATAGAAAAACTGCCCCAGGAATTAAAAAAATCAAGGTGGAAAAAAGAAAATCACATCTTCAGATGCGAACTCACCCCCTGCTCTCACTGGGTACCTGGTATTTTGCACCAGCTGCAAAGCACCCCTCCAATTTATAGGGCAAATAGAAGTAGGACAGGCTCTCCTGCCTCCCAGAGCAACCCAGCTCTAAGTGCAGAAAGGGAAAAATACTAACAAAATGCTTAACAGCACATTTCCAGGACATCACGAAACCCTTTGCAGAGCTTCATCAGCAGAGAAGGCAGCAGCTCCGGGGCTGAGGGAGAAACTGGGAAATGAGGTGCTGAACCAAAGGCAAAGGAAGAATCCTTCATTCCTCCCTTTCCCCCCCCAAGAAGCCCAGCTCTGATTCAGCAGAAGCACCGACAGCAGCACAGCCCAGCATACCTCCCTGCAAAAAGAAACCATTCACGTTTGAACCACCACCCTGCTCCCCTAAAGAATTGCTGCATGCAGTAATTTCCTTGTGACGGGGAAAGAAAAAAAAAATCCATGATGAAATTGTCTCAGAGTTTCTCTGCATTTTGTTTACAGGCACTGCCCTCAAACACAGGGCCAGCACGCAGCGCGCCAGCCTGCTAACAGGGATAAATCTCACATTTGAGATCATTTAGGAAAGCTCTGCTCGCAGACAGTCAGCGCTCCGAGGGGGAAATCCCTCTGCAGGTCTCAAATAAGGGAACTTGAACCATTTTTCCCTGGAGAAATTTAGGCCTGAAAGATCTTCCGAGTTCCTCGTTTGGAGCTACAAGGCCCAGTAACAAGATCTCTTTCCCTGGACTCACCCACAACACTTCGACTGCTGCCAAAGCCATTTGGAGGTGACGGGAGATGGGAGCAGAGAGACACACGTGGCAGTGGGGAAGACACCTAAAACATTCACGTAAGAGGATGCTCTAGTTAGCTGCTATCTCTGCACACCCCGGGTTAATGCAGGTATTTTTCCAGGACACATTAATTGAGCATGAAGGCTCCTTCTCCTCTGCCCTGCATCCAATGCTGCCAGCAGGCAGTGTCCAAAGAGGGGACTGCCAGCACAGAACCTTCACAGAGCCCTCCTCTCCTAGTCCCAGTGGTCACTGCTACCCAAAACCTGCTACCAGGGGAGGCTGGTGCAAGCAAAGGCTGGGAGACTTGGGAATGTGGGATCTGGGGCTCATCCATCCCTCAGGAGCAAACAGACAGGGCAAGAAGTGATAGGACCCAGCAGACCCTCCAGTAGCATCCTCCTGATCCGCCGCAATCACAGCAAAGTTTACTCAACATCAAACACCCAGAAAAACCAAGCCTGAAACAAAGCCAAACAGGTTTGCTCCCGTAGTCCCCAAATGGTGGGGAGTCCCTCAGGGGCAGGAACATTTTGCTGGAGCTGGGACAGACCTGGGTTTCTCCGCTTTGCTGGGAGGGCCAAGGAGGAGCAGGTGGGAGGAAGAGCCCCCTGGCAGCTCCGTGCTTCCCACCTCCTCCCCTGGAGGTTTGCAGGAGACCAATTTTCATTAAACTAATTAAGCTTGCTTCGCTCAAAGAGCTCTAACCACATGCTACCAGGGGAGAGGAAGAAAATATAACATTAAAAAGGAAAAAGAGAAATCTCCCTGCAAGCACACTCCTCCAAAGCTACCCATCCCCAGCAGCTCCTGAGTGACAGTGTCACGCTGGAAGAGGAAAGCCCAGAACCAGGACTCACTGCAGTGACACAGATCCAACCCTGAACACCCCACTCCTCGAAGCCACCAGGACCTCCTGAGACATGTCCCATTTCCCACCAGGGTGACTGGCTTCCACCCCCTCCCAGCCAGCCCCCAGAGATGGCTGCTCCTCTTGCAGTAACACAGTCCTCCACCAAGTCAAGGTCTCCCAGACTCTGCCTTCCCTCCCTACCTTCCAGCCCCATGCACATTCCCATTCCCTTGAAGACATCAGGTTTCTGGAAGTAATTTAATCGTGAGCTGCAGAGAGGCTTCCTTGGGCACTGTGGGCCAGCTGGAGACCCTGCTCGCCCAAAGTGTTTCATCTTCCCCCACGGCAGCCACACCAGGGACCCTGCAGACGCTGCCCCTACCGGAGCCCACCTGGCTGGGGGGGAGAAGCACCACTTCTGCCTTCAAAGCCTTTCAACTGGAGGGGAAAAAATAAATCATAAATATCAAAGCAAAGGCTTCCTCCCCTTTGAAAGGCAGGAGGGAGAGCAGCCGGGCGAGGGCTGGCCCTGCTGAGAGCAGAGCAGGAGCTCTGATCCTCTGGGGTTGGAGCCCCAGCACCTCCATGATGAGCTTCTGCAGGAGCAGAAGGAAGCCTTAGGTGCAAGAACTGCACTGAAATTCAAATCGGGGGGTTTAACTCTCCCCTGGCCTTGGGAATCCTCAGTGGAAATGCAGGACAAGAGGGAGGGCAGGGATTGAAACCCTAGAGAAGGGCTGGGGGGGAGGGGAGGAAAGCCCCATCCTGCCCTGCAGAAAACTTCATCCAAGGGGCCTTGGGCTTGCCAGCACACCCAGCTCTGCCCCAGACCCCAAAAAACCCGGCACTGCACCCACCGCAGCTGCCCCTCTTCTCGCCGTGCTGCTCTTGTTGGGGTTTTACTTGGGAGGGGGGGAATAGAAAGGAGGGAGGGAAAAAAGAAAAAGAAATCCCATATCGTAATTGCTATATTAAAGAGAAATAGCAGGCAAGAATAATAAGAGAGGTGTCAGAAGTGAAATACAGTAACAGACATTAAAAAAAAAAGACTACAGTTCTGCGATGGGGGTGTTAATTGAACATGGAGCTGGAGAGAACAAAGGGGTGCTAAGGAAGAAAAGAAGGGGAAAAAAAATCCTACCTCCTCCAAAGATCTGATTTAAGTTTGGTGAAGATAATGCAGAGGGAAAGGTAGCTAACAGCTATATAAGGTGCCTCTTATGTTCTAAAATTAAAAAAAACCCAAACCCATTATTCAAAAAACAATTGCATGGCTAATCAGTGATGCCTATAAATATTCCACTTCGTAAACTCCCCCCGTCGGTGGTACACACATTTTCCTTTGAAACCTGAATTCTCGCAACACGGAACGGCGAGGGGGGCAAGAAAACAAAAATCAGAGAATTTCAAATACAAAGTCAGGGTCTTTTTAAGAAGTAGAATTTGCCCAATGCCCTCGCCTCCCCCAAATGAGCAGAGAAAGTGAAAGGATGGGAAAAGCTCTTAAGGAGGAGGAATCAGATTAAATGGTCATATATCCTGCGCTCAGCCTCTCCCCGCCGGTCCCCGCCAACGAGATGGGAGTTGGGAAAGGCTCACAGCTGAAATAGATGCTGCTGCATTTTGACAGCAGATATTTTCCAGTTTGCCATCCAAGGACCCCACGTCTGCGTACGCCTTGCCTGATTCTTCTGCTTAGCTATTCTGCTCATGCAGAGAACAGCTTAAAAAAAAACCTACCAAGAGAGAGAGGAAAAAAAAAAACAAGGGGGGGAAAAAAAAAGCCATGAAGACAGAGCCCCTACCTCTGCCTTCAAACTTTTCATAAATCAGCAATGCGATTTCCGATTTCAATCCCTATTGACCGAGGAATCAATTGTATTTAGGACAACAATGCCTCCCATTTCCATAATTATTATTCCAAAAAGCCAGCCAGCCATTTGAAGGCAGTCCTGCCCCTTCCCTCGCAACAAAGCGACCAGCAGCAAGTGAACACACACCAAATGAACGCCGACAACTTATACGGATATTTAAGCCGTAATTTTCCCCCCCCCATGTGCGCCCATCAGATCAAACCTCTCAACTCCTGTTACTTTCAAACAGCCATCACCTCAAAAGAAACAATCTCCAGGTTGCAGACAAAAGACAACCCCTGAGCCTTTTTTTTATTTTAATTATTATTATTTTTTAAAAAGTGTTTATAAAAGCTTTAAAATAACTGAAGTGCCCCGGTGCAAAAGGGAACTCTTCGGCCAGTACAGACAACCTCTTTCCCTAAGAACTTTATGGACACTTTGGGTTTGCTCAAGACAACGTTAACACTATGAAATATTAGCCATAATGTTGCGAGAGAGGGTGGTAAAGTCTCCGTGAGGCTCTGGAGTCACTTAAATCAGGCAGCGGGGTAACCGAACGCACATTTCTGCACATCATAACGCCGGGGGGGGAGCTGTATGCACGCACTCCAAACACCCACCAGCGACCGCAAACAATCACCAGGATTTCAAACGCCACACATGCAAAAATCTGGGAAGCAAAAATGGAAAGTGGGAAGGGAGAAGTTAAGCTCAACTTTCACGCCGCTGCCCACAAGGAAGGAGTAAGCAAACAGAAGCAGGCGATACCCTCGGCCCCAGAGAAAACAAGGGTAACTTCCTCCTAGCACCGGGCCCGCAGAGCGCTCACGGGGAAAATAAATAAATAACAACAAAACAAAACCATCTGGCCATTTGCTTCCTTACAAAGTGTGACTTTTGGGGATGCAGATGGGGGAGAGGGGAGGAGGTCTTTGAATTTGCAAAGTAAAATAATTCAGCGCAAACCTACGCGAGGGGTAGATAAACAACGCCCCAGAAAGCCACCGCGATTCAGCCTTGGGGACCTCTGCACAGCGGCCCCGCAGCCAAGTAAACCAGGCACAACAGCAGCAAATGAAATTAAAAAAAGATGTGAGATAGCCCCAGTCCACACCTGAATACCCTTTATTTTCCAGCAGCAGACTTCACCCTGCACCATCCCTCTCAATTTTACTTAGCAGAGAGGCACTATCACACCCAGGCACCGAGGATGCATACAGCTCCCCATCCCTCCCCAGTTTGCTGGGACCCCACGACATCTCCGAGGTCGCCTGGATTCCCTCCCAGCTTTGGTCCTGGCAGATTCCCCATTCCCTAAACTTTGTGCCTGCACCAACAGCAAAGCTGAGCTGGGATTCATCAGTTACCCTGCCAAGAAGTACCCTCGCACGGGCAACACACACGGCATCAAACACCCATGGAGAAAAGGCAGACAAACATTTTCTTTGGCTCACACAAAATAAAAGGGGAAAGAAACTCAGTGGCTCCTTTTTTTGCGGCAGCACCCAGGAAAACGCTGTAAAACCACCCATAAAAAATTTATCTCTAGGCAGACTCCCTCACGTTACATCGTATGAACTGTATGGATGTCCCCATACCAAAGGCACTGCTTGGTATTATGGAAACTCCGTCAGGAAGGGCTCCTTAGCAAGGTCAGACCCGGCCACGCAGCTGTCAGGACTTCAGAGCGGCAAATGCCATCAGTAGGTGCTTTGTCTGGGCTACACGCTGCACAAACAACGCTTAACAAAGGGCCCCTTAGTAATTTTATATATATTGCAAGAGTCAAGTAATTGTATTTTCGATCACCTGCTCACACTCAGAGGTTTTATATATGTATTTACCAAAGAAAAAAAAGAAAAAAACCAGCCCAGATTCAGGTTTCTGAAAGCTGTTCCCCTTTTATGTGTAACTATCAATGTATATCAACTGGGTGTGCAATCATATTTATTGTCACTTTCATTCATGTCATGCCCTTGCTTATATGGTTTAGATATGAATTATTGACTGTTAGAGTCCTTGTTGTAAAAGGGGAGTGGGGGGGGGCGAGAAGTCAAGTACTTTTCAGCGTGCTAAAAGAAGGCAGCTGGACCAGCATAGGAAAGCCTGCCCGTCACCTCCAGCCGGCTCAGAAACCCGACGGCAGAGCCAACACCCCCCCTTCCCAATGCCAAATTTCCATCATTCCTCCCATTTTTTTATAAAAAAAAATTAAAAAGGAGATTGCAGCAAATAAATAAATAAGTGGTGCATGTTGCTAAATGTCCTTCCCTGAGCATCTGTTGTTTAAGATCACTCTTGATTGATGACTGCTATTTTTTAATTGTTGCTTTTAAAATTTAAATGCCCCCCTGGGATGTGTTATAAGTGTGTTAGTACATGGTAGGAGGTCTGGAAAGTGGGAAACGGCAGAGGCAATGCTCTCATGCCATTAGCTTCTTTAGAAGCCCGAAAACACCCCGTGCCATAAAACAACAGTACCCTAAAGTAACTAACAATCTAATATATTGCTTTCACTAAAGGCAACTGACAACTCGCTCTTACGTGAGCTAGCCTGGATGATTGGCAGACAAGAGCATCTTAACCCTTTCTTTCAAATAAGATACTTTTATGTTTACTTGAATAGTAATAATACTAAAACCGCACAATTTCATTTTGTTGGGTTCCCCCCCCCCCGACTCTGTGCTCAGATTTATTTTTTTTTTAAACAGTGCCATGTCTTCAAGAAGAAACTGGAGCAAGAATGAAATTGCAAGGGTTTTGATTGTTGTTTCTCCTCCCCAGAAAAAGCAATAAATAAAGAGAGGCTATACAATAGAAATTAAACCGCGCTATTTTCCCTTCCAGACACAAACCGCATCATGCAAATCCACTGCCAGAAGCATCAAATACCGGCGAGTTATTTCTCCCCACTTAAATACTACTACATGGTGCAAGCTTGGTGGAATCAAACCCTTAGAGAGCAAAAAGAAAAATAATACAGAACCAACAGCATTGATTTCCTACCTGTTTTTTCTTTGATTTCACACAAGACATTGAAAAGGGCTGGCTTCATCCTGTGGCAGTTTAAAGCGTGCTTCCTGGAGAGAAAAGAGAAGAGGGGAGGGTGAGGTTAGGATGTCACCACAAGGAACAACTTTCCAAATTCACGCCGGCTGGTGCGTGCACGCCAGAGGTGGGGGGGACCCTCGGCCCTGCCGCCATCCCCGCGAGGACCCCAGCGCCGGCGCTGCAAGCAGCCACCTACCTACCAGGGAGGAGATGAATTATGCCAATTTAGGAACGGCTGGAAAATCGCCTTTGCCACCGAGCGGCTCCCACCACCGGCGCGAGCCAGGCGATGCACCCAGCCCAAGCCAGCAGCTTTTGGGAGCCAAGCTCCGCTCAGCCGCCTTCTTCAATACAGAGGGAGCACTGGGCTCTCTCCATCCCCCACCTCAGATTGAACCCAGCCATGTGCTTTCTTAGGCTCATTCTGCAAGGCAGAAGGGAAATAACCCCCCCCTTGCCCCAGCGCTGGAAACATCCTCTGCTCAGAGCTGTCAATTCGGGGAATTTCAGCGCCCAACTCGGAGCGCAGAGACACGGGCGCGTGCATGGAGAGCAGAGCCCGTTCCCCTGCCTCCATGTTACCTGCATCCAGCTGATTTGCAGGTGTTTAAATTTAATTCTTTACAACTGGGACAGCAAACGTATTTAAAAACACAACCGTCTGTTCTGGGACGGGGAGGGCACGCTATTCAACACCTTTCTTCTCAGCTGCTGTTATTTCAGACCTCGCTGTTCTCCTGTGGGTTTTGAGGAGTTTGCAGGGGGACGTGGGTTTAATCAGCTGGCTTTAAAACCCAGCATGTGCCCGCTGAGGCCAAGCAGCAGTACGATTTTATTTTTTCTCCTAAGCCACACAAACCCCCAGCCACGGGTTTCGCTGTGTACGGGGCTGCTGCTATCGGGCGCCGGTTACGGGATTTCTGTTTACCAACCGAAATTACACGCGGAAGGCGATGTGAACATCTGGCAAACATTCACAC
Source organism: Aegotheles bennettii (assembly GCA_013398125.1). Classification (NCBI taxonomy): domain Eukaryota; kingdom Metazoa; phylum Chordata; class Aves; order Caprimulgiformes; family Aegothelidae; genus Aegotheles; species Aegotheles bennettii. Next base: position 1,183,362 of record VZRW01001675.1, read on the forward strand.
TACTTACCCCACCACCCACAACATGTTAAAAAGATTTATATATCTGATGAAGTCTCTCAAAGGTATATACCCTTGCAGAACCACAGCGTCCCCTTATCAGCACGCCCAGATGGGCGCAGACATTTGGGTATGCACAAATCACGTACATATGCTGGAGGGGCCCTCTTACAAACACTGCTGGCACTTTGCATCTTCCCAAAACTTCGTTTAAAATAAAAGAGGAAAGAGGCAGCAAAACAACCGTGCGACAGCAGGGTAGACAGAGGAAATGCAGAGCCAAACATCACCAATAAATACCGCGTGTTTGGCAGCTCAGCATTAAAAATAATAATAAAAAAATAAGTACTGCGAGGAAGCGGCTCAAATAGTCCAGCAAGGCAAAGCCATGAAGCCTTCTCCTAGCTCTGCTCTGCTTTGGTTTTATTGATTCGATTAACTACACTGAATTATCCAGGCAGGAACACGCAAATCCTGCAACTTTCCGAAGGAAGATCCCCTCACTGCCCCGGGTCTGGCCGGGGAGAAAGTGCATGGTTTCCTCCTCCTTCTCCCAGCTACTCTGCCCCTGCAAGAACTTAAGAAAATTAATAAGATCAGCCCAGCAACAAGCCTTTTGGGAAAGCAGGAGCTCTGTACGAGCTGGGGAGGCAGGGAGGGTGCACGCTGAGGGTTGGGGGGTGCGTTCACCCTTCTGGAAGTTTTTATTGAGTGCGTTTTGGGGCTGCGCAGTGCCTTTTTCCAAGAACAATGTATTCCAGCAATCCGCTCCAGCTCGGGGCACGACACCACACCTCGCAGCTCTGCAGCCCGGGAGAAATTTCGAGTGCACCCCAAGCAATCCAAGGCAACTTTTTGGGGTTTTTTAATTCCTTCGACTGTGCCGTCAATTTGGGGTTATTTTTTGTTCCCTCCCTTAACTTTTGCTAGCGCCTTTGAGATGTCTGTGAGCTCTGCGCTCCTCCAAGCCGGGGGCAATTCGGTTACTGCCTTTTACAGCCTCTTATTTTTTATCCTTTTTAAAAACCTCTGCAATTAAGAAAAAGAAGAAAGCTTCTGTGTGCATCCTCCAAGCGCGAGAAGACGGCCTCAAACATAACACCACTACAGGGCCCTAGAGAAGAACATTATTAACGCCTCTAGGAAAAGGGAGCAGCACTTTGTGCCTCTTTCGGAGGCGGCCAGAGCAGAGTCGTCCCCCCCCCGCTCCTACAGCCACCTCCCTGCCCAGTTACACACACACACACCCCGAAAGGGC
>VZRW01001675.1:1186138-1383100 GCA_013398125.1 Aegotheles bennettii
AGCCCCGCGTTGCCCCTTCGGGTTCATCTCGGCTCCTCGCTGCACCTCCGGCTCCCCTCAGCCTTCCCACCGCCCCTCAGGCTCATCTCACCACCCTGCTGCTCCTCAGGTTCCCCTCAGGCCCCCCTCAGCCTTCCCGCTGCCGCTCCTCAGGCTCCCCTGAGACCCCCGTTGCTCCCGCAGGCTCATTCCAGCTTCTTGCTGCTCCCCAGGCTCCCCTCAGCCCCCCATGGCCCCTCAGGTTCAGCCCTCTCCTCAGCCAGCCTTCCACCTCCTCAGCTCCCTGCCAGCCTTCCACGCTCCCCACAGCCCGCAGACACCCTCGGGCAGCCCCTGTGCCTCCTCGCTGCCCCCCACCAGACACCCGGCTCTGCCTCCCTCAGGCTGTCCCCACATCAGCCCCATGCACAAGGTGGGAGCCGGGGCCCTGCTCTGCTGTAGCCCCAGGGAGCTCCTTCCCTCTCACCTCAGTCACTGGCATCTCCTCATGGTGCCATTTCTCTCCTTCCTCTTCGCTGACCACCACGGTCTCACGAACAGGGCCTTCCCAAGCACATCACGCAGGCTGCCAGTGTCACATCCCATATCTGGTGGTCCCACACCTGCCCCAACAGGGCAGAAACAGCTAGCAGAGGTCCCAAGGCCACCAAGACAGTCGTTCAGACCTAGGTGTCATGGCTCTCTGGAAGGGACTTCCAGAGGCACTTCCCCAGCCTCTTTCTGCAGTCCCTGGGATCTGAGACTGTCCATTGGCCAAGGCACGGGCTGGTGAGCAGGGGTGGCGCTGGGACCCGGCTTGCTTGCACGCTTGTAGTTAGAAAAGAATAAATAAAAGGTAGTTATGGTGATGTAAGAACTTCCTATGTGGGAGATGATTTCATCATATCGTCCCCTCCTCAGATCTGAGGGTTGCCAACTCCAGGGAAGATGGGCCCAGCCCCAGCCCCTGACCTTGGCGCAGGTTGGGGAAGGAGCCGGCGCGTTGGTTGTGATGAGAAAAAAAAGGAATAAGGCAACTGGTTTGCTTCCTTTCTTCCTTTTTAATGAAACACTTTCCCGTGTTTTAAGCAAAACACGACTTTTCATTTTGAAATTTCCTTTCGAACTATTTAAACATTTTAAAGTTGTTGAAGGCGAAGTGAGATGTTTTGATTTTTGTCGCTATGAAATGTTCCACTCAACACATTCTTTGTGTTTCTTGATTTGCCAAAATTTTTCAAAGGTTTCTGCTTTCTCACCCAAGACACATCTATATATTTTTTCCCTTTTTGAAAAGGAAAAAAAAGAAAAAGGGAGAAAAATAATACACTTTGTCTCCACGGCTCCACAGGAAGCAGAACTTCATCCAAGAAGCAAGAAGCCAAGGGACTCCTCTCCCAAGGTCCAAACTTTCAGACGCTTAGTCATCCCTTCGCTCGCTTGCTCACACACCAAGTCTAGACATAGGCTGTCTCAATCCCTGGCAGGGACTTCTCCCATCCCCAGAGGTCAGTCCAGGGTCTTTCAGATTTGATTTTGAGTGGCCCTGAGGAGAGGCAGCGCAGCGGAGCTGAACGTGTGCAGCGGAAAAGCAAGCAGAGGCTGCAGGGGATGGGCAGGGACATTGGGGCCCATGGGACGTGGTGGCCTGCTGACCTCGCAGCCTCCCTGTATTGCAGATCCTTCACTTGACACGATGCTTCAGCACATCAGGAAGACGAGAGAGGGAGAGGCCGAAGACTCTTGGGGGAGCCAGCACGGGTAGGGTACAAGGCACGTGTGGGGTTGGTGAGCCCCAGGCAGCCCCAACGTGTCTCACAGGGAGAGAAGCAAAGTGTTCCAAGCCACTCTGAGAGAGGCATCCCAGCACAGAGCCTTGGTGGAGCCATCCGGCCAACGCATGAATGGCCTGGACTCTGCCTCTGCCATCTGCTGGAGTCTGTAAAATCCTTCCTGTCGGAGATAACTAATCCTGGGGCCTTTACAACACCTCTCCTGAAAAGCACATTTCATTCCTCCGTCTCCTCCTGCCTTCTGAGTGCATCAGATTGCAATAGGTATTACCGAAAATACTCCCCATGGGAGCCGACACTGGACTCCCTTAAAACCCAAACACCATCACCCCTCCTTCCCCAAGACACAAGCGAGCGCTATGCTCTATTATCTCTACACCCAGTAAATCTTTCTGAAATAAAGAATAAACATTTCCACCACACATAGTGTAAGTGTATGTGCCAAGCTGCGTCGCTTCCTCTCCTCTGTGGTTGTTATAAAGTGGTTTTGTTTCAATGGTGAAGCAGATGGACGGATTCCAAGCCTGGCGTCCCCACTCCCTCCGAGTACGGCTAATGCTATCTTTGGTTTATCGCAGATTCCTGAAGAAAATGTTTACGGGAGCCACTTGTTTAAAATCTTGGCTCTGCTGGAACATAATTCCTATTATTTATTAAATGAAAATCAAGCTGCTGTTAATGCACCATTACCGTGGCAAAGCGGAGCCCTTGGAAATGCAGGCCAAACATACTTTGTTGCCCCGAACGCAAGGGAAGCATCTCCCCATCATCGTCACTCAACACTCACACCACAGTGGGGGAAGAAGTGGTCTCCTGGACTGTGACTCCTTAAACATTTTCTTTTGGGCGAGGAGAGCCGTGGACTCTCTTGCTTTGCTGTCCAAAACCTGACATTCCAGAGTCAGACAGCGCACAGATTGTCCGTAAGACCATCAGAGGGGCTCTACCTGGAAACCTCTGTTGCAATGCCCTTCCCCGTTCACCATGACCAAATTAATTTTCCTCCCTCTTCTGCAATTTCCATCTAACGTATTCCATGGAAAAACCAAAACCCTTCATCCTTTCCAGCTCCCCCACAACACAGCAAGCTCCATACAGATGATCTCTCCTGGGCTGAGGTGCAGCAGAGTTTACATTCCTGACCCATTTTCGGAGGAGATTCTTAAATTTTCCCGGAAATGTTGTGTCGCTGCTTTGAACTGATTGTTTATTTGTCAATTTAGTCATTAACCTTCTTCCTTACTCCTTTGGCTTTTGATAAGACAGAAAATGTCAAAGGGAAGGGAAATGGGCTCAGAATGATTTCCCCCGGCGAAGGATCCCAGTGCCCAGAAATGAAGGGAGTTTTCTCATCAGTTTTAGCAGAGACACAGCTTCACTCACGGTGCCAGGTTAAATCAGCATTCCAGTTTTTGCAGGGTTTCTGAGTTAGACTTGAGCAATGTAGCTGGGTCCTCTGGAGTCATCTCAAGCTGTTGATCTCAAAGCCCTTTCAAAAGGTGTTTGATACTGCTGATCCCAGTTAAAGGAGAGAGGAAGAGCTGGCCAGGCAGTGGAAGAGCCAGGAATGGATTCCCACTCACCCCATTCCCAGCCTCGTGCTCCATACCCTACATCACACTGACTTTACCATGATCATGGTCTATTCTACAAAGAAATATGTGTCTTAATTAATGCACTGCTTAGGAACATCTCCTATTCATGAAATGATCACAAATAACCCGAACATGGGTAAAATATGACAACCACGGGAGAGGGGATCAACTTCTGTTCAGGCAAAAATTTGTTGTGTCTAAACTTGTTTGTTTTTTATTCAAATGCAAGTAACAGAATTCTTACCATCAGAAATCCACCAAAAAGGGAAACAGCTTTTCCCAATAGCTAACATAAACACGTAAGTGCCACCAAACATATTTACATGTTTGAAATAGATGGTATAATTACAATGAGTTATAGTCAATATCCAGTCTCTCCCTAGTTTAAGTGCTACCTTCTGATATAGCACAACACATCCCTTAATTGTAATCATGTGCTTTTTTTCTTAGACACTGCTGCAATTTTTTTTCCACAAAAATGTCTGTAATTGAAAAGACAATGGCATTGTTTAACATAAATTCTCTGCCCTCCTGGAAATAAACAGGTGACTTCCCTTACAAAATGTCCTGTTTTCTGGGACTTCTACATCACAGCAAGCCATCTGCAAAATCATTTTGGACCTTTTCCCAGACCCCAAACTTGAATTTCAGCAGGGAAATGCAGGTTTTGAAGACTGAAAAAATCCAACAAGGATTTTGAAAACAAGTCAGGCAAAAGCTATGAGCAGAAATATCAACAAAAGCAGTCATAGAGTTCTCCAGTAAAAGCAGGTCCATTCCGGACTCAACAAAAAAGGTCTTTTTCCCTCTTTCAGCCAATAGTGATGTTCCTCAAAGGATACCAAATAGCCATTAAATTCAGTTTTATCTGGTGTCTCTGACATTCTGCACAGTGCTTTTGAAAAGAGAAAGTCACATTAGAAGGACAAACACATGACTCTATCCCACAGCTTCTCTGTGGGATCTCACAAGTCAGGCCTCCAAATGAGACCTTCTCTTCACCAACAGAAGTATTTTCAGGTGATTTACCAAGAAGATAGATCCCTAGCCTTCTTTCACAGATGAAGAAACAGAGGGACAAGAAGAAGAAGGACCTTACCTCTGTGAACCACTAGCACAAGCCAAGGTTATATCCCTAAGGTTATCACGTAGCATCTACCTTGAGCACAGTGAAAGAAATCCCTGCTGCCTCACGTGAACTATAGGTATCTAGAAAAACTTTCTTTGTGTCTCAGATGCAGACTCATGGTTTGAGATGTTTCCCACCACATCATCTACCTCCTTCAGTGGTCTTTATGGAGTTCGTTGGCAGGCAGAAGTTGGTTTTCCCCTCTTGAGCTTTCCACTGATTTCCAAGGCTGACAAAGGCTGCAAAGGAAGAGGCTTAGCCACAGGTTTATGATTTCACCTTCATAAAAGAGAGGTTTAGGCTTACCCCCCAAAGACAGCTCTCACCAGCCAGGAGGGAGCTATCTGAATCAAGGGATAGAGCAAAACTCCTCTGCCTCTCCAAACAGCAGCAGTAAAGTTGGTGGGAAGTGTCTCCCCCTGTAAAGGTCTGCCAAAAAGACCCTTGCTGCTCTCTGAGCTAGAGCCCTATCATCCCATGCAACTCTCAAACTGGCCACCACCACAAAGCAGTGAGCAAAGAGGTCACAGTGAGAGACTTAGGTCTCTATGGCGGTGAGCAAGCCAACAGCTCCAATTTGCTGACTTGCTTTTTGGTAAAATCCCCCTCTTGGCTTGTACACAGATTCCCCCGGTCTCTCTCGTGGGGGTTTTGACCCAGTGTTCCTGCAGGCTTTCCCATTATCAGCTGTCCCATCTTTTCTACATGACTCTCAAAGTTGGACCTTAGCCTTTCATTTCATTTTCATTTGGCTTCTTCCCCAACCTCCCATATTTGAGCACTTTGCTTATTATCAGTCTGGTCCTCCTGTACTTTGCTCAGCTCCATTCTACTAATTGGTTCGAGCGTGGGCCCAGTGTTCCCTAAAACAGAGTCACTTCCCCTTGCATGCAGTCACATTCAACACCCTCTCCAGACTCCCAGAGCAGGAGCGACGCTTCATCTCCAGAAGGTGCTGGTGCCCTTGACTGAATGGGTCTGAGACAGTGATCGATATAATCACTGATATATGATCGTGTCCCATATTGGTTCTTCACAGCCCAGGAAACACGTCCCCTGGCAGGCCCTGAAGATTGCAGGACAGGCTCCACCACCAGACATCCATTTTCACTATTGCTCTTATCAGCAGCTTTCCTGGTAATATCCCTATGTTGCACATCACCTTGAGAAGCACCACATTTCAAACAGCCCGCAACCTAAAACTAGGATGATCACTTCAATTCCTATAAATTGAAAATATTTGGGTTCTCGTATGGTCAGATGAACCGAAGATGCTTGCATCACCCTTGTTGATGACCTTGTCTTTCAAGAACACAAGTCACCACCACTTCCCTGTGGTTCCCAGGTCATAAAGAGGTGTCAAAACCACTTGCCTCTCACTTGTGAGTGAGGCAGTGCTGCAGAGAGTTTAAACACAAACCACAGCAGCAGCTGTCTTGTCCCCAGACCCAGCTCAAGTTCACCAAGGACTTTGCTTTCCCTGGTCAACTGGGCAGAAAAACCCACAAAGCTTTAATTTCTTACCACGCTTTCCCAGGAGGAAATAAAATCTCACCTAGAATTGCTGTCAAGGCGCATATCATATCTCACCCCAAAAAGATTTAGGCAGGTTAAGCCTGCAAGAAAGAGAAACTATCAAAGGTTGCTTGTTTGATAAGGGCACATCTATAACCCGGTGTCACCTGGTTATTGTGGGACACGTGGAGCTGGAAGCTGGGCTGGGGGAGCAGGTTCCCCTCCCCAGGCACTGTTTTCCAGAAGGGAAGCCAGGAGAGGCTGGTTGTCGCCAGCTCTGACTGAGAGCAAATCCTGCAGAACAAAAACTGTTCGCGTCTTGCGGTGAGCTCAAAGCCACCTAGCACTCACAGCCAATGGCTCAGCACCTGCTGGGGAGGGAAAGCCACAGCCCTGAGAGTGGAAAGTCAGGTTCACTGGGATTGTGGCTTTGGAAAGGGGTCCTGTTGAGCCAAAGGAGGAAAGGAGGTGAAGGTCTTAGACACTGCTCTGGAATGAGCCCACAGCCTCCTACACTGTCTGTTTAGCAGCAGCTTCAACCTTCCTGGCCTCCATGTGCAAAAATTAAAGTGTCCAAGGCATAAGGATCTCTGGGAGAGGACCAGAAGAGATTTGCCAGAGGCTTGGAAAAAGGATGTGGGAGCTGTGGTCATGGCAAAGGTAAAGACAAAAGGGCATGTAAAACCCAAAAAGCGTTTGGCAACTCTAATGTGCTGCTTTGCCCCCAGTTTTATACTGGAGAAGGTCTCCAAAGGATGTAAACCAACAACCCCATTTGAGGCAGTTCCAGTTTACTCACAGTGAGACCCAGCTTTCAAACTTTAGAGGTCCCAAGTGGGTGTTGCACAGGAGCCTGAATTTCAAGGCCTGGGTTGGGAAGACCCCATGCTCAGCACATGTTGTTTGGGCCTCGGATAAAGGAGCCAAAACTCCTGCATTCCAGACTGCTCAGCCCTTTCCTCCAGCTAATTGTTCTTTCCCCAGTTGGATAGTCTATTTCTGGAGCAACGCAAGAATTAGGGCAGAGAAAAAGAAATTGGCAGAGCTGAAGGAGCAGCAGGAAGGAGAATTGTCCCAGGTCTCCTCTGTCCCCATGGAACAGGTTCCCAGGAACTGGATGGGGTGGGAGGAGAGGAATGGGAGCAGTGTCCTGGGTATTACAAATGGCCTTGGGCAGAGGGGAAAGGGCAGAGAGGCAAAGGAAGCCACAGACTTTTGGTTCTGCAGGGAGGGGAACATGGGGGTTTTGTAGCCATCAACCCACTCAGCTGAAATGCACGAGCTGTGACCAGCCCAGGGGTGGGCAGTGGATGCCAAGGACATATACTTACCCAGCGATGTCCTGCACTTTCTCCTCAGAGGAGGACTGTCCCAAGCATGCAGGGCAATGTTTGGCATTGACCTCAGACCTCCTCTACTGCAAAGCCCTTAGCTCTGCCCACAGTCTGCTGATTCCCAGTTAACCCCATCGCCCAGCCCTGCTCCAACTCCCCTCCCAACCTGCTCAATGCTGGGAGCTGGCAATGCAAACCATCCCACCAAGACATGCTCTCAACATCCAGCCCTTTCTATTTCCACTTCTTCCTCCCATTTAGCCAGGACAGAGCCAGGCTGAGAAGGCTCAGACTCGCCACATGAACCCCAAGCCTCAGTGCAAACCAGGGAGAGCATTTCCCAGGGCTGGGGCTGGAGAGTGGGGAACGACAGGCACATCTCCTAAACCTCAGCAGCTCACCAGTCTTGTGACCTGAAATTAAGGCTCAGTTAGGGACTGCTCAGAGCTAGCAGCAGTGGTTGTTTGCATTTGAGCTAAGGGCTGGCTCGGAAGCTTTAGGCAGTCACTGTTCCAGATAACAAGAAAGGAGACTCCTTGCATGTGCACTATGGACACATCTGGCCAGCTGCTGCTCCTGGGCACTGCCATGCGGTTGAAGTCAAAGACATGAATCTGGGGGAAAAGCAAACACAGAGAAATAGCAACATCCATTCCTTTCATAACAGCACCTCTGAGTCTGCTGGTAAAAGACAAAAGCTGAGCCAGGTCTGGAGCACAGGACAGACCATTGCAGGTAGCACCCTGCTTTACCCCTTGGCCAGAGAAGTGTTATTTACCAAAGCACGTTCAGCCTGTTTTCATAACCTATGTAATGCAGCATTCTCAAAGCCAGCGCTTGGCTGATGGACTGCATGTGGACCAACAGCCACAGGTAGAGCTTGCAGTGCTGCCGTCAGTCCCAGAGTAACATCCCAGAAGAAAACGGCTCCTGGGAGCCTCCACCATCACAGCCTGCTCTGGAAGAAGACAACCTCTGCCAGATCTTCACCACAGGCTGGACAGGGACCTTCACTGCACAATGCACTGTTCATCTATGAATGGATGGACACAAGCAATGGCAGGAGACATCTACACCGGGATCAAAGTTTGGTCTACAGCAGTGAAGCCATACCCGTACTTTGACGTCAAGTTATTGAATTAAGTCCTTTCGGTGTTGGAGCAAGCCAGAGCAACCTGCCCTGTGTAGACCTGGTTAAGCTGGCTCCACTCAGTCACAGGTCTTTCTCTACACCAGAAACCCAAGCAATACCAGTGGCATGAGAATGTCATTGCCTTAGATTTACTCTGTGGAGCTGCGGTCAGGCTCTAACCTTAGCTTTCACACAGCTTTTTTATCATCTCCCCTCACCACCACTTAGCTCCAGCCTCAAACACTGGAATAACCAAATACCATTGTCTCAGAGGAAACAAAAAGTGCATTTTTTACAGTCCAGAGCTGGAGCCTTGTTCTCAGGCTTCACAATGAAAGAAGTTCTTTAGGCTGCACAAACCACTTGCATTAAAAGGGAAATACTGTTATTTCCTGGTTTTTTTCTTTGGAACCCAGAGCAGATGAGAGAGGATTTGCAATGCAGAATTAGAGGTGCCCCTTAAAATAAGATATCAATTTATCTAGTCCTCAGCTGATGTAGAAGCAGATGGATCCTTCATAAGGGTAGAAATATGGTCTTGGCTTGGTGCTAGAATTGCAGCAGGAAAAATCTGTTGTGGGACACAAGAATCCCTTCATGATAGACTAAAGATAAAAAAAAAATAAAATAAATCAAATCTCTGAATTTTCCCATTAGGCAAGTGTTTCTGAAGTGAGCATCACTTCCCACTTGCTCTAACACCCTTTCCCTGGCTAAAGAGGAGTGAGCTATGGTGTCTGTGGCACACATATGCGCACACAAATCCCACATGTGCTCTTTCCATCCCATCTGAGGCTTCCCAGGCTGTACCGTGTGTGAAGTGAAATCACCTGAAGAGTGTCGCTTTAAAAGCCACGGAAGTGCAGAGAGCAGCACCAGCAGCAGTCAATAGCAATTTCCACCGCCGGGTCGATACCATCTGATGGCTGTGTAGCTGTAAAGATTGTTTCACACACATATCAGGAGGTGGGCAGGGGCAGGAAAAGTGGAATTGGTTTTAATGATTGCAGGATTCAAAGTACTCCTGGCTCCCTCTCCCTCTTCTTCTTTCACAAGAAATACACGCACAAAGAGTCAGAAATCAAATTTCCAGCCTTGTCAGTTCCTATCACACCAGCTCCCCATTTTGGACTCCTTCCCAGTTTGCCAGGGAAGCTTCTCCTAATCCACTGAGAAGTGCATTAGCAGGAGATGGAGTTGCAGCCTGTGTCCAAACTTCCCCGCAGTTTCAGGTCATTAGCTCCACCGGTTTGGACATGGAGCTACAGCAGAAGTGCAGCACTCAGGTTCAAACCCAAAGGATTTCCAGATGAGGAAAATTTGCACTATCTTACCTCCCTGGACAAGATCAGCATCTCATTTTGCTAGATGCCGGGCGGGCAGGCAATAGTAGACAAGCACAAACAGCTAAACACAGAAAAAAGAGGGAAGATACCCATTTTGCAGAGAAAATGTGTGAATGGCTATAGTCTAAAAAAAGGAATAAATAGCACATTGTGTTTCTGTTGTCTCAGAAAGTGCTTTTCAGCCATTGACTCCAGGGGCAACGTGAACCAACGTGTCTTGGTCAGTGTTAAGAACATTGCTGTGGGATGAAGGAGGCCAGTGCCAAGTTCCCAGGGCTGGCCCTGCCGTCCTAGCTCTGCTCTTTGGTTTCTGTAAACGTGCTAAAATACCAGTCACTGCTTCTGTTTCCCTTGCACTGTCTGTCTGTCTGCCTCCTGCCTGAGGCATGGACTCTTTCTTACAGGGTTCCATTAGCTGGAACTCTCACTTCCTCTAGGAAAAGCTCTCAATTGCTTCTGCAGTAACTGAAAGCCAAGACTGTGTCTGCTTTTCAGAAAATAAAGAACATTAGTTTGATTCTTTGTCTTCTAATTCATTAATTCACTGACATCTAAACACAAACTTCTCCTTCACCATCACATAAATAAGCAAGATAATTTTTCCAAGAGCTGAGCCCCCAGCAGTCTCTCTCTTGGCCCTCAGTGCCTGGGTATCAGGGTGGGAGCAGAGCTGGGCATCTTCAAACACCTCTCTGAAAACTGGGGCAAAGCAGCCTCTCTATGGTTCATCAGATGATGCCAGATGGACACAACCTGCCTCCTCTGCTCCTCAGATCATTCTATGAAACACACGTCACCCCTGTCTTACATGCCTGTCATAGAATACTTTGTTGACACCCTCATTTAGGCCTCACATGATAACGGAGAAGCAAACACAACAACCATAGGTGTATGCTGCCAATGGATCTGTCCTTCACCCTGTAGAATGCCACATGAACCTGTGTGTGTGTAACACATGTACACACACATCCTTCCCTCTTTTCCTCCCAGCCCCTAAGACATCAATCCCTATTTGCTTCAGCTTTTAATTTTATATTTTTAATAAATCATAGAATATCAACCCCCTAAGGAATGCCACTCATCACTGATCTCCACTTGGACATCGAGCTGTTGACCACAAGTCTGATTGCCACCATCCAGACAATTCTTTATCCACGGAGCGGTCCATCCATCAAGTCCATGCCTCTCTAATTTAGAGACAAGGACGTCGTGTGGGACAGTATCAAATGCTTTGCACAGGTCCAGGTAGATGACATCAGTTGCTCAATACACAGGCATTTCAGGGCCTGACCACCAGCTTGTTTCTTTTATGGAAGGGATAACACATATGCACAATATCCACAGCGGTTAGAAGCATGGCCTTAAACTCCCAGCCTTCCTTTTAGAAGCAGAAATGGCAGGTAGCGGTACCCAAACCTTGAAGCCTGGAAATGGTGAATGAGGTAAAGCTTCATTGCAAGGGCTGCAGAAACTTAAGAGGGGCAGGCTGCAATTAGCAGGGCTTGCTGAAGGTTTAAATCAACAGAAAACCAGCTGGGGTTCAGCCACCAAAGCTACTTTTGCTCTAGATCCAACTCCACAAGTAGGTTTTTTTCCTGGGAAGAAATATAAAGAGAGGAATGAGGGAGGTGGAAACACATAATTTCAGTATTTTTTAAACAAAGCATCTTGCTGTTTCAGTTTGAAACACTCCTGGTTCATACTTGCCCCTTTCAGAGGACCTGCCAGCTTTCCCTGAGTGTGCTGCCACCACCATCCCTAACCTCTACAGCCATGGGGAGGTGGCCACTGCAGTGGTCCATCCCACAATGCTGCCAGGAGACATGGGGAGGGTGACAAACACGGTGAAAGACACACAAAGCCCGAGTCGTGGGATTCCTGAAGCACGTTAGCCCAGCGGAGGGAGGTTGACACAACACAGTGGACCTCTGACCCTTGAAGGAAGCCAGAAAATAAACTCCATCTCTCTCCATGTGTGTGACACTGATGATGAGGCCACTTGTGCCCTTCAGCCTGGCCAGCAATGCAGAAAAACCTGCAGATGAAGACAACTTGAAATTCAGAGCTGTCGAGGCCAGACAGGCCATCCTCATCAACCAAACCTACTCTGGTTCTGTGCAGGTGGAAAAGCTGTGGGAATTCCAGGTCAGTGTCTGCCTGCAGGAACCACACAGGCATGCAAGGAGCGACCCCCTGGGCCCCGTGGCATCTCCTCAGCGAGTTCACAGCCAGCATCCACCACCCCTCCTGCTCACAACAAACCAAAACATCACAAAACTCTCCATGCATAAGAAACAAAAATAATTTAAAAATTATTATTATTTTTGTTTGTCCTGTGGGCCATGTTTTCAGGTCTCTGCAAAAATAAAGTAGAAGGTCCTTGTAATAGTGCGAGTCCAGAGGCTGGGACTTTAAATAAAATCCCTCACACTGGGAGATGCTCAAGGCAGTGGTGAGCACAGCTTCTGCTTTGCCTGTGCTCAGCCCTGCAAAAGACTGAAAGGGCTCTGTCTGCTCAGCAGTCAAAGGAAATCTTCATCGTGACTTGATCCCGGATACTCACCGAGTGAAAATAGCTGAGATTGGCATGTTCGTTAGGCTCACAGGTAAAAGGCACAGTAAGCAGCAAAGCTCAAAATAAATAGTGAGAGTTGACAACACAGAGTGAGGGAACCTTGGATGGAAAATAAAAGACAATTTTGAACAGTGAAGGTAGTTAATCACCGGGTCCAGTTACCGAGGGAAACGGCAAATTCATCATCAGTCAGAGGTGGTGCATGGAGACTGGATGTCTTCCAAAAAGCGACACTCTGGTTCAGGATCAAGTCTTTGGGTTCAAGAGCATGCCTCAGAGGAGAATTAAACCCTCCACCACAGCCCCACAGGGTGGTGCTGGCCAGAGCTGCTGGGTGAGTGGGTGAGGGTGGTGGTGCTGCTCACCTCTCCCCCAGCCTGGCTCCCCACCAGTGCACAGAGGTCGGCTCATGGGGCTCAGCCAAGCACCAAAACCCCGCGCTGCCCATGGCCCTCCTCCAGACACCCCGTCGGAGTCGGGCTTCGAGTCACAGCCTCCGTCACGCTCAGCCCCAGTGTGCTGCTCCTGGCCACTGTGGCAAGCTGTGCTCCCTACACCACAGCACCAACTGCCCAAGGCAGCCAGAATAAAGATCTCTTTTTAACTTTACTCATTTTAGTCTCTGCATCTGCTCCTTCCCTTAGCTGCCACGCAAAACCAAGCCCAAAATACACACTCTAGCTTCTGTTTACCCTTTCAGGCATCTTCCCTGGTGCCCAAGATGCTGATTTGAACTGACCTTTCTCAACACCACCTTACCACCAACTCAGCTCCCCGTCCCTCCTTGGAAGCAGAAAATTTCCAAAGACAAAGCAAAGTGGCCTCAGCATCCCTGTGTGCTCCAGCACCTCCATCTCCCGACCATCACATGGGAGAAAAGCAAAATGGATCAGAGTCTGACTTCCAGATTTGATTGCCGAGAGAGCACAGAGAGCAGAACACCAGCTAGCACACCATGGCGCTGCGGTCCCTGCAAGGAAGTGACTCCCCAGATCCCAAAGGGCAGAGCTGTGCTCTCTCCCCTCTTCTGCACCCATCAATATGGCCAATTTAAAGACGTTTCAGAAGAAAGCAGGTGCCTGCAGCTCATGCTGCTTCCCCGACCCTTGTAAATTCAGTCTCTTGAGTGAATGGCTTGTTTGGAGAGAGCCTTCCGTTTGTTTGTCTGGGCTCTAGTGATAAAATAGCTCTAATTTATCTTTGAGCTGGGCAGGCATGTCTAATGTGTTTGAGTATTTAGAAGCATTACGGAGGTTTCATTTGGTCAATTGTTTCTTGAAATCCTTTCCCACACACAGAACAGCCACGCAAAGGTGGAACCGCTCCACTGTGGGCAGCCCCAGGAGCCACAGCCTGTGCTGCCATACTGGGAAGGGCACACATGCCAGGACCACTGGGTTCTCTGAAGAGGAGGCACAGTGATCACAAAGCCTTTAGGTCCCCATGTCAGAAATTAAAGACCAAGCAGACAACCTTTGGAAGGGAGAATGACAAGAAGGTCTGGAACATGCCACCATGCCTTCTCCTGCTTAGACTTTCCAACCCTGTTTGATTTACCCTCTATTTCCTCCTGGTAGACACACTCCGTATCAGCTCAGACTTGATTAGCCAGGGTTAGCTTGGTATCTGCACTGAGAGTTACAGCAAAGTTGGCCAACACATCGTACCCAATCTTAAATTAGCTGTCCCTGCATGTCAAGGTCCACCCCAGCTACAGCCAGACATCAGCTAAAGACCCTTTAAGCTGGGTCCCAGCAGAAGGGGTTAACCCGAGTCAGTGCTGGGGAACAATGGGACCAAGTCACAGGTAGAACATTGGATCCAACTACCAAGTTAACTCGAGCTCAAGCCTACATGGCTTAACATGCTACCACACATCAGCTGCGCTGTGCTCGCAGGCCTGCGTGTGCCTCAGCCCATGACAAATGCAAGGACTTGGCTTAAATCACTTTCGTGGAGGTTTCAGCAATTCTCTTCATGCCATTTCAGCTAATTTTAGCTGCGAGCTAAGAAGCCGTTACCGAGGTTCAGCTGACTGGTGGCAATTTATTAGGTCACCCTGTTGGGGTAGGGAGCCTGATCCGACTCAGCTCTGTGCTCATTGCTCTCCCCTTGCCGACTGCAGGACAGGAGCATGGAGAACCAGGCCCATTGTACAGCACCTGTAGCCCCAGAGCAGTTGAACGGAGCGTCAGCAGGAGCAAGTCCACGTTGCTCCCCGGGACTGCCCGCCGAGATGGACCCGGTGCCGGGCACTGTGGCATCACCACGCAGCCGGGAGGAAATGACACCGCGGCTCCCCGGCTGCCATCACCGGGCTCATTTAGAGAGGCCGAATGTAATTACTCACCCTGGCACAGGGCCAGGATGCCAAGGTTAACACCCTCACTCTCCAAAGAGTGCCAGGGGAGCGTTAGAGGGATGCTGCCAAGTCGGTTTATGTGCCCAGACTTCAGGTATTGCAAACAGCAAGCTCTGGCAAGGGCCGGTCAGGAGGGAAAGGGGTGGAATTCTTTAAAAAGCAGAATAAAAGCAAGGGGTTGCTTTCTGCTTGACTGTTTGGATTTTTTTAACTTAAACTTTACCGTGCTGCCCCAGGGGCCCAAGTACAACAGCCCTACAGAAAAGCGAGGGCTTGCAGACACATCCTTTCATTGCTTTGGAAAGTTTCGAGCCTCTCTTGGCTTTGGCTAGAGAAATCTTGGGAGGCCTTGAAAAAACATTGCTTCATCTCTGTCCCTGAGCTCCCTGTCCCTACGATGGCCTTGGCAGTGTCTGAGCCATCATCTCCCAGCCGGAGCGAGTGCTTGGCTCAACAGACTCCTACACTGCTGGCAAAAGTTTCTCATGGCTCTATTTTTTTTAACATGGGTTTAAAGCAGATTGATATAGCCCTTGTTAAAAATAAAAGCCACCAAATTTAGCCTTCCTTCCCCCATCCTCCCCCCGCCTCCCATTTCCTACAGTATTTGCAACAGGCGGCCGGTTGGGAGGTTTTCCCCCAGGGGTTTTGTCTGTTATTTATAAAGCTTTGATGAAAAATGCAAAAGAAAATGAAAGAAAAAAATAAATCAACTTCCAGGTGACCTCTCTCCTTCGGCAGCAGCTCTGCTCCCTGCAGCGACAAGGCATGGCGGCAGCCACAGCTTCAGGGACCCCATCCAACATCCCCTGGGGTCAATGCGAACCTGCCCTCTGCCTTCCTTGGAGTTTCTCTCCAACCCCCTCTGTCCTCAAGGGATGTAGCAATGAGGGATACAGTTCCCTTCATTTAGAGTTTACTAGTTCAGGAAAAAATGTCACAAATGCTCACCTCTTAGCAGCACCATGTTACCTGCAGGTGTCCCTGGGGCTTACTGGTCTCAAGGACTTCCCAAAAACTGTTAGCGTAGGACCTTGGAGGAGCCAGGCTGCTGTCCTGTTTTTTAGGGCAAAGAAGACAAAAAAGGCATCACAAATACATCCCTTCTTGACTGCCCCAACTGCTGGGATGAGCACCCAGAGCTGATGTGGACATCTCATATCTGTTGATGAACCAAAAAAGCTAAGGAAGATGTTTTATCTCTGGCCTCTTCCTTAGCCCATAATTCATACAGGAGAGGGCAGGGCAGAATGCCAGTTCTCACTGTGGGTCCCCCTTCCAGCAGGAGAGTGAAGGACGAGCATGGCAAGCACAGCAGCCACATGGCAGCAGTCCCCCTTGCAGGGCTGTGATGGCTGCACCCTCTGCTCACCCCAACGATGTCCCCTGGGACGATGTCTGATGGGGAGCATCCCCCATGCTCCCTACTCCTGCAGCGGGTGGGGGAATGCTGCAGGGATGCATTTATCTGCACATACATGTGTCTATGCTATGGCACACATACAATGCCTATTGAGATAATTCATATTTTGAGAACAAACATTTCATTGTAGAAGTCACTGTGTGACAACAATTATCTATCATATCATCTCTCAAACCCAAACATTTTGAAAGCTAGGAAATAACTAATTAAGTTCATCATAAATCTTACTCTGTCTCACAAGCCCATTTTCCTAAGAAATAGGAAGAAATACATATTTCATCACAATGCAACATCCGTAACTCTGATCTATAAGATATTAATGACTAGTTCATGTGGTTTCTCTACCTAAACATTCCCCTGCAAAGGTCACCATAAGGTAGCACAGGATAATTATTCAGTAACGCTCTCCTGGCAACCTAACTTCCAGTATATCTGTAGACAGAGCTAGTTAGGAGAAAAAAAAGAAAAAAAAAAGAGACAACATTGGGGTCCTCTTGCCTAACACAAGCCATGTGACTTCTTCAGAAATATTTTGCTTCAAACTAGGACAAATCTTACAGAGGAACATAATTAACTGCTCCCAGTTAAAGCTTCTCACCTTCTTTCTCTTCCAGACAACTGCTCCCAACAGGGTCCATACACCCAAGCCTCTGCCCACCACTCCTGGGACTTTCCTGTGCCGCCCGTTCAGCTGCAGCGGTGGCGAACAGCTGGCCACTTCTGGAAGAGAACCTCAGATTGATCCTGGGTAGGTAAATGAAATCCACTGGAGAAGATGCACAGAGCCAGGCCAGAACTACTACTAACATGCTCAACATGACTGAAGAGCTTAAGGACTTGAACATAGAGGAAATTTCAATTTTTTTTAATTAGAGTGTGAGGCACAGGCTCAGAGCAGGAGCAGAAACCCTCGGCCACGGGGCAGAGCAGTACGGTCTAGGGTGGGAACTCAAATAGATCTAAACATAAGGCTACCTACAAGGAGGCTCTTACACTGATGAAACAGCCTCTGATTTTTGTGAAGGACATTTGTAAGCAAATTTAAGCTCAAGGGAAAAAAAAGGCCCTTTTTATACTGGAATTAAAATGTCTAGACAGAGTCTTCCTGGTGTAACTGAACCTGTGTACACTGATCGCGGTACACCTGATAAAACTTCCCATGTAGACAGGGACTAAGAAATACTTTGGCAGAAATTCCATCAGAAGCCATTTCAAAATAAGTCATTAATCTCTAGAATTACTTATGCCACATAATGAAGTCTGCATTATGGGTGTTCATGACACGAACCCCAAACACTGGAAAGCAAGAGGATTTTCTTTGGCATTAGGACAGGAATCCATGACATAGACAAGGCTGGCCCTTAGCGTGAGGTCATATCTCCCTCTAGCTGCTGGTCCTGGGGACTCAGCAGCCTCTGACCACCCAACACCTGCACAAGATCCCCTCCAACCTCTCCTGTGTGTCAGTGCTTCCAGTGCTGCTGGTCTTGGGGTCACTTCTCACCGGCTGCAGTGCTCCTCCAAGGAATGCAAAGTAGCACAACTTTTGGAGAGGGCATTCCAAAAGGGAGGTAGAGAGGCCAAGAATAAAAGCCACAAGGTCTATGGCTTCTTCAAAATAAGCCAGCATAGATTAGTCAATGTGGCACACAGACAGCCCAGGACCCTTTGCAAATGAGACATCCCACAGCCAAGATATTAGTGGTTTATCCCTCCCCTTAGCCCATCTAAAATCCACAAAAAAACGCCTTCAAGTCAAGTTTCTCCCTCTGGCATATAACAGGATCCAAGCAGTGCTCAGCATCAGACAGGCCTTCCCAGAGGCATGTTCCCCAAACCAGTGGCCCCAAGTCTCCATCCTCCTGTTATGATGTTGCTACATCATTCACAGCTTCAGGTCTAGCACCAAGAGCTTGCTATCAAAACACCCTCATCATCACAAAAATATCCCAGCAAGTGCAATCCCAGAGCAGAAGCTCATCCCTGGATCCGTGGAGGTGAGTTGCTTGAAGATCACTGGGTCTTCCTAAGAAACAAAGAGTAGGTAGGAGGGTCAAAGGGAGAAGGGAAATGGCTACTCCGCAGTGTCCATCTGCAGTTCTCAGGGGATGGCTGGAGAAGAGGGCCCCTTCCAGCCTTGATTTAGGCATCTGGAGTCTGGCAGCTGAAAAATGTGTTTTGTCACATGGGTCAGATTTGGTCTGGCTGGTCCCACCGGCGTTTCCAAGTCAACTTCTTCCTTATATCTTCAGAGAGGGAAAAATGAGTGCAAATCCTTGCCTGATGCTCCCTTCAGCCAGCCACTGCTTAGCAACGTTGGAGAGGTGTGTGCATGTGAAGAAGAGATTTCTCCTCCTGCCACAAAGCTGGTGGCAGTGACTCTTCTCAGGATGTGCCAATGAGGCATCCAAATGATCCTCAATGAGGGCAACAACAAAACCCCTTTCCTTAACTGTGACTTATTTTCTTCAGATGCATCTGGTCATGTAAGTACTCCAGAAGTGCAAACAGGCTTTGAGGAACAAGAAATGAAGAGCAGCAGGAGAAAGTCAACAAA
Source organism: Aegotheles bennettii (assembly GCA_013398125.1). Classification (NCBI taxonomy): domain Eukaryota; kingdom Metazoa; phylum Chordata; class Aves; order Caprimulgiformes; family Aegothelidae; genus Aegotheles; species Aegotheles bennettii. The sequence continues at coordinate 1,204,879 of VZRW01001675.1, forward strand.
TCAACATATAGAAGGTATCCAGCCAGAACACTCACAGCTCACGAGCCTGTAAAAAAAATGCCCCTCGAGCACAGCAGGACTCTTATCAGCTCTCCACAGCACAAACACAATTTCCAGCTCCGATCACTTTTCCAAGCCAAAGCCACCAGAGAACTAAAACAGGACTTTATCACGCAGCTGAGCACAACCCTGGGGCTCCTTCTCATCCCTCCGGTCAGGCAGGTTATATGTGCAGGAGCTGGCCTTCATGCTATTCCAGCTCTGGCTGTAGCAAAGAGGTACTGTGGGGCAAACATGACTTCAAGCCACCTTCCAGCCTAGGGCCAGGGACACTCTCAGGCTGCTGGTACACTCACCTTGCTTCTCCCAGGATCTGAAAGCAAAGAGTGTCCATATGGCAAGGCAGCGGCCACAGATCTGCTCTTCCCCATAAGCAAAACCTGGCTCTCCAGAGCCTCTCTGCAAGATCCGTAGAGAGCTAAGAGAGCCTCCTCATGTCACCTGAAGGTCCCTTTACGTTGCCAGTGTAATACAGAAGGTCTCCAGCCTGAAGCCAACCACAGCGCACATCTGCGCCAGACCCCGGCAGGACCAGCGTGCCTGAAGAGCCACGTGCACATATGCACAGACACACACAGTGTCCACCTTGCAAAGTTTCCCCTGGATTTTTGTTACCATGTCATCTATTAATTACCTAATTACATCTTCTAATTATGGGATTCCTCCAGTATTTATACTCATTACATAAATGGCAGCAATTACACTAATTAGGTTAATGATACAGGATAACAGTCTACAAATTGCTTTAAAGGGACACTCTCAAGGCACATAGGCCAAGGATGGTTGGGCAGGTGGGTGGCATGCAGACATGCTCCCTCACCCCACGGAGCTGCTGCCTCCTCGCCTGGCCTCGACTTGAGTGCCGGGGCTGCCGCTACGGGGCCTCACTTGGCCTCGACAAGCAGAGAGCGGCTGCAGAGAGAGCTGCAGGGTGGGAAGGCAGCAACGCTCTCTTGCTTCGCTGCTAAATTGCTTCCACTGAACACTGTGGTCCACTATTGAAGTGTGACCCTTTCTCTAAGCTGGAAAGCTGAAGGAAGGGTTGCAAATGTTTCTTCTCTGGCTGTATGGAGACCTGGGAGGAAGAAGGCAGAGTACCCGCATCCCTCCAGGCTCCCCAGCACCACTTCTGAATGTGCCCCGAGTCCTCGAGTCCTGCTCAGCTGGATGCCACCCTGTCTCTTGCCCTATAGGCATCTCCAAAATGGTTTGCAGAGAGGAAATCCAGCTCCTCTGCTCCACCTGGAGCTCGGGTGGCACTGTGCAGAGCCGAGCGTGCCCGCGGGGTGAAAGGCGAGCCACGGGAGGCTGGAAGGACTCTATTTTGCTGAGCGCCCTACTTACCCAGATTTGCTGAGGGCTGAGCAGCGCGTGAGGAGGTGCTTGCCCTTAGATCTCACCCAAAAGGATCCTAAAGCAGTGCCAAGCTCCATTACTCTCTGGAGCAGCCTCCAGCATGGGGAGAAAACTTTCTCACTTGGAGTCGAATGCAGGCACTTCCCCGGTGGAACACGGGAGCCCTTTGCAGCACTTTGGAGCGTGATGAATGGCCCTTTGTCCTGCAGCCACTACAGAAAGAGAATGTAATTACCCAAACTGGAATTCAGCCAGGACGCAATTTTACGCTGAATGAATTTTTCTCCCCCCCTTAAAGTGTTTGCAAATCCCCCTTTAAAGATAAAATCCCAGAATAAAATCCAGCGCTTGCTTCAATATTGGCCCAATTCCATTATAAGTCAACTGAACAACTCCATTTTGCACCTTTAAGGCCATGGAGCTCTCTATGTTGCGCAAGAGATTTCATTATTGGCAAGGTTGAGGAATGCTGATTTCTGCTACCGAACTGCTGTCTTAGCCCTAAACTATATCCCCGTGTCAGCTGCCCAAAGACGTGTGTAACCAGGTCCATTTTCTGAAAGATATACAGCTGCGTCCGGCTTTATAGCCTGTTCCAGCAGGACATGGCTGGCACTTCCAGTGGAGCAGGCTGACCGGTCTCCACTCTAACAGGCAGGGTCTATGGCTCCAGCGGGAGTCTTGCAGGAGCATATATCGATTGTAAATAATGTCTCAATATCCTATAGTAGGTCATAAATCAAAAAGGGGTTGAAATATCTTTTCTCCAAGGGACTTTCTTTTTTTTTTTTTAAAAGGAGTCTATTTCTTGTTTAGCAGTTTTCTTTTTAGAGTTACTGCATCGACCTTTTACCCCATGTGCCAGGTCTGAATCGTGGCTGGAGATCCCTGCTTGACCTTCCCCGGGGACACGCAGCAGCTCTGTGATGAATCCAGGGCCCGGGTGTCCCGTGGGAGAATAGTCACCTCTGCCACCCGGGCTAAACCCCTCGCCCCAGGGTGGTGTTCCTTGCCTTTGTGTGCCTTCCTGAGCAAGCCAAGCCCCACAGCAGCCACACCTCCTCTGGTTGCAGACTATGGCTTGGGGAAGACTCTCAGATGTAACAGCATTAGAGACACTCACCATGAAGATGGGCATCTCATAGGGGCTGCAGGAAGCAGAGATCCTCCCCGCTGGGTATGGAGCGGCACCACCTTCAACTTCTCTGCAGCTTATGCAACTGATACCAACCCAGAAAATAAAAACAAACTTTATGCCAAAGAAGATATCAGCCTTTCTCCTGTTCTACAGGCCATGAGAGATCCCTCAAAAGCCCAACCATCAACACAAACCTCTCCCTTCCCTCTTTGGAAGAAACACGCATGTGTCCAAGCTACCTGTGCTGGCACAGCAATGCAGCAAAAGGAATGGCCACACGGCTTTGTCCTGCTGGATGTGCCACTAACGTTACCCTCAGCCCAGGGCTTGTACCCACAGGTTGTTATTGACACGGGACATGGGACAGATGCAGCCTCCAACCCAGTGTGCATGGCCCTGCACCAGTCACCTCGTGGACTTGCGTGACTTGCAGACCCATTCGACACGGGGCAGAGACCCTTTTTCTGTCACATCTCTGTAGGCCCTATCACAGGGGCCTTTTGTCTTGCAAAGTACCAATTTCTCAGATTGCTGTATTATTCTGGAAAAAAAAATAATAAAAAAAACCAGACAAAGCCTACTTTGGGGCATTTTTAGGGGTATTGAGCAGAGGGAACTGAGTACCTGGCAGAAGGACAGAAAAAACCCAATAGTTTGTTGTCTAGAAAGTCGTCTAAAATTATCCAAACTGAGCTCCCTTGTTGCATAATGCTATGTGGCACTTGGGGACACCTCCAGTCCCTCTCCCAGCATCTCCTGTGTGCCACCAGCATCATGCACGGGAGGGTGGACACACCACCCCACTGGCCACCGGCAGCAGGACACAGTCCGACTGCTCCCCCTCCAGCACTGCCTTGGTAGGACCAGGGCAATATTGATTTCTTCAAGTCCAAGAAGTGTTTGAGCTTGACTGGCATTAAAATCAAGCCCAGAGAAAGGTGTGACAGGATCTCTTGGGACTGAAATGAGAGCTACAATCTTTAAAAAAGCCAAGAGGGAATAAAAGGGAAGGAAGGGTGGGAGGGGAATAGCATTTACCTGCACAAATCAAGAATGTTGGCAATAACCCAGCTCAGCTCCAGCTTACACAGGAGACTTTGGAGAAGGGGGTGGGAGGCAAGGTGGGAAATTACCAGGAGCTTAATAAAATATATATGTAAAAATTAAAAAAAATAAAATAAAACTGTATCAGCATTGACTAATAATTTCCGGGCTCTGCGCAGATGTCATTAATGACCCTTTTTATTCATGCAGGAGTTCCCAAAGAGGAGCATAATGTTCCATTAGTAATAATTGAGAAAGTCTCCTGTCGGGATTATGTCAAAACCTAGAGATGCTGCTGCTGCCAAAACATTTTGGTGACAAACGCGTGAAGCGTTTGACAGAAGGTGCCACAGCAGGTTGAGGCGGCTTCAGGAGGGGAATCCTAGGAGGAGACAAGAGGTGGGAGACAGCAGCAAGGCAAGAGCTGAGCACCGATTTCCTCAGGCAACACAGCTCAAGGGATGAGCCCACATACTGCAACAGCTTTGGGGTCACAATGGCACCCCAGAGGTGCTGCCGGGGACTGCTCAGGGTTTCAGCTGACCCACGTCCTCCCCCACTCCCCAGACTTTGCAACACATCTGCAATCTGTCCTCTGGCATGGCTCAGCACTGCTAGATCCTTTCGCCCAGGGATGACCGTGTCCCCAGTCCCCAGGGAAAGGCAGGGGTGTTACAACACCCAGTGCTGCTCTAGTGTGGGCTGGAGACCACTGCAGTCACCAGCACAAAGGGCAAACCCAGGATAAAACCGCTGTGAGGAATTAACCCAACATCTCCCATCTGAACAGGATGGAGAAAATAAACCACCTGGTGACACAAGTATTCCAACCTAGAGCAAGGCCGGACAGCACCTCTTTGAACCATGAAACAGCAGTGAAATTTAGATAAATGGGAAAATACATTCCTTCCACCAAATCCTTCCCATTTACAATTGGGATCTCTCTTTTCTCACCCGGCAGGAGCAGAGCCTGCTTGACTGCAGCGGGTGTCTCAGAACGGGCACCTCACTGCTGCTGCATGGACACCGCTAGAAAACACAGGAAAAGCAAATGGTTTTCCAGGCTCTGTCCTTTTCCAAGAGAGTGTTAGTTAATGCCTTGCAAGAGCAAAAGTAACATGTTCCCTCCTCTGTCCTCACTTCCCCTCATCAAGCCGCTCCTGGGACCGCAGCCCCCAGCGTTACCCACCCTACATCCTGTCCTTCAGCCACCTTGACTCCCCATCCTGGTGCAGGGGAGACTTTGCCCCCACGAGCACAGCTCCTCCATCGACATAGCCTGGCACAGGGAAGCACCTACGGGTTGAGAACCAGGAGCTGTACATCTCCAACGCGCTGCACAAAAGCGTGCCAGCACTGTTCTGGCTGCAGCCATGCAGTGGGGCAAGCCCTCAAAGCACCTCAAAGTCAGCATCATGCAGAGCCACGGACAGAAAAAGAGTTTGTCACCACCCTACCGTTTGCCCTTTTAGAGAGGGGAGGTATTTAGAGCCAAGACGCTGGTTCAGGCAGCATGTAAAGCCATGAAATTTGGATTTGGATCCAGAGCTGGAATCTAAAAGCCATCCCAGTTTGCAGGGGTTGGTTCAGGCTCATTGTGAGGCCCCAGACCGCAGCAGAAGGGCCTCTCTTCCCCGGGGCAGGAGCAGAGCAGCTGGTACTCTTCAGCCCAGTTAACAGACGAGGTCTGGCCACCGCAGCCAAGGGCTGCTCCAGATTTGTTTTCTAGTGGTTTATTCATTGAGAGGCTGCCAATGTGTTAGCAAAGAGAAATGCACACTGGCCTGATTCTCCCCAGTCCTGCCCTGCCTTGCACCAGAGCAAATCTGCTGCAAGCTGGAGCAGACACCCTGCCGAAGGAGAGCCTGTGCTGGGCTCCGTGATACAACCATCTCCTCAGAGGACTGAGCCAGGGTGCATCCCAAATGGCCCCGATGAGGACAACCCCCTTAGAGACAAGCCCATGGGCCCCACACACCACTCTGCATGCCCACCCCACAGAGCCCTGCCCGCGGGGCTGGTGTAGCTGAGTTAGCAGGGTCATCTCCCCCAGCACCTGTGGGAAAGCTGCTGCTTCTGGCCCCACCACGGTGGCCTTGAGGAGCGGGAGGCAGAAGTGCCATTGAGAAGAGCGTGAAGGCTGATTGCTGTAATTGAGCCTATCAGGGGAATTCCAGGCTGTGGGAACGCACAGTACATCCCAGCCTGCAGGAACGGGGGTGGAGAACATCCGAGCTGTTCCTTTCGAGGACTAATGATGATGGGTTTTTGCTAGGACTCAAGCCGGCATGGATGAGAGCTCCTGCAGAGCGTGGAGTCAGACAAATTAAGCACTGGTCCTCCCTTGGAGAAATCCAGCCTCGAAGAGTCAGTCACAGGGTGCTGCCAGCCTGGGTACAGGCTGTGCAGAGGAGGCAGTGGCAGGCAAGGAGCCCAGCACCCTTGCTGGGTTCCTCTCGAGGATTCAGCTAACTCTGGTCTTACAGCCCCTGTGATTTAGGTGGCAAGAGCCCAAGCAGTGATGGCAAGGTGATTCAGGAGATGTGGGCAAGATGATGCTCACGTATCTCTCCTCGTCACGCGGAGCCACAGGGCAATTCTTGTGTGGAATTAAGTGCAGAAGAGGAAAAATATGCAGCTGTGTGTGTGCAAGGCATATCTTTGTGTGTGCAAGGCACATATATGTTCAGAGGCACAGAAAATCTGCATCACAGTCAGTGCCTTTTTACCATTTGGCCCCTTTTTTTAGGTTCTTCTGGACTTATAAAATTTACTTCCCTGTGTATGTGTATAAGCTTACTCCAACCTATGGCCAAACATCTGCTAATCCTTTACTAACCATTTCTAACTGGCTGAGTGTAAAGGATTTAAATCCTGACTAATTGTGAGATACAGGTCTCAGCTCAGAGGTCTGTGGTCTGAAAGGTGACCATGGCAGCTGCATTGCTTTCTTGCCTAGCTTGGAAAATTATTAATAAAAGATTTAATGTGACTGTAAACAACTTTGTACCAAACTAATTCCTCATTGCTGAATCCAGAGAGGAGAAACACAAGGAACACGTTGCTGGTACTTGTGGTTAATTGCTGCCTTTTCTTCTGGGTCTACTTGGTTTGAAATATTAAATGCAGAAGAAACCATCTATTTCTCCTCCATAGCCTGTCAGTAGAGGAAGTGAAATACGGAGGTTTTTCCTCCTCTTTTTATAAACAAGGAATATAAACTCTTTTATAGTAACTAGATAAAATTACACAGTATTTTACTCAGTGGGGAAAAATATGGATCTCTGTGTGGTGGTATTTCTCCTGTCTTCCTCGCTGACTGTACATTAACATGATGACTCCACATCACTCAGCTTTGCAGAGTTGTCATGGGCATCTCTGAGCTCAGACACTGTCCGGTCTGTCCCATCATTGCCACCGCCTGGGCCACATGCTGGGGACAGCCCTGCTGTCCCCAGAGCAGGTGACATGCATTTTAAAGAGTTCTGGATTTTGATGCTCCTCCCCTAACACCTCAATAACTTGGGGAAGATTTGGGCTGGCAGTCCCAGATGTAAGCTTGTGTTTTATGTATCTCCAGCCTGCTGTGGCCCACCATCAGCCTTCACCCTGCAAAGGAGCTCTGGTCCAGTGAGCACAGATTCAGCCCAAACTACCACATTGTCTCCAAGAGAAAACATCTCTTGGAGAAGGAGAACAGCAATAAATCAGGCAAATACACCAACTTCTCCTTTCAGTAACAACAAACCTATAAACCGATACCTCCTTTGCTCTAAAGGACTAAATCTTCTGCCACCAATACCACAGCTTGGTGAGCCTCAGCTCTGCACTGCAAAGTGCTCTGATGGACCTCCTGCCCTCTGCAAACCCCAAGTCTTCCACAAAAGCAGGGAATTTTGAAGGTGAGATTTCATAGCCACAACATTTCTCCCTTTGACCCTGGACTCGCTCTAAGGACATGCTGGTATTTCAGAATTAAAATCTCCCTACAGCATTTTGTGTCCTTTCTCATGGTGACTCTGAAATTTCAGCTTTTCATCACAATGGTAAGGAGAAGCATTTTCCATTTTTTATAGGATTAAAATTCAACATTTTCCATCACTGCCTAGCAAACAGCTACCCTGACAGAGTTCATGTTAGCACCTGGGGTGGAAAATTCAGTGTATTCTGCATGAATCTGTGAAATTTTGGCCAAACAGTCAAACCAGCTGGGAGCTGGTTGCTGTCACCCCACATTGCCCTATCTGCTGTCCTGAGCAATGCCAGCAGCATATGGCTGCTGCTGCTCAGCCCCTGCCTTGCCCTGGGAGATCAGCACCTGGTTTGGTTCAACCAAACTGAACATCTGGAGCCACCACAAATTTTGCTGGAGCCAGCAGAAGACCCACTGGTGTCCTTACCTCTGGCCTCCATCCTGCCACCTTTGCTGCTTGGCAAGAGCTCTGGGGAAGGCAGAGATGCTGGTTCTCCACCATGGCTATGGTGGGAAGGCAGACTGAGCTCACCTTCAGCATGTGCATGGCTGCAAACCCACTGGGCAGAGCCTGAAGTGCAGAGGAGGAAAGTGTGCAAATGGCTTTAGCTTTCCCCACCAGGCACCAAACCCCCATCTCCTTCATAAGCAGAAATTCAGAAGCACTTTCCTGGGGGAATCTGGTTTGCAGCCTTTACCTGTAAAAACATAAGATTGAAACTTTCATTTGGAGCTGAACACATCCATCCCTTTGCACCCCACACCGACACCATCTCTAGTGCTACCAGAGCATCCTACTGCCTTGGATAAAAACAAAAGACATCTGTGATTATTTTTTAGTCTCTATTTTTCCAGGGGAGAGGCAAAAAGGGAGGGAAAGAGAAAAAAAAAGGGAGGGAAAGAGAAAAAAAAAGGGAGGGAAAGAGAAAAAAAAAGGGAGGGAAAGAGAAAAAAAAAGGGAGGGAAAGAGAAAAAAAAAGGGAGGGAAAGAGAAAAAAAAAGGGAGGGAAAGAGAAAAAAAAAGGGAGGGAAAGAGAAAAAAAAAGGGAGGGAAAGAGAAAAAAAAAGGGAGGGAAAGAGAAAAAAAAAGGGAGGGAAAGAGAAAAAAAAAGGGAGGGAAAGAGAAAAAAAAAGGGAGGGAAAGAGAAAAAAAAAGGGAGGGAAAGAGAAAAAAAAAGGGAGGGAAAGAGAAAAAAAAAGGGAGGGAAAGAGAAAAAAAAAGGGAGGGAAAGAGAAAAAAAAAGGGAGGGAAAGAGAAAAAAAAAGGGAGGGAAAGAGAAAAAAAAAGGGAGGGAAAGAGAAAAAAAAAGGGAGGGAAAGAGAAAAAAAAAGGGAGGGAAAGAGAAAAAAAAAGGGAGGGAAAGAGAAAAAAAAAGGGAGGGAAAGAGAAAAAAAAAGGGAGGGAAAGAGAAAAAAAAAGGGAGGGAAAGAGAAAAAAAAAGGGAGGGAAAGAGAAAAAAAAAGGGAGGGAAAGAGAAAAAAAAAGGGAGGGAAAGAGAAAAAAAAAGGGAGGGAAAGAGAAAAAAAAAGGGAGGGAAAGAGAAAAAAAAAGGGAGGGAAAGAGAAAAAAAAAGGGAGGGAAAGAGAAAAAAAAAGGGAGGGAAAGAGAAAAAAAAGGGAGGGAAAGAGAAAAAAAAGGGAGGGAAAGAGAAAAAAAAGGGAAAGAAGATTTAGGTTAAAAGTTTCACGATCTGGGAGTCTCAGCTGCTCCCGCAGTGTTAACGCCCGCTGTGCGGGGCCGAGCCACAGGAATCTGGCGTAGGACGTGGCCGGGGAGCGGAGCAGGAGCAACGCTACCGCAGCATCGCCCGCAGAGGGAGCTTCCACGGGGAGTCAGGCATGGTTGACATCTTTTCATCAAAAGTGTTGAGCTTTTTTTTAAAAAAAAAAAGAAAATAAAAAATTATTCTTTTTTTTTTCTGCAGACAATGTAAGTTACTGATCTTAACGTTCTTGTGGGTTTTGTGGGGTTTTTTCCCCTGCCCTTCACAGCAAAACAAGCAGCTCTGGGTTAAACCTGTTGGAAATGGATGTTTTGTGAGAGGGGGGGGAAAAGGAATGGGGAGAGAAATGCTTTGCCCAGCACTGGATGTTTGCAGTGGACTGAATCAAGCAAATCGCAAATGGTCATTTCTCCATTTAATTTTGTTATAATGCAGGGGTAAAAAAACCCCTAATATTTTAGCAAAAATAAGATTCTGCAGGCTGTCAGTGCTCTGGTTTAACACAGTCTGTGTTAAACAGCTTTTCAGACCTACTGGATACCACTCTGGGTTTGAAATGTGAAGCCTGACGGCTGTTTTTCTACACATTTTTAGTTTAATTTCCTTGCAAACAGGCTCCAGTTACTTCTCTGTGAGATCCCCCCTGCCCTTTGGGCACCACCACAGTTTTCCCACAGCTCCCAAGCCGGTGGAGGAATGTCCTTTTAATTCAGTCTGCGGATGGCCCAATTAGCATCCCGGTAAATTATTACCTCGGGGAAAACTCGGGTCTCAGGACTCAGCAGGCAGCTGCGAAGGCAGCCGGCGCGCCCCGGTTCCCCGCATAGCGTGGGGAGAGCCGAGAAGATGGAGGGCATCTTCTGCACAAGGCCATGGCGTTCAGGTGGCCAGGCAGCACAATTGGACAGGGAGAACTGTAGATTATCTCGGGTTTACAGTTCCCTGATAGAAGGGAGGGGAGAAGCACAACGAAAACATGAACAAATCATTTGTTCTGCTGTTCAAACTTCTGGACAAGGCGAGAGATAAGGCACAGCTCCACCCCCCAGCTGCATTTGATCTATCAGGCTTTGAAATTAAATACTCTCCCTGCAGCAGGCGTAATTGTGTCCTGGTGAAAACTGCTTCTCCAGGCTCTCCCGTGACGTGGGGTTTGGGGCTCCCTCCTTGCAGCATGTTAAGAATGAGATGCCCCAGAAGCAGCCGAGACCCCTCTGGTTAAGGTGTACCACAAGCAAGGGATGGTCTTCACACCAGGTCCTTTCCTACTTGCTAGGGGCAAGAGCCCCTGTCTGCTTGGACAAGGGGACTGAGCAACACCAGGAGACCAGGCCAAGGCCGTGCAGGAGATCCATGTCCCAACAGGGACACAGCCCAGATACTGGCATGGTCCACCATGAAACTGTTCTTGCACCTCAGTAACCTGCTGCCACCTACTTCTTCTTCTGAAGATCCCCCTCTGTGCTCTCCCTCCAAAATGTGTTTGCAATTCATGTGAATGAGGAGCAGACAAATAAAACCACATCAAACCCACACTGCAAACAAAACCTGTCACCCTGTTGCATCCACTGTCAAAAACAGGAGGGACAGGAGAAGGTACACTGGTATTTTACCAGCTGAACATGAAAAACAACCCTTCCACGTGCAGGAATAGATTTGGCACAGGGATCTTCACTCACTGTGCTGTGGCTTCAGAAGGGCCAGGCAGATTTTCTCTCCTAATTTCAGCATCCCAAAATTACACCTCCAAAGGTTTGCCAACCTCGACATTGCAACAAACAGCTATTTTCTTGAAATTATTTTCCAATCTGTTTTCAGCCGAGACAGTACCAGCACATGGACACCAGCACCAGCACCTGGTCAGGGACGTTTTGTTTCCATGAAATCTCTACAGGCTCCCAAGGACGGTGTAGCATTTACAAAATGCAGTTTTTTAATAACTTGGCAACTTGGGACACATCTCCTAGGCTCTCAGTGTTCCTGCAGTGGGACATTCACTCTGTTTACCAGCTCTGGATTTATACCACAGCATCTCCATCAGTTTTGATGGACCTACTCCGAACTAGGACACCATGGGAAAGGGGAGAACTCTGTCCCTTAACCTTGTACCACATTTGCTTGTGTAACCATCAGATCTCATCTTGCCCTGAGCCTTTGCAGCCTTAAGGTCAGGCACCACCTGCTGTACTTCTGTATGACCTTGCAGTGAGTTTTCATAGCTCAGAAACACAAAACATTAAGAACATTTCCTTGTACAAGCTGCAAATTTTTCACCTTTTTACCCCAGTCCTTCCCAAAGGAGGAGAGAGCAGGTGGGATACCTGAGCCACCTTCCTTGTCCTCATTGCTTATTTCTAAAGCCCCAAACAACACTTGCTCCAGTCACACCTTTTTTCCCAGACCCAGGCTCCCAAGTTATTTATTTTGCTTGCCAGCCCTGTTCTCCAGCATACTGCCCCTCGCATCTAGGCTCGTCTCATCTGGAAACAACCATAGCTCCATTCCACCATCCCAGGTCACTAATGAAAACACAGAGCATCACCAGATGCCATGAGTCACCCTGTGCTTACTCAAACTCAACAAATGCTTTCAGTGCAACAGTGAATCTCTGGTAGGTGCTCTCCAAGTTCAAATTTCTGGCCACTTCTGCAACCTCTGCATTTCATCTAGATGATTGTCCAACCTGTCAACCACACCTGTCAAACCCAGGATACTCAGCTTCTGCTGTTTGCCTCCCCTCCACAAGACCTGCTCATTTCCTTTGAAGCCACCTGTGTTACTTGTTCTCATGCCCTTGTTTTCTCCTAGGTTTTCACAAGCTTGACTACAGGTCTCAGTGCTTTTCTGGGAAGTGCAGTTAGACTGAAAGCTGTGTAATTATCCCAGTCCTCCTCTTCTCCCTTTTTAAAGATGGGTGCATTTTTCCCTTATACTTAACTAGGATTGCAGATGACTTTCTTAAGGGAAAACAAACGTGTTGCCACTTCTTTGGCATCATCTGCTAAGTGCTTTCCCTATCCCCAAGTACCAAACCAACACCTCTGCTGTCCTTCTGCAACTGCTGATGTACTGCTAGAGCGATGTCTCGTTACACTCGATGTCCCCTGCTAATTGTATCTCACCGTGTGCCTTGGCTTATCTGATCTTGTCTCTGTGTGTGCATGCTGCACTTCTGTACTTGATCTTCATGGCCCGACCTACTTTTTCATTTCCCCCAGGTTTCTTTCTCAGATCTGAGCTTTTCCTCTATGTTCCCTTCTGCTGCAACACCATAGTCTGAACTGTGCCCACAAAAAGTTGTGACTGGCTCTCACAAACAACTTTTCCCTCCTCAAGATCAGCTTCCCATGGGCCTTACCTGTGCATGATCGGCTGATGCTGGAGTCCCCAGATCCATACATAGATCCACTGCTCTCCTTCTTCCCTCCTGCTACTCAGCACAAGTTCAGTCATTTCCCAGCAACTCTAACAGGTCACCTTCTGCATTCCATCCAGCTTCTCCTGCAGGAGTTACCATCAGAAACAAGCTCTTCCCTATTCTCCCATGTTTGGTGATGGAGATGGTCACTTGCACGCTCCCAAGCCTCACTGGGTTCTCTGCACCTTCTTTCCCTGGGAATAGATTTCCCACACTAACTAAATGCTGCTGCCAGCTGCTCATTGAAGCCCCCTGTACCAGGTGTGCTGGAGACCCACCCCTCTGGTAACTGTCCTGGTGTTTTCCCTTTCAATCACCAGCCGGAGACCTCCAGCAAGTCTAATCCCCCTCCCTTTCCTCACCCTCCATGCACACATGTGCACCACACCTCCTCCCTGACACCCCAGCCTGCCTGCCCTGCTCCAGCCCTACCCTTTCAATGTTGTGATTCCAGCATACAACTTCTCCTGCTAATTGAATCTTGTTGCTTTGTTGTGAGCCAAAGCCCTCAGCTCCCCCCTCTCCTCTCCCATTTATCTTGCATTCAGCTACTGGGCGCAACAGCCTCCTCTGCTCTTTCTTGGCCTTCCCTTTGATCATGCTTTGAATAGAAGAGGTCAAGCTACACGACCACAATTTCTTTCTTGTGTCTATAAGTGGATGGTGCTTCCAGCGGTGGGTCAGGGCTCATAGCCCCCCAGGGGCTGCCTCCGCAGGGGAGCACCCATCCCTGCTAGCTCCATCCTTAATAGGGCCCTGACACTTGGTGCTTGCCCTCCACCTCAGCAGCACGATTCAAAGCCCATTGAAGTCCAGAGAAAGGCTCCCATTAGCTTCAGGAGGTTTGGGATTGGGGTCGTGAACCACAGAGGATGGTATTTTTTACACCGAGGCTGCCAGATCAAGTTAGCAAATTGTCCTCAGGAGTCAGGTGCCTGCTGGGTCTTCCAATAACATGGCTCCATGCTGCGTGTCCTGGGAAAAGCAACCGACCTGGGAGTCTTGCTCTGCTCTGGGTTTGCTCTGCAACAGAAATCCTTGCTAACTCCACCAGCACCCACGAGGGCAATGACTAAGCCAAGAGGCAAGGAAGAGAGAAGGGAGAATTACCCTGGTATAAATCCAATCAGCTGCTCATACCAAAAACACTTTACCTTCCCAGACAGGATCCTGATAGCACTTGGAGCCTGAAGAGCATGAGCTTTAATTACTGCAGCTTTGTTAAATCAGCTCAGTTAAGCCCCTGTGTAATTGTTTTCTTCTGGGCCCAGCAGTGGTTGATTTGAGGACAGGTCAGGCTGATGTTCAGATGACCCAAAGCTGCTCCTGTGCTGTTTACATCACCCCATTTAAATCAGTTTAAACCCACATCTCTGGAGAAGGAGCCTTCAAAGAGGTGAGGCCTCGGCCTTTGCTCTGATTTGTGCTGAGAGACAACAAAGAGGTTATTTTTTTTTGCTTTGAACACATGAAGTCCAACCACACCCAGTGCTATCAGCGTGCCCCAGACAGCACGTGGTACCATCAGCCTCAGGGAGGGTGCATGAGGGACCCCAAAAAACAGAAACACCACCTGGCAATGGGGCCAGGGCACCTGCCTGGAGAAAGCTGTGCACCACGGAGCCTGCAGGAGCCAAATCCCAAATCCTATTGTGCTTCCCACCACCCTCGCCCAGCTGGGGAGAATCCCAGGACGCACGGTGCCCCAGCCATCCTCTGTTCCATCCCTGCATCCGCGCCGGTTGCTATGGTTACGGGCAAATCGGTGCATTTTGCAGGGTGGGAGGGGGCTGTGGACAGGACCGGGGTGACGGGGGCTGTAAATGAAATGGCTTTTGCAGGATAGAGGACCCTCGCCTGGTCCTCAGCAGCTCCGTGCTGGCTGTGGGTGCCTGGCGAATTTGCATGGAGCTGACAAGATGACAAGGTGCAAATACGCCAGGCTGCTCGGGAGTAATTTTTACGGCAGCTCTGCCTTGTGCACGTTTTTATTGCAAAGAGGGTAATCGGGCCTCTTCATTATTGAAAACATATTTACTACCCCTCGGCCGCTCGCTCCCATTTTTGCCAGCCCCTTCCTTCCCCCCTTAACTACCCTGTCCTCCACGAGATATGATCTCATAAATTTACAGTGTACTTGCTGTCTGCAAAGTGGATGTTCAGTTTCATTTTTATTGGACTTTATGATACAGGCGGATTGCATTTTATTTGTTGCACCACTACTGGAAGGCCCAAACCCGTAGGTAAGTGCTGGCTGCAACAGGGATTTGGCCTGAGAAAGGGCTGTCGGATGGGGCTCCACCAACCCCAGGGGAGCTCCCAGCTTGGGACACGCTGGCTGGAAAAAGCAGTGCTCTGGAGGAAGGCTGCCTTCCTCCTCCTCCTCTGCTGGAGGAGATGCTGCTCCATCCACCCCACGGTCCTCCAGAGAGCGAAGGGGATCAATGCAGGAGCCGTGCCTCTCTCCCCAGCAGCCAGCGTGATTGACAAGGGATGCACAGCAGGAACACGGCAGCAAATCCCCATCACTCACCACTCTTTGCATAGTCGGTACCATTCCCAAAAATACCTTTCCCAAGGCTTGCGCTCAGGCTAGACAGACTTGTCCAAACCTGCTGCAGCACTGCCCTTAGTGTGACACTAATGTACCTGAACAAAATTGCCAGAAACCATGGGGAACGGTGGCCATGTGCGCAACACCGAGGAGGTCAGCATCTCTGAAACATCCATCGCAGTCAGTGCATCGCTCCAGATTTACCCTACTGTAACAGCAAGCAGAGAATAACCCTGTTCCCTTGACTCCAACCCCTCGGATGGCTCCTCCTTACTGCCCAGCACACGGACAAAAATCCCCCCAACACCGAAGGAGTGGGGTGGCACCACATGTCACTGCAGAGCCACTTTCTTCTCCAGGTAAAAGGCCTTTGCAGCCCTCTTGGCAACTGCCCAGTGCTGTTAGGAGCCCAACACACTTTGTATCCAGCTCATCTCCTACAGGAAAGCTGGAGAGGGACTTGTGCCAAGTGCATGGAGTGATAGGACGAGGGGGAACGGGTTCAAACTGAGAGAGGGGAGATTTAGATTGGATATTAGGAAGAAATTCTTTGCTGTGAGGGTGGGGAGACCCTGGCCCAGGGTGCCCAGAGAAGCTGTGGCTGCCCCTCCCTGGCAGTGTTCAAGTCCAGGTTGGATGGGGCTTGGAGCAACCTGGTGTGATGGGAGGGGTCCCTGCCCATGGCAGGGGTGGCACTGGGTGAGCTTTAAGGTCCCTGCCAACCCAAACCAGTCTGGGATTCTATGATTCTATCTCGGTGCAGCACAGTGGAAATAACTTGTGTCAATGCAATCCAAAAAAAGGGAAGAATTGGTTTTTTTTCTTTTCCAAGGTAACAGGGAGAGGCCGAGCAAAGCACCGCAAAGCAACATAAATGATTTAGCACCCAATGATTTTGCCAGGGAAACGCTAAAGATGGAGTCTAATCCTTTCATCTAACCCTGGTCCTTCTAAAAGCTTTAAGCTAGGAGTTGACTCAGCATGTCAGTGCCAAAAAGATCCATTGACCTCGAGTTCAGTGCTGAGAAATTGAGAAATGTTCTTTTTAATGTCTGTTCAATAAATACAGCATCACCCTCTCCGTGGGCTGAGCAATCCACTTCAAATCCATTACGGCACGTTCTCACAGACTGACAAGTTGTCCTGAGACAATAGTGGCTGCCAGATGAGGTTAACCCTTGCCAAGGGGGTGTAAATCTTTGTAGCCACAAGCCTTTTGCTCTCAGAAGTCCTTGAGAAGAGGGGAGGGGGGTATCTGAATTGATGACAAGTGGCTGCTGCGTGTGCTCCTTGCTGGACCGAGGTGATCTGCATCAGTAAAAAATTTGCCCAGTCAACACTGCCTGGCTTCTGACCATCTTAGTGGGAAGGAGAAGAGTGCTGCTGCCCTTTGCTCCCCGGTGCACTGGTGATGCTTCTGGGCACTCATGCTCCCTGCTTCTGCTGGCCAACAGTTGGATCAGCAGTGGGACAGATGCTGCTAAACATCCGTTTTGTTGGGAAGCCATGTGGCACTACCATCCCTTGGGTAGCTCTATCAATGGCCAAAAGTGACCACTGGAGCTCATGGTACCTGGGGAAATTTGGAGCTGAAGCCGGTTTGGAGACCTTTGGCACAGGCACAGAGAGTGCAAGCTCTGCGCTTGGCTCTGCTGAGCTCACCAGGATCACCTCCGGGGCTGACCAAGCTGGCCAGATTAAATACACAGTCAAGGATGACAAGAGCACAACTCACAAAGCAACTCAGCCCACCTAAGTCCAACCACTCCTGGCAATGGGCCATGGCCTCTTCTCCCTCAAAAAATGCATTTTAACAGAGCGGTTTTGCCAGGGACAGTCCGGGGCTGGCAGCAGCCAGACTCCCTGCACGGGACATTGTACCCACAGGCTCAGCTTTCTGCCCAAGAGCATGTCCGTGCAAAGAGGAACAGCAGTATGACACCACTTCACCTGCTGTCACATACCTATAACCCTATCCAAGAGTTGCCAAGCTGGTGGGTGCTCCGTGGCCACCTGTAGATATTTCAATATTTGGTTGCCCTGGTCATCTCTGATTCATCCATGGTTGGTGGAGTCTGACCCAATCAGAGGGCTGTCAGCCTGTCCTAAGTGCAGAGACCCAAATCACTGGGGCTAAGCAGACTTAAAAGAGTGCTGGTCTCCCCCTCCAGAGGGTAGAAGGCACCTACTTGGCCAGTTTAGTTCATCAGAGCTCAAACACAAGGAGAGAGGAGAGGGGATTCCCTGCACGGCCTGGGGGGACCCTGCAGCTAGCTGGACCTTCTTTCTGATTGGAAGTCCTGGACTGCTGCAGCTTCCACAGTGAGTAATTAATGAAAATTATCACCTTAGCAATGTTAATAATACAGTAATCACAAAAGGTAAAGCTACAGGTGCACAGGCAATCTGCAGCAGGGGAGCCCCATGCCTCTGGTTTTCTGTTTGCTCA
Organism: Aegotheles bennettii; assembly: GCA_013398125.1. Classification (NCBI taxonomy): domain Eukaryota; kingdom Metazoa; phylum Chordata; class Aves; order Caprimulgiformes; family Aegothelidae; genus Aegotheles; species Aegotheles bennettii. The sequence continues at coordinate 1,222,595 of VZRW01001675.1, forward strand.
CAGGTATTTTACGGTGTCCCCTTCCTCTTCCTCCTCCTCCTCCCTGGTTTCAAGCTGCTGAGCTTTGGCTCAGTGACACACAACCACACTGGGGGCTGTGGCAGTTCTGGGGGGCCTTTGCAGGCTTCTCTGGCACGCCAGGGTGGAGGAGGTCGCATGAGCTGGGATTTGAGGCTCCCTGCTGACTCAAGGAAGCCATCCTGCATCGTGTTTATCTGGATCACATTTACAAATTCCCTTTTTGGATTTGGAGGCTGGAAGTTTCTATTTTTTCCCCTCTCTCCCCTTACTTGTATGGCTGAAGGCAGCTTTGCTAAGACCTGTATCGTACAGAGGGCTCGGCACTGGGCTTGTACTGGTGATTACTGGTTAACTAGATCATGAACACTCACAAATGTTTGTCTTTGATTAGACTGCAAAATCTTCAAGATGGCATTCCTTACTCATAGGGTCTTTAGAGAGACTGAATTCTGCTAGAAATCAACAAAAAGCTTTTGTTTATAGAAATAAAGCTTATCTATAGACTCATGTAGCTGCCGAGAAAACCACGGGAAGGCCAAATGCTTGCACCCGAAGGTTAAAGTCTGCAAAGGCACAAAACAACCCCTGAAATTTTCTCCAGCGTCCCTGAATTGAATTAAATTTAAAATCTCACAATTTCTTGAGGGAGAGCAGGGCCACTGGAGGCTTTTGCACAGGTGGGGCTGGTAACACCGGGAGCATCTTCCCAGCACACCAGGGACTTCTGGGCAGTTGGATGCTTAGACTACTAGACTATGCTAATAAATATTTCTATACCAGTAAATAAAATGTGCTCAGCACTCCTCTCCAGTACTGCTCAATTTACTACCACAGGCATCATCTTAAATACCTCCAAAGAGCTAGACCAAATCCCTCATGTAGGAGGGCAGAGCACTCAGTGCCTGAATGCTGCCCCAGCTGTATCACTCCTGTCCACATCACCACCAAGACCTGCTCCAGAAAGTGTCATGTACTCAACACTATCTGCTGGCTAGATGCTCTGATACTTCAGTCCCTTCCCTTTCTTGCTCCTGCCACACCAGCCAAGTAGGCCCTCTGGGAGGGATGCTAACACAAGGGTTTCCCTCCTCGTGTTTTAATTCCCCATGAGCATAACAATACACCACACATACACCCAGCAATGAAAATCCTCTAGACGTGAAGAGAGCCTGTGTCGTGCCTTCAAACTCATGTCAGCACAGCCCCGCAGCAACCTGTGCTGCCTATGAGAAGCCATGTGTAAGGCCAGCACCGGTCCAGATCCAGGTCCTCTGCTGAGGGTTTAAATGCCCCACGTGCCCTGTGCAGGGTACGTACCAACCTATAACATCTGCACAGGCTGGAGGACTTGCTGTGACCACACTCACAACCTTGCACCAGGATGGAGGACGTGTTAATTGAGATGTTGCACCCATAGCTGTGTTCAAGCAGCCTTGCCAGAGAAGGAGATCTCCTCCTCGCAAGGTGGGAGGCCTTCAGCTCACTCTTGGCTGAGTTTCACCAGGTGAGGCAGAACTGAAAAGAACCAGGTATTTGGGCAAAGATTTCCAAGCACAAGATCGGCACACAGCTCTGCTGCAGTATTTCCAGAGGTTGGCCAAGGCAGAAGAAAACAGGCAGGCAGATTGTGACCATCACCACCAAAACACAACCACACAGGAGGAGACATGAGAAGGGCAGGAGGACACTACTCTGCTGCTGTACTAGACACAGACGATTCGTTTGAAGATGGGTTGCAACGCTAAGCTGTCACCCTGGCATCAGTACTCCTTGCTTGGGTCACCAGCACTGGCCACGATTTTGGTGCCCCATGAACTTGGGGCCCATTGGGCCACCTTCTGCTAAGGAGAGACAGGATATCTCTCTTCTACACAGGGACAGGAGACAACACCAACATGGTGGAAGAGGTGGTGGTGGACCACCTCCACCATGCTACGGCGATGTAGCAAAGGATCAGGACAGCAGTATCCCACGCATTGATCTCGGCTGTCACCCACGCGTGCCACAGCAGCTGCCTGGCCACGGGGCTCCTTTTTCGGGCCTCGGACTTTAGTAGTCTCCTCCAAGACAACTGCTGACACCACTAATTACAGGCCGGGCTGACAGTGGCTTGGTGCACCACAAGAATTTCCTGATTGCTTTTTTGGGGAGGGACAGGAGCTTTCCTTCTCCCTTTGTCTCCCCGGTGAAGGATGTGCTCTCAGGCTGAAGTCCTGACAATCCGAGCTGCTGAAATGAATCCTCTTCAGTCTATTTACTTGATATTTACCAAAGTCTGCGATCAACAAGAAAACACATCTCAGCAGCTCACTTGGCAAGAGAACGAATTGAGGCAGCACTGCAGCTGTCATATTTATTTCAGTGGCAAAGCAGGTCAGGAAAATTGATAAAATTAATCATACAAACTAGCAAACACCGGGAGTGAAGGAGAGGGAGAACGAAGGGGAGAGAATGAGAGTGAAGAAGTGTTTGTAGCACCAGGCTGCACCTGCTTTTATTTCTTTTAATGGATTTTTTTTTTTTATGCAATGTCACAGATAAAATTGGTGCAAGGTACATTATTTTATAAGTAGGTTTGGGGAGGGGTGTGGAGATTACTACAAGCAGATGCCTATTACACCAGGGCTGAGCCCCAGCCACAGGGTTTGCAAGGAAATAGGAATTCAAGGACAGAAGTGATTTTTCAGACAGTCCCTGTAGACCAGGTGGGAAGGTCCATGAAAGCAGCATCTAGAGGTGCTCTGACCAGGCTGGGGTTCAGGCCAGGGCTCCAGGTGGCTCCTCAAGGTGCTCCCAAGGTTGTCCTTGGGGCCATCTCCCATCACCTCCACCAGCTGGGTACGGATGTGCCCAGGGCTCACAGCAGCTGCATCTACCAAAGTGCAGAAACATCTCCCCAGCCACAGCTTTCCTCGCACCTGCAAACAAGCAGCTCTGGGGACATCTTATCTGGGGACATCTCACATGGGGACATCTCATCAAATGCATCCACCCACAGTTTCTGGACTTCAGTCTCAGGAAGCATGGACGCAACACAGCTCCCACGAGCCCCTGTGCTGCCTAGACAGTGAGGTCACCATTTCAGTGGCCACCAGTGCTGGGTTAATGTATCTGCATAATGAGGATTAACACCAAGTTTGCACTGAGAGCAACTTGTGGGTCCATGTGGAGAAGAAAGCTTGCAGAAGGTAAGACCTTTTTGCTATGGGCTCCTCATTGAGTGGGCATTTGCCTGATTTCAAGCTAAGGCAAGCTAAAAAGAGCCAAACAACTCTGAGAATACCTTCAGGGAAGGCTTCAAGTATTGAGGTTCAAGCATCAAGCCCCCCCCCACCTCCAATCCTCCCCCATTTTTTTAGAGAGAGTTTTTAGACCAAGATTTGAATTTTAAAACTTGCCATTTCAGAATGAAAAGTGGAAGAGTGCATTTCAAGGATGATACCAAATGGCATTTTGGCATCTCTGCTCTTCAGTTTTCTGTCACAAAAATAGCATTTACAAAACTCAGCCCAAATTAAAAAATAACATCGGTTCCTCTGAAATGTTTCCTTCTCCTTTCTCCTCTTTTCTTTTTCCTCTTCTGTTTTCTCATTGTCCCTCTTACAGACTGAAGATTCACTGAAAAACATCTCTGCTCTAGATTTGTGTCCTTTTCCTCTGGCTTTCCACCCTCCTCTCCCACACCTCTCCAGGCCCTCCCCTGCACATCCCTGTTCCTACCATGAATTACTGTTCTCATTGCTCCAAGCCCATTAAAAGTGAAACTAATTAACCAGCAGAACAATTTGCCTAATGACTTGGTAGGTTCTCCATCACTTGCAGCCTTCAAGTCAAGCCTGAACGTCTCTCTGACAGAGCTTTTTAGCAGGGTGGGGAAATTTGGGGGCAAGGGTCTCAAACCCATGTGGGGCTGCAGGACACGTGAGGTCACCTTGGAGACTTTGGGACCCTAAGCCAGGGGGTCCTCACCTCCTCCTGAGGAGGAGGGCACCCATCAGCTCCAATGGGCTCATCTGCAGTCTCACACCTGTGTCCTCAGCAGGGATGGGGCTGCCGAGGGTGGTGGCAGTGATGGTAACAGAGGGATGGTGGAAAGGGACCCGGAGGAGGGGAACCCAGGGGGATGGTGACAAATCAGCCAGAGGCCACCAGAAACACCAAGGCTGCCACGGAAATCACAAAACTTAACGACCATTTTAGGAGCGAAATCCCTCTATAAGATCTTGCTGACAAGTGCTATTAAATATTCATTCTATAGACTGTGGAGACATCATTAGACACATACGTTCAGGCTCTCCGTACTCCCGGCTCTGGCATTTGTTTTACGCTGTGCTGATGAGCTGAGGGGACCTCGGGGGGCTGATGCCAGCCCCTGTTAGCAGAGCCAGGCTCCACAGGGGCAAGTAGGGCTGGTGAGCAAAACACCTTCCCAGAAGCCCCAATGCTGCCCGTACCAGGGAGGCAGGAGTAGATGGGTTTGGGAGATGCTGACGTTTAAAGCACATTATCTTCACTGTGGAAGAGCAGCAACAGAGGATAGAGGGACAGCTATGCCCAGGAGCCATGGATCCACCGCTGACACCTCCACATGGACTTGGGAAGGAGGACGGCCTTGCCTTCACCCCCTGCCCCACACCACACCCCGGCACAGGCAGCACCCTACAAACCCCAGGTGAGCCCTCTCCAGCCAGTCACTCCCACCGGGGACCGAGGAGGGGTCCTACGGGCACCCCAGGAGGTGCTGCAGCCCTGCCATTGGCCACCTCAGCAGCCTGACCAGACCGATGCCACCTGCCACAGGTCTCTTTCCCAGCTCGGAGCCACCTCTCCCGCACCACGGGAAAACCCACCTGCTCGCCCTGGCCAAAGCTGGCTCTGCCCATGGGAGATGGGGCTTGCACACATCCATATGAATATATATATATATATGTATTTTTGCATACATTTCTGGTGATGGTACCATTTTTTTTCAAACAATCCGTCCATAAATGTCACCGAAAATCCCGGTCTCCTTTTATTAAACCTGAAAAATGCGTATAAATGTAAATAACAAATGACTGATACAGGGAGAGGAACCAGAGCGTCTGCTGGCGTCACCCTCCCTCCCTCTCTCCCTCCCTCGCGCTCTTTCCTCCTTGTGTAATTTGCATTAATAAAGAGGCTGTTCCTTGTCGGAATGTGTTTCATCCGGTTTAAAATCCCAGGGCGATCCACCAGGAACAGCTCTGGGAGAATCCGACTGTCAGAGCCGACAAGACAAATGAATCCCAGTGTCAGGAGCGTGTGGTTCAACGATGACAGATTGAGAAGAACTGTCCCCCTCTCGACAGGCGGGCTTCATTTTCAAATTAATAAATCTGAATAAAATATTTTCCCTTTCATTACGAGCCGAGCCCGGATGACAGTTCCCGTGACAGGAGGGAGACGCAGTGTTGATGAGGAGACTTTGCATGAATTCCACCTGGGCTTCTTCGGCTTTATTTTTACCTGCAATTTCATCCCTGTTTACTTCTCTCCCCTTCCCTCCTCCCCTTGCCCTCTCTCTTGCGCTCCCCCTCCCTCTCTCCTTCCTCCACCAGCTCCCAGCCCCTCTCCCGTTCCTCCTCCGCTCCTCCCTTCCCCACCAGCCCCCGGTGCATTGGAAGCCGAGCCCTGGATGTCTCTCCCGCAGCGCACGCACGGGCTGTCTCACACCTCGGATCTGCACACGTACAAGATGCACCAAGGTCTCATGTTCTCGCTGCCTGCACGCTGGTTTATTTCCACACGTGCCTCCTTCCCACTCAGAACCCACTGGTTTCGATTCTCCTTACGCAGAGGTGGGGCTTGGTTTGAGGACCAGCCATAGGTAGAGCACGATACAGACTGTGTTTCCTCCCCAACACCAGCAGCCAGCCCTGAGGACGTGCAGTTTGCAGCAGCACTGCCAGGTCCTTCTGATCTGCACCTCACCAGCCCTCCCCAGTTTGCTGTGACTGCCACCATACCCAGACCAGTCCTTGCTCCAGAACGTGCCTTTGGATGCTGAGGGCAGGCAAACAGTGAACAGCCACGCCGCAGCCCAGTGCTCGTGACACTCAAGTCTCTGTTCCACCTCTGGATACCACTGTGACCCATGAACATGGCTGGAGAGCCCATAAGCGTCTTTCCTGCCACACAGCCTCCTCAGCAGTGATGTGGCCCACTTCCCAAGGGCACCACAGAGATTATCTAATGATGCTCCCCATGCAACCTTGGCACAGCAAGTGTTAGCCTGGGATGAGGCCTGGAGACCCTCTTTCATAGAATCACAGAATGGTTTGGGTTGGAAGGGACCTTAAAGCTCATCCAGTCCCACCCCCCTGCCATGGGCAGGGACACCTCCCACCAGACCAGGTTGCTCCAAGCCCTATCCAACCTGGCCTTGAACACTACCAGGAAGGGGCAGCCACAGCTTCTCTGGGCAACCTAGGCCAGTTTCTCCTATCCCATTCCCAGTCTTTCCATCCATGCAGGATGTCATGGCTTAGGTAAATCTCCTGTGCAAGAGTTGGTCTTTAGTTTGGGTAGTCCTTTGGATCACCCCTACCAGACCTGGCACCCATGGAAGACCACGCAAACCCAGCCCAGAATTTGGACCAAGCCAGCAGCGGCACAGAGAGAGCAGAAAGAAGAGGAACCACGGTGGGAAATGGAGCATTGAGCTGGCTTGGGAATTGCAGTGACTGCAGGGCGTGTTCTGGAGAAAGCCAGCAGAAATCGAGGCGCCGGCTGATTCTTTGTGAGCCCAATATCCCCCTTCGAAGAAATTAGAAACATTCCAACAGCTATAGCTGTGCCTGACAGTAAATTTGATTAACTTGCCCGTGGAGTTAATGATATAGAGGGCCGTGTGGATTTTGTTGTAAAGAACACAGAAAAGACAGATGAGAAAATGAGAAAACAAGAAAGTAAATTTAAGCAGCTGGAAGCTTTAACAACTGGCATGATAAATCCAATAAAGAACTGCTCGATAAAACCCAACCACTGGAAAGCCAAACATGGGTTGGGGAGGGAGCGCGTGTGCTCCGGATTCACAACCGGAGTAGGAGCGTGATTCATTCACAGTGGGAAAATGCTCCTGGGCCATGGGCTGCAGCCCTCCTTGGCTGCTGGCTCCCAGAGCATGCGGCAGCGATGCTCCTGCTATGGACACCCTACACCAGCAAGGTGAAGCCAGGGTCCTGCTGCCCAGGCTCACTCCCCATCCCTTTTCCACCCTTGTCCCATTTTCCTTTGCGGTTCTCTCAGGACCAGGGTGAATCTGCTGAGGTTGACGTGAGCCTGGGGGGATTCACACCTGCCAAGCCAAACCACACTAACTCTGGAAGGCAGCACAGCATCACAGACACGGTTGCCAACCAAATGTAGATCAGGTATTGCCAAGAAGCATGAAGTAAAACCCAACATTTGGACATCCATATTCTTAAATTCTATCTTCTTTAAAATTTAATTCTGCTGAACCCTGCTGGAAGTCACAGCCAAGAAGAAAACCTCTAAGAAAATGACTGATGAAGACACATCTCTGCTCATCCCAGTAGCAAGAGCTGTGGAGCAGCATCCCGTAGCACCCTGTTATCCAATACAGAGGCAGACTTGGAACACCACCATATCACATAGGACTCTCCAGGATCCTTGCTGTCTGCACACAGCAGCAGTTTTGGCATCCCCACACCGAGCTCATTGATGTTCCCCATCCAGTTGGCTGTGCCATGGACATCCAGCACTGCCAGCCTGGTCCAGCCACACCACCGTGCTCATGCAGGAGGAAAGCAGAGACACCCTCTGTGTGGATCCAAGAATCAGGAGTGCAGGGAAACAGGGACCAGGGCCACCCATGCAGTACCAGATGCAGCTGGCTGCAGTCCAGAGCTGTGTTAGCTCTGGCACAGCTTCCCCAGGGCTCTGCATTGCAGGAGGGGGTGTTTGCTGGGCACCGTCTGACTGCACAGAGCTGGCCTGGAGCCCAAAACAACCAGCCCTGCTGAGACCAGCCCTGCAGCATTTAGACTGGGTCCATGCAGGACCACCCAAATACCTTGGCCTGGCATTTCCTACAATACCCATATCCTCTGCACCTTTCTTTTTCCAGCCCTCCATGGCCCCAGGCCGCAGAGAACCTTTCTGTTCCCAACCAGGACATTCAAGCTGGCCTGTTGACCCAGATCTGAACTTGTTACTTGGACTTTGCAGACCAAAATCTACATTGCTGCACCACCTACATCCAACTTTGATGGATCACAGTCAATCAGAAGAGATTTGCTACAAGCACCAATGCAGAACAACAGCTCCAGATGTTTTCCATGCATTTCCTAACGGGGCAAAGCTACAGATGGAGCCCAGCTCCCCAAAGTCTTAGTTTGCTGCCATAACTCTTATTGCCAAGAATATCTCCCAGGTCTCACTTCAAATGTGGAACTGGACTCCCAGCAGGGGACAGGCATCATCCTGAACTGGAGACTGAAGGCTTTCAGGGCTCTCTCAAGCAACCTTGGGTGACCAAGGAGGGCAAAGCAGCCTTTCAGAGCCATCTCCTCCATCTCCTGCCACTTCCCTGCAGCTCAGCCGCCTGTGAGACCAAGTGGCTGGAAATGTGAGGAGTGCTCTGAATTGAGCTGTAAAGAATGAAGGTGAAGTTTTAAGCCGCTAGATTCATGGCTGGGATTTTTATACACACATAAAATATGAATCTCAGTTGTATACAAAGCTGAGCCCATCGTGCCAAAAGGATCCCAGTCAAGCAGGCCTGTAAAATGAAATCCTCTCGGACTAATTTAAGGAGACCCGAGCAATATAAATTCTGGCCTGCTCAAATGCAGGAAATAAAAAAAAATCTGACTTGAATACAGGCTTCTCTCTCAATGCTCTTGGCAGCCCCAGCGTGCGAGTGACTGGAACAAAAAAAAACCAGAGCCAGAAATTAGCTCAGGGGTTGCAAAAAACACTGTTCCAGCTCCCCATTTATACCAGTCTTGTGGGCCTAATGAAAACCTCTTCAGCAACAATTTAATGCAGAGATAAACTTCCCAATAAATAAGGGGTGCTCGTATTTGCTGACTCCCGGTGACTTTCCTGACCTGCACAGTCACTTCCACTGAGCTGTTATGCACGGAGAAAACGCTCATAAAGATGCTTCTTATAAAAGAAAATATTAAGTTATCTGCCAGCTAGTGAATCTTGACTTGCACACCTTTATCTCCCCGGGGCTCCTCCAGTTTTAGTGGAGTAAGAGTCTCCTTTGACCAGCCACCTCCCTGGAGGCTGGAGGAGGACTTGCTTGCCCTGCTCCTGCTGATGGGTGCAGCTGGAAGAAGGTCACAGGCCTGGAGAAGCTTCATCTGAGCCGTGGCCACCACAGTTCAGGTGCATCGGACAGTTTATGGCCAGCCATGCAGGACGGGGAGTGGGTGAAATAAACCATTCACATTCCCTTTTCTCAGGCAGGGCACTGGAGTGTGAGGAGCTGAAGTGACCTTGCTCAAGGTCAGAGATGAAGTCTGAGGTCTGGGAAATGCACCCAGATCTCCCTGCAAGGGCTGGAGATAACATCTTCCTTCCCAGCAAAATAAGGAGCCAGATAAAAAACATCTAATTACAGGATTAGAAATGCCTTAGCTAAAAACGCTGTCTCCTTTTCCTAGCGAATGTGCTGGGCTGTGTTTTGGAGTGTGGGGAGGAGGAACATCACTCAGACTTGCCTTGGATTATCTACCAGCCCAATGGGACCAGAGGGTGGTTGTCTGGGCACGTGCCACCAGCCTTGTGGCACAGTGCACGGCGGCTCCCCCCCTCAACAACAAAATATCCCAGGAACAGCTAGAGCAAGGCAGGCATGGCTGTGCTCAGCACCTCCTGAGTTTACATGTCCCATGGTCTCCTCATCCCAGCACTGTCACTACCCTTTCTGCTAATAGAAGCCATTACCACCCTCCTGTGCCCCGAGTCCTCCTCCCCTGCCAACCCCACCTCCACATGCCAAGTGACCGGGAACACTGGGGACCCTTTCTGTAGCTGATCAAAGGCACGAGACACCCAGCAAAGCTACACACTAATGCAGGGGACATCATCCAGTGGCAGGATGATATGGTAACAAGTTTTCTGCACCTATTTTTCCAAGCTTTGTCCATTAAAAAAACAAACAAACAAACAAAAAAAAACCAAACAAAAACTAAAACAAAGCAAAAAACCAAAGCCAAGCACCAGCCAGGAAAAACCTCCCTAATGAATGCATCAGCTTCAGCTCCAAAGGCTGAAGGCGACTTCCAGCCCAGCCCATCTTTGCTCCTCGGGGCCTTGGAGAAAGATCTCCTCTTGGGCAGCCAAGTAGCAATTGGGTCACAGTGCAGGATTATCTGCTAGTAACAAGCCACAAATGTGCTCTGGGACCAGTGATTCATTAATGCACTTCATGGTGACATATGAACCAGAACCCGAGGGAGCCTTTATTTCTGCCCTCTCTATCCATTCAGTTGAAAGACAGGGGAAAAGGTTCCAGCACTGCACTGATTTCTAACGCTGATCAAATTAGTGCTACCCTACAATCAAGGCAACTAATCAAGGACATCGGGGAGAAGGTGTGGTCTGAAGAACAGCAAAGCCCTGGGTCTCTGAGCAATGCTGCAAGACAAATCCTTGCTGTTAATAGGGAATAGGAGGAGAGAGGACTGAAGAGTGAGGAAGGCTTTGCAAGGAGGCAGTGCTGAAGGTAACCTGTTGCAGACACTCATAGTCATGGCTACGTGGTGCCAGCACCTCCCTCCATCCCACCTGCTGTGCAGGTCTATACCATCCTCCCCCAAAACCCTCCCCATGGACCCCGAGGCAATGGTGGCCAGTGATCCTGGGGACTCGGAGCAGGCATGCTCTTCTGGAGAGGTGCAATCCCTCCAGAGACACATGGCCCACCTGCCCCGTGTACCACTGCCCCACCGATTCATTCTAAAAATTGCAATTGAGGAGAAAAAATCATCCTGACAGCAGGAAAACTGATACCCACTGCCCACCTTTGGTGGCACAGGTTGCGGGTGCTGAAAACACACAGACCACACCAAGATGTTTCTCTTCTAATGCCAGCTGCCAAAATGTTTCCAAGGTGGCACACGTGCCCCCTTTCAGATCAAAACTTGGTCCAAAATGCACTGGGAATGCACATCTGAGGCTCAGCAAATAACCCAAAGCCCAGTGTCTTGGGCAGCCCCAGCTCCCGGCTCTGCCAAGAAAACCCAGAGCTACTCCAGCTTTACACCAGTGTGGGAAGCAGCAGGGTTTACCCCAGGCATTGCCCATCACACAGACAAAAGGAGCAGCACTGACATCCAGGGAAAACAGCCTCTGCTACCTAAGTACAGTCTTCACCAGTTTAATGTTCCTGAAGGAGCTTTAAATGTTTTATTTCCTGACTTTTATGCAATTTGATTCTTAACCATAATGCCTCATTGACTTTTTTATCTTATTTTTTTTCCCCCTCCACACTGCCTATATCTCCAGGTTACTAGAGCACTGCACAGGGGTGGATTTGCAGCCACCTCGCCAAAATCCATGGGGGCTGCCAACCTGGACTGCAGTTCAGAGCTATCCCAGAGGATTTGGCATCAGCAGGGCTCCCCACTCCCTGATGCCTGACTTGTGTCTGTATTGCACTGCCCTTCCCCACGTGGGACCTGCTGGAGATAAAAACTGCCAGCATCTTCCCATCCCTCCTGATCCCACAGACAGTGCTTTCCCGTTACACGGTGTCACCCCAAGTTTGGCTGCAGTGGGACATGGGACACTCACACCATGGGTGCAACCCCAAGCCCTGGCCAAGCCTCCCAGGTGACCACAAGCCCCAGGAGGAGGATGGCAGCAGGTCCCCGTGGCTGACCCACGCTGCTCCTCCGCCCTGACTGACCATGGTGGGACACACACCCTATCAACACAGTGAAAAGGTTAATGGGATCATCTCCTTCCAACTCTATCACAGTAAATGTGGGATTTATAGCAATGCTAAAATACTGACCTCTATCTGTTTTATGCTGATCATTAACTAAGATTATCTCACACCAGAGATTTGCTATATCAAAGAGCACTGACATCACTAACTGCTATTAAGCATATTATACTTAAACTCCATAAAGGGGAGCAAAAACCCCATTGTCAGCAGCATAGGGGAAAGGCACATCACCAGGCATGCTCAGATTCTATAGATATGTATAAAAAAGGAGCAGTTGCCTGTAGCTTTCTCTGTGTGTCCAGCATTTGGTAATTGCAATATTGAGAAAAATCCTTGGAAGGGTTTTCAGACCCAGAAACCCCCCATGCACAGACACCCCAATGAGTGCCCCATAGCCCACAGATGCTGGTCGGGATGGTTCACAATGTGGGAGGTCCCCAGAGCCTCGTGGCAATAGGTGCTACATGTATGGGGCATAGGAAGCAGTGCCTGGCCCGGGAGCGGTGGGTGAAGGCACCTCGTGTCCCCAGATGGCTCAGGCTGTCTCCTCCATGGCCCATCACCCATGCTGCCCCCGCCCGCTGCCCTCCTCAGCTCTCCCAGCCACATGGCTGTTTCTGGGCAGTGGCATATTTGTTGACTTGCTCTTTTGGTGACATCTTCTTTTAATAAGGAAATCTGTCTCTTAGCAGCTTCTTGCCTAAGGCTGTGCTTAGTTAAAGTGTAAAATGTCAAACTTTAGCAAGGATGACAATAACCCTGCTGGGCGAAGAAGAGCCAACCACTATATTATTAGCTACTCGAGGGAGAGGGGAGGAATATTGACCCGTTCCGTGGAGGAAAAACACTAAAATCCCCCAAGCAAGCCACCCACCCCCTCCCACATGGAGACCAGCCTCGGATCCGCTTCCACGTGACCTTTCCAGCAGCCAAAGCTCGTAACTAAAGCTGAACAGCAAACAGCACGTCCTTCCTAGCTGATCAAATACGTGTACATATACAACCAGAATAGGTCTAAGTGTCCTGGCTCTGCCCTTTCATCTCCCAAAACTCCCCAGAGGCAGATCAGGATGCAGGCACGGTGCTGGGATAACACACGATGGAGCAAAGCCGTGTTGTCACTGAAAAGCCAAAGGCAGAGAGTGGAGTGAAGCCCACTGGGTCCCACCAGCCAGGGGTGTCAGCAGGGGAAGGAGAGGCTGGTGGGCACCGTGACAGGCAATACCCCAGGGCAGCTGCACGAGCAGGGAGCTCTGCCAAGCTTTGCAGGGTGGAGGAAGGTCTTATCAGGCTTATGGGTCTTTGGGCAACACTTCAGTGCTGCTGCAGGACTCGTCTGTACTGCAGTCACCTCCACACACACACTGTGATCTATGTAAGTGCAACCTTTTCATTTCCAGCACACGTGATTGGTACCAGCAGAATTTTCTGACCAGTTCTTCCCTGAGCTGCAGCAGAGCCATGAATTCACATCCCCAAGCTTCAGGAGGGAGATTTCTGTTTCTAAGATCAGAGGCTGGACAATGTTCATGAGACCCCACTCTTCCTCCGGCGGGCTGTACCGGGACCCTGGCACACAAGTTATGACAGGCTTTGAGAAACAGAGTCCACTTCTGGATCAAAACCTGCATCCCACTTCTTTGTGCAAGAAAATGACATTCAGATGCACCAAGGTACTAGAAGGGAACAGGTGAAGTTTTCACTGCTCCAGTGTGTCCTAGCAGGCACCAGGTCCTGCATTCCTTCCATCTAGTACAGGACCTCTTGCGATGTTCTTCCCATTGGGTGCCACCAGAACCAAGTCGGGTCAGAAACACCACCCTGACCCTTCAAGCCTCCAATCCCTGGTCCACAACAGGGCCACCACTGAGGTGCCTCTCCACTCCTCAGACCCATAGGAAGGTCCCATCAGCGCTGGGGCTGGCAGGGAACTCCAGCACAGCCCTGCCCCATCCTTTTCACTTGTATTCTTTAGGAAAACATTATTTTAAGGAAACAAAAAAACATGCAGTGTACCACAGCATCATCACCCACCCAGGCAAACGTGGCACCACAGGGTTGTATTTCTGGCTTGGGCTGGAGACTGACCACAAGCCAGCAGGAGCAAGAGACTCATATCCAGGTATTGCCAGAAATTCATGTCCCCCCTGGTCCGACCTGCAGCAGAGCCACAGGGCCCTCCGGAGCCAAAGGCTCAGGCTGGATGAAACAAGGCATTTCCAGCAAGCCCCGTTCTTTGGAGACATCTCATCAGTCTCCGGGAGAGGAAGCAATCTATTCCCTCCTCCTCTCCGTCTCCGGACAGAGGCGGCCCAGGGGACTGCCTACGTGGTTCTTCGGCAGAGCCACCGCTTGCAGCTCTCACCTCTGCTTCCTAAAAACAACCCTCAGAACCCATCTCCCCCTGCACTGTGCAATGGCCTCGACGAGCAAAGAAATATATATAAATATATATAAATATATATAAATATATATATGTGTGTGTGTGTGTGTGGTGCACATGCGGGTGTGTTGTGTTTTCCCAGCTAACACATGTCAGGATCTGTTTAAGCCTCGCTTTATGCTCAAATGTCACCCTGCCAGAATTCATTACATCCCATTTATTAATTAATTAAAATATATTTATACAGAACAGGCTTTATGAGACAGAGATAAAAATAACGTTTTGAGAGCTGTCCCCTGGACGGAGCGGGTGCTCTCTGATGGCAGCAGCAAGGACAGTAGCCACAGCCTTCCCTGTCAAGTGCTGACGCATAGGGAATTGATGATATGGAAATTTGGTAATTAAGGCTGGGGGATAAAAAAAAAAAATATCAGAGGCAAGCTCTGGAGCTGGTGCTGGTCATGCAGCAGCTCCACAGCCCCATCCCCTCCTTGCCGTTGGGTGGTGGGATGGTGGCATCTCCTCCTCCCACAGAGAACCCCAGTGTGTAGAGCAAAGGGGCAGGCAGCAGCTTGCTTGACAGCTCACTTGGCCACGCTTTGCACAGGGGGGAAAAGCCACTCTCTCCTAGCCAGGCATGGTCCAACTGGTGTTGGCAAATTGGGATTGCCCCTCTGCTCTCCCACCTCCCCAGGAGGTGACACAATTTCCTTGGGACTCAGATGTGATGGAGCTAGAATGGACCGTGCCCCTGGGAAGACTGCAAAGGAATGCTGGGAAAAGAGGGAAGGAGAAGGTTAAAAAAAGGGATCACAAGGCTGGAGGGGACCAACCCTGCCCAAAGCCCTTCCCCAGGGCTGGCCCAAGGGGCTGGCCAGCCACAGCCTGTCCTCCCCGCCAGGGCAGCAGCCACTGTGTCGCATGCGCGTTGGCTCTGTTGTCCTTTTGACAGAACAGCAGTGACATTTCTACTTAAAACTCTCCATGACCTTTCCTTGTGAGCCTCTCCTGCTTCACTTGTTCTGGCGTCTCCTGCCCGCCGCCCCCCGAGAGGACCTTGCTCTCACCACGGGGAGAAGGGGAGGCACGGGCTCCACTCGCCAAGGCCAGTCCTGGCTTTTAGGGTCCACCTTTACCTGCCGGCTCCTGGCAGCAGGGGGAGGATGAGCCAACCTCCCCAGTGCAGTGCTGCATCATGGTACCATCCTCTCTGCCCCCAGGGCCAGGGAGTGGATGGAGGCACGGGGCCAAGCAACAGATCACCCCCGTGTCCTGCTCCCCCAGCTCAAGCCCAAGCTCAGTCAGTGTCACCCAGCCATTCCTGACCCCCAGCCAGCCCACCCCAGCACCCTGGTTTGGATGCAGAGGGGTGTGGGTGGCCACCTCTATTTAGGCAGAGAGCAAAACAGAACATCAAAAGACCAGTCAAGAGGTGCTGCTGGCAGCTGACCCATCTCCCACACCACCCAGGACAGGCAGAAGAGCCCTTGGGAGGTGCCAGTCTCTCCCCATTGGTGGTGGTCCTCCATCAGTAGGTGCATGCCCCGCCTGTGGCTGAGATAACTCATCCCATGTCTCCCAGGACAGAGGCAAGAGCTGCAATCCAGACCTCCAGAGTCCTCCATGAAAAGGGCCACCTTCCTTTCCAGCCTCACCCTACACAGCTCCTGCACTGCTATTTCTTGGAAGGACCAGGTCCTCTCCTCTGGATGTCAGCCAGCGCAGCTCTGCTGACCTTGGAGGAACTCTGCCAGCTTGCCCTGGCTGAGGACATAACCATCTATTATTTAGATAAGGAAATACACCTGCAGGTATAAATGGAAGTAAAGCCACCCTACTTTTTTTATGCAGGCAAATACATCTCAGCAGATCCTTACTAGATACTAGCCAGAGATGGTAGCACCAAGGAAGGAGAGTCTTGAGCCTGCAACTCTGTCGTCCTCCTTACAGAAACAGGGAGGCAGTGGGGGAAAAGCAGTGATGGGACAAGAAACTCTCACCCACAGCAGCAGTGCAGGCTCATGACTGCATGGACTGATGGCCTCCGGCCTTGGTGCCACCCCTCTGTCCCACCCCGTGGGCTCAGCAGCTCTGCTGGGGGATTTTGGCAGCTGTTCAGCCCTGAGCTTGGCTGTGCCAACACCCCAGGCTATGCAGGAACCAACCTGTGAGGCTCCCTCTTGCCTCTCCGTATCCTCCATCGTTCAGTGGAGTCACTCCCTGGGGCAAGCACACACCACCCCTCCACACAGCTCCAATTCAACGCAGCCCAACGCGTGCAGCTCCCTCCCAGCCCGCACACAACCCTTGCTTGGGCCCTGCACAACCTGCCAAATCTCCACCAAACAGCCCTTTTTGCTTCACAGGGATGGCTGTGAACCATTTGTCATCCCTCGGGCTGGCAAGGAAACCACACGCACGAGGGAAGAGCTTCCCTGACTCAAATGATTCTCATTTTTTGAAGGGCAAATTTCCTTAGTCTGCCCACTCAGTCTTGACAAGGACAGCAGGAGACCCACCACATGAATACTAATGACACTGGCAGCAGGGACACGTGGAGACAGGAGCGCTGGGGCTGGGCACCACTGGCGGAGCAGCAGAGAGATGAGGAGCGAGAGGTGGCCGAGATGCTGCAGCGGTGGGGTGCTGGGACACCAGGACCCCCAGAGCAACACGTGTGGGATGCTCAGACCCAGAGGGCTGGGGTTGAAAGCAGACCTCCAGCAGCTGGGAGGTCATGGAGATGTGTTAGGTGTGCTGGATCAGGCTGCCTGGGAGCATCACTGGAGCAGAGGGTGCAAAAGGGTTACATCCCCCCTGACACTGTCTTTGGCCTTGACCCCTTCTACCCCCTGCCCACCCCAAGCCGCTGAGATATCCCCTGTGCTGAGTTCTTATTCAACTTCAAACTGACAAACTGTTTTTAATCTTTTCCTTCCATCCAGCTTGGAGATTGGGAAGCAAAAATCAATACGGGCTGGCAGGTGATCAAGTTGCTTGACAGTGGCGCTGAGGAGAGAAACAGAGAAAGAGAGAGGGAACAGAGGGGGAGGATGGGGACAGTCAAGCACCCTGCACTGCTGGCCCTGGCTGGGAGGGTCCTTCTTGTCCCCATCATCAGTGGAATTCTTTGATAAAACAGCTGGCGTGAGGTGTTGGGTGCCCACATGCAGTGTGGGGTGGAAGGAGAGGTCATTGCCATCACACCTCGCTCCCCAGCGCTGGCTGCCCAGTGCACTGGTGGGGCTTGGTGCAGGGCCTTGGCCACCCCAGCTGGCTCCTGGCTGAAATCCCCAGGGACCTCCCATATCACCTCCCCCATCTGAGCCACTGCAGCCTGGTGGCAGGGCCAGCTCGGGGAGCCTCTTGGCACCTCTAAATGTGGAGTTTGAAGCCCTGCTTCAAGATGCCTCAGGCATCAGGAGAGCAGCAAGTGTTTCCCAAGCCTACTTTTAGCAGGGGTTTGTTCAGGCTGGGAGGGGGGTGAGCACAGCAAAAACATTTATCTCAAGAAATGCAGCCACTGTCACTCCTGCAGCCTGCCATGTCCCACACCTGGTCCTCACCACCCTCCTCCACCCAGTCCCCAGGGACACTTGAGAGCCAAGAAGTGTGATGGAGCCCAGAGCTGCTTGAAGGATGCATTGAGGGACGCAGCATCCAAAGGAAGAGAGGCAGCACACCCAGAGGCACCCAGCAACCCCCCAAGGAGATGAATGGCAGCACCAGGGCTAAGTCAAGGACAAAAAAATCCCCCAGAGCCACCCAGGTGGAGCAAAGGCTCTCCAGCCCTAGGAGATGAGCAGGACTGAGCTGGCCTCTTCCACCCGCACGCCTCCGCCTCGCCTGCCTGCCGGCATCTCCGTAAGCCATGGGCTGGCTCCCTGAGCCACCGGAGCCCCCGAGAGCAGAGCTGACATTTGAAAATGATCAGTTTAGGAACTCCCCCCCTCCCCGCTTTCCTTCGCGTCCCCCTTCCTATTGTTACTGCTCCTCCGAGCTTTCATCGTCTAACTCGGTAAATCTCCGGGAAATACGGTTGCGTTTCTGTTGTCACTTCTGATCAGAGGGATGCCAGAGGGGTGAGGGAAGTGGGGGGGAAGAGGAGGGGGAAGGGAGAGGGAAAAAAAAAAGATTGCCTGGGGCCCCACACAGAGCCGGCATGCAAATGAGTGCCAGCTCCGTAAAAATAGCCCCAGCAGTCACATTTTATTACAACCGAATTACTGGACCTGGGTTACCGGGAACTGGCACTGGGGAAGGCGAGAGAGGGAAGGGAAGAGAGGGGGGGAGAGGGTCAGGCATCATTTATTCTAAATATCAGAACTTTAAGAGAGCACCCAGGTGGATGTCCCTGCTCCAGCACACGCGTGTGCCCAACACTGCTGGGTGCTGGGTGCACCACAGCCCCCTCGGCGCCAGTGCACTCTCCCTCCCACCCTGTGCAGGACCAGCAAAACACATCCAGGGGCTTTCAGCCTACTGGAATTTCCACCCTCCCTTCCAGACTGGTGCCAGCTTGCAACAGGGACACTCACTGCAAGTGTTGTCACCAACCCAGGAGGAGCCTGTGCTGGGGACCCCACTGCCCACCTCCCACCATGGGCTGGGAAACCAGGCGGGTGCCAGGCACCCACTCTGCCCCCTGGTTTCTGCTGCACCTCTCAGCCACTGCCAGTGCTCGTGGGGAGGCTGAAGGCACTGCACAAGACAGAGGGGGTTAGAGGTGGTGGCCATGTGAGTTTGGAGGTGGCTTCTGTCCTGGCGGCGACTGCAGACCCTGGTGCATCCCGAGACATACTGGAGCAGGTGCTGCTCCCACCCATACCCCAAGGGCAGCAGCAGTGGGAGATCCCCAATAATGTCCCTCCCCAGGGGTCTGTTCACCTCCTGTGAGCCCCCCAGCCCTGCAAGCACCTGCTGAGTCAGCTTTTCCTAAGCAAGGACAAGGCACACGGGGACTCACTTTGTCACCAGCACAGCCAACCTCCCTGGCACTGAACGGCAGCAGTGAGATGTGATGAGCCAGGCCCAGTGTTCCCTATGAGGGAGCCTGCAGAAGGCCTGAGTGGTAAAAAAGACACCAGGGACAAGCTAGAGAGGTTGGAAAGAGCCCCCTGCACCCACACATGCTCAACTCCCGGATGCTTTCAAACCAGAGCAACCCGAAACACTGGTCATTGTTTTCCCACCCATCAGACCTGCCCAACAGTGGTATTTTCGGTTGCATTTCTGGCAAGAACAGCCCAGACCCCCCAGAGCCGAGGCCAGGCTGGGAGAGGCGATGCCCTCCTCAGGACAGACACATTCCTGCAGAGTTTTCTTGTGCCAGGCGGCTGCTCAGGCTGGCGTTGTGGCACAGTGAAGCTTGGCAGGGACACAGCACCCGTTAAAGGCATTGCCTCCAAGCAATCCAGGGAAAACTGGGTCAATATTTTCTAAGGACGCCTCCCCGTCGCAGCAAGCAGCATCCCGGCAGAGCAGGGGGTGAGCAGGGACAGTGGGACTGTCCCCATGGAAAAGCCAGATGGAGAGAGGATGTGACATCCTCCTCCCTGCAGCCAGAGGTGCTCCAAGGATGGCTGGTGCTTCCCGTGACCTCCTCAGCACCTCCCACCAACACTTTGGAAAAAGCAGGCTGAGTCACTACCTGAGCATCACCTGGAGGATGTGCTCTGTCCCAAGCACCTTACGGGACCCAGCTCAGTCCTGCATCACCATGCACCATGCCAGGCAGAAGGACGTAACATGCTGAGGTGCTTACCATGACAAGCCACAGGGAGAATGATGGGCCCCCGAAAATGGCATCTCCCACTTCCCTGCTCAGCCCCTAAATCACCTCCTGCCCCGTGGCTGCAGGGCGATTGAGGCAGCTCCTGCCCTCACAGCTTCCCTCAGCACCTCCCTTTGCTCTGTGAGGAGGGGCAGGGTGGGTTTGACACAGTCTGTCAACAGGCAGCAACTCCTTACACCCCCTCAGCCACTCCTTACACCCCCCAGCAACTCCTTACACCCCCCAGTAACTCCTTACACCCCCCAGCATGGCCCATGAACTGTTCCCCGGATCACTGCCGGTGGCTGCAGGAGGGATGCCCCTTTTGCCAATTTCTTTTATTCTTTTAATTAAAAAAAATTAGGAAAGTCAGAGCCTGTGCTCAGGGCTCTTCTCTGCCCTCCCACTCATCCTATTCCTTTGGGATTGTAGCAGTCACATGTGACAGCACAGGGCAGGACTATGGGCTACAGAAAAAGGATCTGCCGTCCTGGGAATCCTTCTGTAGTTTCTTTGTCTTCTCTCTCATTTTCCTCCCATTCCAGCCCCCATCCCATAATGTTGCAGATGTCCCAAGACATCGTTAGATTTTTCACAAGAAAGAAATTGCCACCAGCAAATCCCTGTCCGGGATGCCAAGATCTTCATTCCTGAGTACATGTGTTTGGGGGAAAACACGGTTTTAGAGAAGTCCCTTTCCTGCGAAGCTCAAAGACCTTCAGAGGAATGAAAGAGAGGAGAGCAGAGCAGAGCTCCACCCTACGCCTTGCTGTTGATAAGCTGGTTTTGGAGCTAATTTGGGAAAGGCCTGACTCACTCTTCTGAAATGCCCAGGACTCATCTTCCTGCTGATGCTGCAGGAGCAGAAGAGATGCCAGCCAGCTCCTGTTATCACCTCTGTGGGACTGGCTTGCGATTAAAAGCATCTGAGTTGCAAAGCACGGAGGGAACAACATATGGACAGGAGCAAGGGACTGCTTTCCCAGCCTCTCTTTTTCAGACCGTAACTGCATTTGCAAGAGGATCCCAGAGCCGCAGTGCAGTTCTTATTCAGTGCTATTAAACTTCATTAACTGATATATCGTTTCATGTTGACTCAACGACTCTTAAACCTTCTTCCAAGGGACTTCCTTGAACACGCAGTAAATTGCCAGTAACTGCCTTCCACCAGGAGCAAACCACTCCAGCCCAGCACGGTCCCGCTCCCCACCCTGGGATGGAGCAGCAGGCAGCGATGCCCCCTGCACTCAGGAGCCCGAGAGCTCCCATATTTATCCTGCTTCAAACCAGGGAAGGCAAACAAAGGGGCAGAGACTGCAAAAAAAGCCGCTCTCCTGACTTTGCTCCAAATGTGGAAGAAACCTCCCCAGCAAGTTCTAGATCCTCAGTGGAGGAGAAACTCAAAAAAATTCCTCTTGCGGTGATCAAAGCCCTGCTTTGCCTCTGAATTGACAGCTCTGCTTCCAGCTGAACGCTTTCAAGGTTTGCATTGTCTTATGTAAACTATAATCCAAAGTGATCTCAAATCCAAAAAAAGCCCCTCAAAATTCAAGTTTTTGGACCTAAATGCAAATGGGTTACTTTGGCAGCATACGATTCCAACTTTTAGTGTCTCTTGCACCACCCCCCCATCCCACATTCAAATATGAGTGAGATCGACCTCCTTTCAGAGAGCTCTTTGACTTTGATGCTGTGGCACACACAGATGGAATATATTTCTGCATATTCCAAGACACTCTGGGATAGCTTCACTCATGTAATTATTCAGATAAGCTAACCTGAAAGCGAGAGCGTGAGCTGCTCATTTGCCAAATCTGAGCGACTTTGCTTTCAAAGCATCCGTAGGCGCTTCCCCCCTCGCAGGTGACAGCTGCCAGGCTGGTGTCCCCAAGCTGTCCCTCGTGGGAGCCCTGGGGGAGGTGAGGAAACAGGGGTGCAGCTCAACAAACTATGCCTTGCGCCCCCAGCCTCGGCCACTCTCTTGGTTTGGGGAGGGATGGTGTTTGCATGGAGGGGCTGAGCTACAGCATTGATGGAAGGGCTGGATGCCTTCATGGAGAAGCTTGAATTGAACGCGGCGGCAGGTCAGGGCTATGGGTTTGACACAGGTGGGTGAGGCAGATGACAGGGTCGTCTCTGCTATGGGGCCTTCTCCACAATTGCAAACCCAGCCACTGGCACAGCCCGGATGGCAGCGACCGCCCATGGGGCACCTCCGCTGCAAACCAGAGCCCTCATTTCCCTTGCCACGTCCTTTAAAACCAAGTGCACTTTAGGAGCAATTTCTAAGTGACTCTGAGGTCGCAAGAGGATGGCTTTACTTTTAGCAGCCAGGCAGGGCTGGAGCAGTGTCAGGCAGGATAATAGCAGAGCTGTGTGAGTGGCAGGTGGGCCACCACACCGTCCATTTGCCACTCGCCTCAGCCAAGTGCCGGCTGTAATTATCTCAGGTCACCGTATCATCATAAAGCGCTTTCTGCTGAAATTATAACGTGTCGCCTTTAATTACGCTAATTGTTAATAGCGATTCTAATTTTGGGTTCATTTTTCACTGTTAAAAAAAGAAAAGGCCAGGCAGCCCTGCCTTTTCAGCCTTCCCTGGGATTTCTCCCTCCAGCACTAATTGAAATGTCCCCCCGATCCGCACCGCTCCGCACTGACAGTGGTTTTGCCCCTTGTCATAAAATCAATGGTCTTCCCTTGCCCACCCCACGCCGGCTCCTCTCCGGCTGCTGGGGCTCCTTTTCCCACTCGCCAGCTCCCTCGGATCATCAGGGTTAAATGATCTTTTCATACCGCCCGGCCGGACTGTCAGGAGGCATTGAGTGACTTTTGAAAATGAACCATGTTAAGTGGACTTGATGGGGGTTACAACCGCCATTATTGCTATCACCACCGTGATAAAATGGAGCCGTAATGATGGGGGAAGGTACTTATCACTGTCTTTTGTAGATCACTTAAGATGGTTTGGGTCTGAAGCTTCTCGCCGGAGATAAATGGAACATACTGAAGACAAATGGCACCAAGGACGGAGCCTCTCGCCGTGCGTGGGACGCAAGACAAGAACAACCCAGCTGTGGTGTCCACGTAAAATGATAAAATATCCAAAACACACATCACCTTTTCCCATAGGAGCCATCAGAGGAGGTGCCTGCAGCCACCTGGCTGACAAGGTTTTCCTAGGCAGCTGCTGGCAGCTGGGTGCAGGGCATCAGGATGGGAAAGAAATGGGAAATCAGCTCTTTGCCTTGTAGCCTACCTGCGGGAATTGATAGCAGTGCTCTCCGAGAGCCGACCTGGCAAATCAGGAGGTCCCTCCTGGCTCTCTGCTTCCCCAACTCCCAAGCTGCGGTGGGACAACGAGGAGCCCTAGCTGCTATCGTAAGGGAAAGGGGGGGGGATGTTGGGAGAGGCAGGGTTGTGGAGCGACACGGAAGGTCCTACACAGAGCAGATCCCTCCCAGGCCACCCTGCTCCCCACCACCATCAACGTTTTGGGAATGAGGAGGTTTCCTCTGCAAAGAGGCAAGATGTAAAAAGGACACCCACTGCAAAGTGGCTGAACACCCAGGAGGAGCCTTCGGGCGGGGAGAGGAGAGAGAAGGGCTGAGGAAAGATACATAAAAGAAAGAATCTACCTGGGAAAGTTGGGAAGGAGAAAAAGCCGAAGCAAAAGACATTTTCTGGGAGCCACAAGAACGCCGCCAACTCAAGTCTCATCATGCTGGATGTGTCAGCTCCTGTTGGGTGTGAGGCTGAGACGCCGGTCCTGGGGTGCCTGGTTTCTCCAGCCCTCTGCCGACCCCCCTCTCCTTATCACGGCGATGGTAGCACCACTGGCAATATTGACAGCCAGAAGGATTGCTCATTTCCCACAGCCCCACAAGGTAAATTAAAAAAAGGAAAAGTCAAAGCTATCTCTGGCTGCTTGCACTTGGGGAGTCCCAACTCAATACATCTTGGTTACTCAGAAAAGATGCTTATTAATAAGCTGGGAAGGCAAAGTTAGTTCTGCAGGCTATGGGGTCATTGGGTAGGGGATCGCTTACTTTGCAAAGACTTTGTGGGGTTGGGGGCCTGGGCAAAAACAGAGGCTCCAGCTAAGGTTGCTCCTGCAAACTCTTGCCCACGTCAGTATTTTGTCTCACCACATATAAAGCTGTCGAGATCCACCAGTGTTTGCTTCGTCCAGCTGTGTGGTATCACTTGCATGAACACTGCCTTCGGAGCCAGCGCAAGTATGGCAAAACCTGAGCTGTAGCTGCAAACCAGACAGGAGAAAAGCTGTAGTCAGAAACCATGGAAAGTCCGTGAAATTTTATCCACCGCAAAACTCTGTTTCCAGACTGACTTCAAGGCAGCAGAGCTTGCATGAGTCGTACTGGTGGCCATGTGCCTTTTCTTCAAGCAAGGATTTCCTGCTGTTTTCTAACCTCAAGGCAAAAGAGAAAACATCCA
Organism: Aegotheles bennettii; assembly: GCA_013398125.1. Classification (NCBI taxonomy): domain Eukaryota; kingdom Metazoa; phylum Chordata; class Aves; order Caprimulgiformes; family Aegothelidae; genus Aegotheles; species Aegotheles bennettii. Next base: position 1,247,180 of record VZRW01001675.1, read on the forward strand.
TCCTTTCAGCAGCTTTATTTCCATTCCAGATGAAGAGCTGATCCTCCTTCTTTTTTTTGGGTGTCTCAGTATCATAAGACAGTCTCCAAAGCGCTGCCTTCCACCAGCGCTGGTGGAAAGGAGCTTGCCTGGGGACAGCCAGATGCCACCTCACCAGGGCTCTGCAGGAAGAGCCCGGCTGGAAATTGTGGCTGCAAACAGGGGATGGTTCAGTTTGAGGGCTGTGGAGTGGGAGCTGCACTGCCTGCCAGTGCTGGCAAGTTCTGCTCTGAAGCACGGACCAAATACGTGGTTTGGCAAACAAGAAAAGCTGTGAAGATGGAAGAGGGCTTCTGCCTTTGAGCACGCATTTGGATGTCCCACGCATTTGGTGTCCCACACATCTGGGTGTCAAATTATCTTGGCATGACGAGCCTAGGGAAAACTTTTGCTGCAAAGAAAGGATCGTTGTTTGCACTACAGCTCCCAACAACCCGGGCTTTCCCACATATTGCTGTGGTTGCCCCATTCCACCAAACACCAACGAGGCAGGGTGAAGGAAACTATAGGGTGCACAAGAAACAGTACGGCTGCTAAAGCTGCAGCAGGGACCAACACAGAGGAGCTCACCGGGCACGACGGAAGGCTGAGACGTGTTACCATGCTCCTGGTCCCTTCCAGCCTCTTTGCACCATATCCCCACAGGAACTGGCACCTCTTCTGCCTGTGGGGCCCTAGGGAGGAGCCAATGCAGCCACCACAAGCTATAAACAGGCCTCTGGAGAGCCAGCCAGGACCTATGCAGACCCTTTGCAGACCAGGTTGGGCAGGTATCACCAGGCAGAAGTTGAACCATAAGCATGCAGCCCAGTGCACAGACCCTTCTGCGCATCCAGAGACCCTTTTTATGATAGAAATGGTTGTCCCAAGAGTGCTAGTGAGCAGCAGCCCCTGAAGAACTGGCAGAGATGTTGGGTGTGATCCCACAGGGGCTGGACCACCGTATTATTGTCTCACTGGACCTTGGCTGGGTGGTCTTTCACTAAACCCATAACTATTTTTGCTCACAGAATATCCAGCAGCAACAGAACCTCCATCTCTCTGGGACCACCAGCAGCAAACTCCTGCAAAGATCTCCTTCTGCAATGGACTTTCACAGTTCTCATAGAAATATGCCCCTGTCCCACCAGACATTTTCATCCCAACGTTTTGCTTATTGTCTCTTCACCACACAAAACTCTGCTGCAGAGCAAAACGCATCCAAACCGCTGAGGCTGTGATTTTCATGACACAGCTGCCTGGCTCATTTCTCTGCTGTCCTCTCAGCTTTGTGAAGGTTAAAGGCATCCTTCCTCGGTGACTGTCAGACTGTTATCTGGGCTGGAACCAGCTACCCGAGCTCCACGAGGAATATTTTATGCAGATTCTCCACTGCACCTCGGATGGCTCATCTGTAACCAACCTGCTGCTGGTGCTGTGTGGCTTTACTTCCTCTGAGCCCACTTTTTGCGACCTCACCCCTTTCACAGGTGTAAAAAAAAGTGGATTTCCACATGCATAAAAAATGTAAGGGCCTTTCCTTGGGCAGATGCTAGGGGGGAGCAAAGGTTGCTCTGTGCTGCTCTCAAGGGAATTTTTTTGAAGGATTGAGGAGAGCCGGAATGGAGGTAGTTGTTTTTTTCCTCTGGAAGACAGAAAGATCAGGAGACTCCCATTATTCTGCATCAGCCTTTTACTCCCAGCCATCTCCTCCTGAAAACAATGCCAGGGCAGAGGAATCCGCAGCTCCCTCCGCATTCCCTTGGGAGCTTCCCAGCAGGCATGCAGAGAGCGGACAGGCAGCTCTGGGTACCCAAGCCGGTCTCCTTGCCTCCTTCTCTTGGCAGAGGGGTGCATGCAGAAGGAGAGTCCACCTTGCCCAGGCAGCTGCAGATCTGAGGCTGATTTTCCCACCCATGCCCCTCACAAGCTAAATGACAGCCCGTTGCCATCCTAGCTGCCTGCATGCTGTTTGGGTAGAGAATTGCCCAGGGTGGGAGCTCATCCCCAGCATGGTAGCCTGAATCACAGAATCCCAGGGGTTGGAAGGGACCTCGAAAGATCATCCAGTCCAACCCCCCTGCCAGAGCAGGGTCATCTAGAGTACATCACACAGGAACGCATCCAGGTGGGTTTTGAATGTCTCCAGTGAAGGAGACTCCACAACCTCTCTGGGCAGCCTGGTCCAGTGCTCTGTCACTCTCACAGTGAAAAAGTTTCTCCTGATATTCACATGGAACCTCCTGTGCTCCAGTTTGCAACCATTGCCCCTTGTCCTATCATTGGTCATTACTGTAAAAAACTTTGCTTCATCGTCCTGACCCTCACCCTTTACATATTTGTAGCCATGGATGAGGTCACCCCTCAGTCTCCTTTTCTCCAAGCTAAAGAGACCCAGCTCCCTCAGCCTTTCCTCATAAGGGAGATGTTCCACCAGCCCAGCTGGGTAAGCATCAGCCCAGCTGGGTGAGCCCAGGCTGGAGGAGGTGGAGGGCACGCACCCACCAGCATCCCCACAAGCCCACCCAGCCTCTCGAGTACCAGAACAGAGCACATTGCTCAGGCAGCTTTCCACTAAACGCTGATTATAAATGTCATGATTTCAGAGGGGGAAAGAAAACAGCTGGATTTGTCAGACAGCAGCACTGGCAGCTAAAAAAATACCATCTTTTAATGTGTGAGTGGAGTACAGAGAGCACGAGAATAAACAGCAGACCCTGTGGTAACATTTTTACAAGTCCCCTGGCTGACTGTTAGAGCCCTTTAACTAGAACATGACTGAGCATCCCCGTTTCGGGATCTCAGCAGCACGCCCAGCTTCTCCAGGGATCACCAGGCTCCAACAACAGATGGATCCAGGCAACGAAACTCACGTCTGGATGGAAAGTCAGGAGGACTTGCTTTTGCACCCATCCTCACATCCAGTTTTAAAGTGCACTGGCATGAGAGGCTGTGTCCCTTTGGCCACGCTTCCCCAAGGCTGTAAATCCAATTTTACGGCACCCAGTCCAAGCCTGAAAACAATGCAAAGCGCTGAACAGATATAAACTATCTCTGCTGCTTCACAAGATCTCCAAAGGGGCCAGGAAGACTTTCTGCTGAATCAGGTATTGTTTTGTGCTCCCGCCGCTGGCGGGGAGCCAGATGCACACCATATTGTACGAGCCGGGTAATTTGGCAAAAAGGCGATCATGTGCTCACCACTGATTCAGACCCAATTCCTCCCATGGGCTGACCGGGTAATGTGCAGATCTGGTATTAATTAACAGGAAACCACAGCCCTAGGCAGTGATCTGTCATCCTCTTTCGGATGCAGCTTGTGCCTGCTAATGGCTTCCCCACCCTGGGCTCCCCCCTGCCTGCTCTCCTCTCTGCCAGCAGGTACCACCCCAGCTCTGGGTAACCCCCAACTCTCCTGAACCAGCCCAGTTAACCCAGTGCCTTGTCTCCAAGAGCTCCTGGGCATGCCCACACTCTGCCATGCCAGGTAGGAGGGATTTGCTCTTCTGGCTGGGAGCACATTGGGGAGCAGCAGCAGCACTGAGCAGTGAGCTCTCGCCCAGGTTCCCATCCATGGCCTGGCATCTCCAGCCAAGCCAGAGCTTGCACTGCCCTACTGCTGGATCCAACAGCAGAGTCCAGGCAGCACTGAATGCTCTGGGGAAAAAAACCACCAGCCGGGCTCCAGCAGAAACGGCGGCACTGGTACCCATCCTGCCAGAGATTAAGCAATTTACTGAGTCAATTGTCTTTTTTCCAAGGACAAACATGTGTGATAGAAGATCTCCAGATCTGCTGGCACACAGCAAGCTCTGGCCCATCAGCCCTTTTACTGTCTCAATTCATCTGTCAATAAACCACCATGGCCATTAAGACTGGAGAAACAGAAAGGGATGTTCGTGGTCCACTCAGCAAGGATTAAATGTTGTGTTTCACAAAGGATTGCTACCCAAGAGTTCCTAGTAGAAGAGCCAGAATTCCCAACCATGACTCACATTGCCCTCTGAAGCAAAGCAGGAGGGACAATAAACAGCGGGGACATTAGTTGGTACCAGAAAGTCCTGCAAGAGGTGGTGTGACTGGGATAGGATCTCACTCTCCATGAAACTTGGAGCAAAAACCACACAGAGCCAAAACAATTCCCACCAACGCATAGGGAAAACATGAGGTGTCCACTTGGTAGAGGTCAACCAGCAATGTTCAGCTCTGTCCCTAGACATTGTCCCACCAGAACATCTAGACTCACCTCAGTCTTGGACACCACTTGGGCAGCCAAACTCAGCCTGCCAGGTTTGCCCAGGGTGCATCCTGATGTTGGCGGCCCCAGGAACGTCACCATGACCTCCGCCGATCCTGTGCATTGGATAACAGCCAGTGGGTGATGTCAAGAAGAGGAGTAGCTGCTTTCCAGCCTGCCTGGTTGCTTGTCAGAGCTCGATGGAAAGGCTGCAGGGGAAGGCAGGAGGGCAAGAAGGACTTCATCTCTGTGCAGGACAGTCCCAAGCAGCACCTCCTCCCAGGCTGCTCCCTCCACCTGCAGCATGAGCTGCCACGGGGTGATGCTGAAGATAAGCCTGGGGGAAATTCAAAGAGAGAATGTGCATTTTAAAGGAGAAGAATATCTAAGGTTGCCATATATGAAGAAATCCTTTTGGAAGGACACAAACTCTCTTTGGGCTTACGTTATCCCCTAACAGCAGCCCAGGATGGATTCGGCAAAAGGAGGGGTAAAGGGATAAATTATCCCAGAGATGTTCATTCTGGGTCAGTTTGGTTTTGTTGTTCTTTTTTTTTAACAGCTTCCTCCAGGGCACATCCTTGGGACCTGCTGGAGAGGAGATGCAGCAGCAGGAATAACTCCCACCCGAGTCTCACCATCGAGGCCATGGTTTCCCACAGCTGCCTCTGCAGACCCCACTGCAGCACCCCTGCCCAGTGCCCGTAGTTAAAGCAAAGAGTAAACTGGAAGTCAGACCTCTGGGAATGCAGGGCTTGATTCCTCAATGGCTCACAGCAAATGCTCGGGGGGCTAGGCAAGAGAAACTCGGGATGATGTTTGCTTTTGTCTGTAACCTAAATCCCAGGCTCTGCCCCTTCTCCTGCCAAGTGCCTAGAAAAAAAAAAAACGGGAGTGGATACTTTTTTTTGAGGGTATAGCAAAACGGCTAATTTAAAACAATTACGCAAGAGCTAATTAAAATCATCGCTGCGTCCTAGAAAGGCAACTGGCCAGGTGCTCAGCGGGAAGCGTTTGGCTTTGCGGAGCAGCATCTTGTTAAAGCCCCTGGTCCCGCGGTGGCTGGACCCATCCCGCCGGTGCCTGTGGAGAGCGGCTGATGGCCGAGCGAGTCCTCCCTCCCCTCCCACCCCGCTCGGCACCGCCGCGTACCTGAGGCACCGGCTGTGCTTTATGAAGTCTAAAATTTTCAACTGGTTGTGTCTTTCCATGCAAACTCATTAGACACTATTTACACCCGCTGCAGCTGTGCAGAGAGAGGTTTTGAACTCTGGCATTCTACAGTAGGCTTTGTTTCTCATTTACATTTGCATATTAAAGTGTTTGCCTGAAATAGGCTATTGAAATTAATTCAGGATTAATTGGTGTCTTTATCTCATTAGGACAATCTAATTTAAGGATGATGAAATTGTTTAGCCTCCCGTTTGCATAATTAGATTGCTTTGAATTGCTGTCATTATTGTGCTCTTTAGCATCATCTGTAGGCCTCAAACAGACAAGAGTTTCAACCTCATAAAGACCAATCATGTGTTACAGCAGAGAGCTGTTAACCCCTTTTAACCCAAACTCCCTCCAACGTGCCACCGCACAATGGAACGGATGCTCCACGGCACGGCAGGGACACAGAGGTCTCTGCACCCCATGTAATGGGGTGTCCCCCCCATCCCTGCACACTCTTAGGGCAGTAAGGTGCAACCCCAGGAGCTGGTCTGGCCTCCTGTGGGAAAGGCAGCAGCTCTCCTGGAGGGTGGTGAAACCCTTCACGGTCAGATGTGGCCATGGGCTGCTCCTCCCAGGTTGAGTAGAGCCACAAGCGCTCGCTCTCCCTCTCGTGTCACTGGAAAGGGCTGGTGGGAATGTGCCCAAGGACTGCCTGATCCTATCTCTCCTGCACAGCTTTGGGAAAATCCCTTGGTCAAGACCTCCAGGGACATCTGGGCTTCCCCTCTGGTGGAGCTGGGTCTGCAAGGGATGCTTGTGGTGACAGGGACCGGACTCACCAAGCTCCACCTCCTTCATCTCCAGTTTGAAGGCTGTTTCTGAACCTCCAAGTGAGGAGCATCCCCTGAAGACATCCTGGCCAACATGTAGCCCTTGGGTCTTGTACTACCTTTCTCATTCTGCTACAAATAGTTCTTCTCACCCCTCTGTGTTTATCTGGATGCTCTTACACTGTGCAATGGAAGCTTGTGCATGAGAACGTACCACCAGGGCCCACACATCCCGGGGAAGAGCAAAGAAAAAAGATATGTAGCTGTAAAGCCAGACCTCCACACTGGATCATCTTTAAGCCTGGACTCACGCTGTGGTGCAGGGAGCACCAGCAGTGGAAGGAGACCACATTGAGAAAGCACTCACAGGAGGGCTGTGCTCAGGGACCATAATCAGTGTGTGGATCCTATGATGCTGAGGTGCATGCCCCAGATCATCACCCAGTGTGCATACACCAAGGGACACGAGGACATGGGTTGAAATGGTAGCATGAGCAGAAGACATTGGCCAAAAGCTGCAGGCATCCTGAGGATCCATGGGGGACACCTTCCCCACAAGCAGCCCCTCACCTGCTTTTCAGTGCGACATTCTCCAGTTCCAGGTCCCTTCCCACCCAGGGGACTTGGGCAGCTCAAAGCCATGGGGATACATGGGCTGGAGCCATCTGGAAACAGGAATTCCAATTCAGCACTGGCTCCTGGCAGAGGGGACTGGTTCAGCATCCTGAGCTAAGACCTCACTTCCCCATGGGTCTCTCCATTAAAAACCAGCCTGTTCAGCCACACAAATGATCCAAAATGCACATCTCAGAAGTATTTTTACATGATAAAGCACCACACAGCATCATAACCGGCTTCCTTGCTAGCAAGGAGGACCATGGCCTTGTGCGTTCCCCCCCCGGTACCAGGCCAAACTATCTTTCCAGATGGCCGCCAGAAGCTGATAGCCACCAAAGTGCCTGAAACTGGCCCTGGAGATGCTCCCTGGGCACTGAGAGCAGGCAGGGGGTCGAGATGGCAGCTCCGTGGTTGCTCTTGGGGATGCTCTCCGTCTGTCCTGGCCCAGCTCGAGGCGAGAGACCTGCTTCTCATTAGCGGGCGGCTGACTCCGGAGGTGGGGGCTGCGCCAGGCAGGCTGCTTCGCCAGTCGCTTCACGTATCCTAACATCTGGTTGTGTCTCATCACAGTGCAAATTTATGACCCTGGAAACAACATGTTGATGATGCACTGGGAAGAGGAGCCACAGCTGTAATCCCGTGTCCAGAGCGGGGACGAGGGGAATCACTACCCTAGGACTTTGATGAGGCGGAAGAGGTGAGGAAGGACAGACCTGTGCCTCCCCACGTGATGGGGGTGACCCAGGGAGGGGGTGGGACAGGACACAGAGCTCCTGATGACACAGCACAGCAACGGTTTTCACCCTAAATCTCCCCCTCTCTGGGAAAAAAAATGCAAATTCAGCAACAGCCAACTTCACACAACCTCATCTGGATAAATTGCCAAGTTCCAAACCAGCCAACAAACGGGAAACCTTCAAGAAAATAAATGACAGGTTTCATTTGAACACTTTGGAAAGGAACATTTCCATTTGCAGTGACTGGCCAGTCACACTTTCCATTTTACGGTTAAAATTCTACAGACATTTAAAACAATCTGAAATGGAAATGACAGATCGCATTTCAGGTCCTCTAAAGAGAGTTTTGTTTGCCTGGGATAAGTAAATGTTTCATTATTCTTTCCAGGGATCAAATATATCAGCTGAACCAGAACAGGGCAGGACGTGGGAATTCTTGTTTGCAGGTTCACACCAAAGATGTTTTAAGTTTTCTGTTCAGCCCAAACAAGTGTTTTTAGTTGTGTTTCTTTGTTGGAGCTGCAGTGGAAAAGGAAGAAATCCCATCACAGGCAACCAAAGGAGGAAAAGCCAAGCCCTAAGAGTCAGTGCAAGAGAAAGGTCTTAGTGTGGAAAAGCTACATAAAGCCCGCCTGAAACTTCCCATCCTGCAGACTGTTTTTTAGGCCCTTGGTGCTGCTATCAGGCCCTTTAATATATTGGAGAGGACAATCTCTGCATGATGCCACATACACATTAGCATATGTGTGCCACCTAGTAGCAAGGACANATCTGTTTAGCCTAAACAAGTGTTTTTAGTTGCCACATACACATTAGCATACGTGTGCCACCTAGTAGCAAGGACAACCCCAGTGATAAAGGGACTAGAGTGCCTTTGTTGTCTATCGGAGCGCTGCGATCATGACAGCAACAGCAGAAAGCACAGCACTTGACTGAAGTCATGCAAAGTGTCCAAGAGCCTTTGACCAAAGACCTACAAGAGTTCTAAATACTCTTTGGTGGAGATGCAGAATGCTGCCAGGAAAGCTAAGCTGGTTAAGCAACAGCATAAGTGTGCTGGTATGAAGTAGAGAATCATAGAATCATTTTGGTTGGAAAAGACCTTTAAGATCATCAAGTCCAATCATTAACCCAGCACTGCCAAACCCACCACTAAACCATGTCCCTCAGCACCGCATCTACATGGCTTTTAAATCCCTCCAGAGATGGTGACCCCACCACTGCCCTGGACAGCCTGTGCCAGGGCCTGACAGCCCTTTTGGGAAGAAATTTTTCCTAATATCCTAACAAAGTAATCTGCTTTCAGCTGCAAGTCAGGTCATGACCAGTAGTAAACATCTGCAAACTGGTAGCCATGAACAAAAATACAGGGCTGTGAGGAAGAGCCAACACAGAGATTTTGGTGTGTGGCTCACAACCCAAGAATGGTCCCCCCAGCCATGGAGGAGAACCTCCCCATATCCTGCCTCCAGCCCCACCACTGGATGAGGAGCACAATGCCAATGCTGTGTATTTGGAGGGACCACACCATCTCTTGGCTCAGCCATAGCCGCCTCAGGGGGTTAGCAGGGGCCAGATGTGGATTTACAGCTGTCCAACCTCTGTAAAGCCCATGTGCTTCAGTCTGTGTGGTTCAGCTCTTCTTCCTAGGAGGACTGTCAGCGGAGTTCAACAACAGACCTTTACATTTGCTTGTAGGATGCTTTTTAGAAAAACGCCCCAGCACTACAGCAACTGAGAGTAAGTAAAACGTTTTCTTTGAAAGAAAAATGGGAAACAACTATTTCAAAACAAAAAGTCTTCTCAAATTAGAAAAAACAGTCCCCTTGAGCAATGTCAAAACACAATCTTAGGACTTTTTCTAAATTCACGCACACATGCACATATACACACCTGCACATACACCCCTCTACTGATACACACACCATTGCAGGCTGCTTTTCCCCCATGGGACCAAACACAGCCAAACGGGGAGACCTCTCAGTGCCTCCCAGCCCACAGTGGGGGAAATCTGCCCCCACACTCTGCTTGGGTGTCATCAGTGCAAGAGAGGGCCTCTGGAAATGCAGCCCTGGCTACAGCAGAGTGATTTGCACCATCAGCTAGAGCACAGAGAGACAAAATCCCAGCCTCCCTCCTGCCAGGATAAGGAGATGCCTGGCCAGGAGCTGCATCCACCCTCCTGGCTCAGATGCCCATGGACCATAAACTCACTGATCCTTTCCCAGCCACAGCAGTGCCCAGACACGTGTCCCCAGGAGTGTCCCCCAGCCCCTCACAGCTCCCAGGGCTCAGGGACGAGCGTGCTGAGCCACAGCTCCAGAGTTTGGTCAATGACTCCTGACCCATGTAGGTTATCGGTCTCATAACCACCCAGCCTCGGCTTCCAAGTGCCAATCAGGCCTCTCCTTTGATCAGTGTTATAATCAGATACAGCACTCCAGCATGGATTATTAAGTTTTAACAGTTGACACATCATTTCTGATACCATAATCTGGCAGCACTTTACAATAAGTGACAGGTCCTCACTAATTCCTTTTGTATTCACTGTAGCAACGTTAATCATGAGTGATGAACTTTGCGTATTCATATGGATGTAATAGGCAGTTCCCAAGGACTGAGACTGTAATTTAGCTTTAACCTAATGGGCACTGATTGTAACAATAAGTAATTATGTCAGCTAAATGCAGTGTTGATGGCAATTGATGACAGCAGCGAATGCCACGACACCATTTTGGAACTAAGCTTGGAATAGTCATTTGTAAAGCTGTAACGGCCAAGAAGAGGAACAATGTGTCCTCTCCTGTGTATCCTATCATCCAGCTACCTTGAGCCTGGCGAGGACAGTCCCAGCTGTGACAAACATACTGTCAGCTCCCTGTTTCACTGCCTGGCAGCTAATTTCAGGGTAGCCAAAAATCCAGCCCAGTAGCTGGATGGGGCCAGTGGCACCCTGAAGCTCAGGAGAAAGAAGGGAGGCAGCTCATCTCAAATGAGATGTTGGGATCAATTCCCTGGATCACCTTCAGGTCTTTTTGGCAGGTCGCACCAGGTGACACCTGGCCAACATCTGGTAGTGTCACCTTTCCGCAGTGCAATGCTTGCTGCTCCCCATGGCTTCAGGCCCTGGCTCTGTACCCAGCCAGCAAAGCAGGGACAAGCTGCAGAGCACTGGAGACCACTGCTGAGCTCAGACAGCTGAACACAGCAGGGGAACAGTCAGGAGAACTGAGATGTGTGCATGATAACATAAAACTCGGCACCAGCACGCCCATAGGAAGATGATCTTCTATTACCCAGAAGGGCTGGTGTGACCTCTTTTTTGGTTAGAGAGGAAAATGAGGATGGGATATTTTTAAGCCAGAATATTTGGATTTGAATTGCTTTCTTTAGAAAGGGGGAGCATGGCAAAGTCATAATAATAATCTTGTTAATGATGGTAATAAGACTGTGAGTGCTGGTGTCATCTTGAAAAAGTGATTTGTGCTGCCAATAAGAATCCTGTTTTGCCGTAACCATTAATGTGGCCAGAAATGCTTGGAAAACACAGGCACAAAGTAGTTACAATGAGGTGGAAAGGGCATCTTCAAGGAAACAGCTGGGGGGCTCCCACAAGATGATGTCCCTGTCCCTGCGGGCTGTGAGGGGGAGCTGCCTCCCTTGATGTCAGCAGGACCTTTGGGAAGCCAGCAGCAAGCACCTTTTCAGAAACACACAGTGGAATGACTCAGGTGCTCTATTTACTTACTACTTTAATTAACTTCCTAAATTCAAAGCAATTTTATTTTTTTTTCCTGTGGTGGGTAGGTGAGTGAATTTAAGGGAGGTTGGATAAATGCCTCCTCATGCTCTGTTAAGCTCATGGCAGTCTTTCTAAGCAGTCCCTAGCATGGCTACAGCCAACAAGTGGGCTGTGGGAAGGCAGCTCCTGCAGACCTCACTTACTCTACCCATAGCAGCAGCCCTGGCAAGAAGAGGTCAGTTCTGGACTTCAGACTATTGCATGATGCTTTTGGCACCACGGCTATGGAAGCCAAGAGTAAGATGGGTCCCTCCTGACCCCTGGAAATCACAGGGCTATCAGCTTTCCCAATTAATGTAATTATTTGTGATATCTCAGTTTTGGTTTAGATGTCCTGCCATGATTTCTAGTAAGCTGTAAGACCTAGCTGGAGCTCAAGTTGTGTAGAAAGCAACTTTCTTTGGTAACAACCAGACCACCCTGGACAAGAGAATTTTACTACCACAGCTGTGATGAAAGCAAGGGTCTCAGTCACATCCCTTTGCATCCAGCTGCTTGGTCTCTATCCCTTTTATTGAATCACAGAACCATAGAATGGTTTGGGCTGGAAGGGACCTCAAAGCTCATCCAGTTCCAACCCCCCTGCTATGGGCAGGGACCCCTCCCACCCCACCAGGTTGCTCCAAGCCCCATCCAACCTGGCCTTCAACACTGCCAGGGAGGGGCAGCCACAGCTTCTCTGGGCACCCTGGGCCAGGGTCTCACCATCCTCACACCAAAGAATTTCTTCCTAATATCCAATCCAAATCTCCCCTCTGTCAGTTTGAACCCATTCCCCCTCCTCCCATCACTCCCTGCCCTGGCACCAGTCCCTCTCCAGCTTTCCTGTAGCCCCTTCAGGTACTGGAAGGTGCTCCAAGGTCTCCCCGGAGCTTTCTTTTCCCCTTCCCTGGTGTGACCATCCATGAACAGTGCCAGAGCCCAGCTCAGGGCACACAGAAGAAAGGCACCCAGGGAGGGTTGAAAGCACAGATGATACAGTCAGGTCTCAGGATTGTACTTTAAAAGCTTAAAAATCTACCTGGCAGCAAACAGCAGGGCAGTGCTGTGCTTACAGAGACACACATGTGGTGGGGAGCTGAGCCCTGGCAGCCTCAGCCCTCAGGAGAAGCAGCCCAGCAGCACTTCCACTTGCACAGGGGGTGGGAGCTCAGCTCTGAAGGCAGGAGCCAAGTTTTTCAGCAGAGCAGATGCATCAGCAGGGTTTTGGTACCCTCCTGAGACCCTGAAAGCTCCAAGGGCTGCACTTTTAAACGGGCCATTTGTCAGATTTCGGTCCCAGAGGTTGCCTTGCGGAAGGGGGATGTTGGTGAGAACTGTGCTCCAGATGCCAGGAGGCCTCTTGGGAGGGAAGGTCCTGCCAGTGGGGAACCATCAGGGAAGGTATCGCAGCTGGGCAGCAGCCACAGCACTGCAGGGCACTGAGGAGAAACCACATAAGACCTCACGGTGATCCTAAACCACTGACACCCATCACTCACCCTAGGACTAACCGAGTGCCACAGAGAATGGTGGCAGCACTGTGAAAACCATGGCCAGATAAAGCAAGAAACACGCTCAATGCTTCCTCTTGATGACCAGGTTCAACGCCAAAAATAGCTGCCTAAGTCCCTGATGACAAGAATTTGGGTAAAGTACCCAAGATGAAGCTTTATTGCTGAAAACGCAGTGGGGATGTGCAGTTACAGGGAAAAATGTCCCCTGGACATTGCAGATGTGCTGGCAGGGGGACGTGTTGCTCCTGATGCTGCACAGCCAGCTGAGCTGGAGCAAGCAGCAGCAGCCCTCGTGAACGCAAGGTAGGCATCGTGTCCTGCCTCCCAGGAGGTGGGGAGAGGAGAAGGGGGTGCTGCTGCCAACGGATCAGCATGCTGATGATGGAGAAGACAACATTCCACACCTCCCCAGCCAGCCCCGACACCGAGAAGGTCTTTCATCACTATTGTAATCACCACTGAAACACTGCCCACACACAGCCCTGCGAAGAGGTGGCGAGAGGAGCTGGGGAGAGCACACCAAGGGCCCTGGAAAATGACACAATTGGAGAAAATCAGAGGAGCTACAGGGGGAATGACGAGAAGAGGTGGGCTCCAGAGGTGACCTGAGGACTGGCACACCAGGAGCTGCAGCATTGCTCCTGTTGCCATCATCTACATCAAACACAGGCTCTCTGCAGCAGCTCCTTCTCACTCCAGACACGCTTGACTGGGACACAGGTGCTCCTTCCCAATCTGAAGCAAGACCAGATCCTGTAGGAACCCCAGGCTGCTGATGGCAGCTTGGCCATGCTCTTCCCACAGGGATTGAAGGGATCCTCAGCACACGCAGAGCAGCAGCACCGTGCCTGCTCTGGCTGCCGGGGCACCTGCTGGCAGCAGCGTTTGCAGCCACCCCGGCGAGGTGCAAACCACAGCTTTATCAGTGCATTTAAGATCTCTATAAATGTGTGCCAGCCCCCTTGGAGGTGATACCTGCAGCCCCTTGCTTCTGAAAACACCCCCGGGGTTGTCCTGCAGCTCCTGCCGCCCACCTGTGGCTGGTGCAAGCTGAGCCCTGCCGATTTACCAGCTTAGAACCAGTGTCTGTGAGGGCAGAGCGTGCCCACTGCCAGCAGAAATCAACACCTGCCAGGTCTGTCTCCACTGGAAAGGTCTCAGTGCCCGACTGCTTCCTTGGATGGCTGCAAAGCCACTCGCTGCCTCCGCCACAGCCTTGGCAGGCAACGCTGGTGCAGGGGGGGACCCAATTACTGCTCGTGGCTGGCCCAGCACAGCCCAGGCATCAGGGTGATGTCAAAGCAAAGTGTGACACAGCCGAGGTGATGCCCAGTGCTGAGCAGGAGCAGGGCAGCACGGGGTGATTGGCAGCCTGCAGCAAGCAGTGCCGAAAGCAGGAGCCCTCCGCAATCAGTGGTGCCAAAGCATCCCCCCTCCCCATGCCAGCAAGGAGATGAAGGAGCAGCTCCTCACCCAGGGACGTATCCTGGGCAGGATTCGTGCCTGGCTATGCTCTGGATGAGGGGCTGCATGTGAGGAGTGGATGCTGGTCAAAGGGAGGTGGGTAATAAATCCCGACTGGCAGCAGCCTCGGATGCCAGCGCTAATGACACTGGCCTGTCACACGCTGTACTGTCCCCCCTGCAGCAGATGTGACAGCCCCAAAGTAACCAGGTACCCCCTATGTCCCTGCTTCCTCTCACACAAAAGTGACAAGAGGGACAGGCAATAAAAGTCCAGGCCAAATCCTTGACAGAGATCTGGTGGTTTGAGCCAGCTCAGGATGCCCATCCCTCCCTGCCAGCTTTGTTCCTGATAAACAGCCACCCCAGCGTGGAGGGTGGCTGTCCAGAGCATGGCACACACCCCCCAAGTGCTGGCAAGACAGCCCAACACCACCTCCTCACTTCCCTCCAGCTGGCCCACAGCCTGCCTCTCCTGCACACTGAGAGGGGAAACTGAGGCATGGCTCAGCATCTCCTCCCAGCTACTCCCATCTGCAGCCGCGCCCTCGGCTGAGCACAGGGAGCCATCCTGGGAGCACTGACACAGCCCAATGCACCAGGGGCCACTTAGACATGTCCAATGGCATCTCCTGGCCACCCAGAGGTCTTCTTCCCAGGCAGTTTTCAAACCAGCTAAAGCCAAACGTTTCTCTCAGCACAAGCCCTCCTTGGTGCTCCTTCACTGACTGCAAACCCCTCATAGCACAAATTATACAATAGAAAGCAGAGCTGTGATGGTAGCAATAAAATACAAAAGCAGGAATAGCACCAAGGTGCTGGTGGCTTGGACAGGGCCGTTGGAGCAGCCCTGCCTGCATCCTGCCAGCTGCTGCATGGGGACAGCTGAGGGACAAGCGACAACATTGAGGCCAGCAGCAGTGACAGGTCCTTGCTGCTCCCCACTCCCAAGCCCTGCCTGCTGCCAGCTTCATGCCACCACCGTGTTGCTGAGCACCCCTGTGCCCCAGCTGTGCCACCTCTGCTCACGAGGCTTGATCTACATTACTGACCTGAATTCCTCTTCACACCAGATTGGAGCACTGGGCACAATTTTAAGTGAGCTTTAGGCTCTCTCATCCCTCTTTTTGGGTCTGTTCAAGCTGCCTTCCCGGGAAAGCTCGGAGGATTTCTCTTCTCCCTCAGGTCTGTAGCAAACCATCATTTGGTACCAGGAGGAGAGAGCTGGATTTCCATCACGGCATGGTGTTATTTCTGATTCTGTCACAAGCCCTAAACTTCTGCAGTTCTTCTTCAAACCTCAGAAGATACATCTTATGGCCGAGGAAAGATTGACTCCCGAAAATCCAGCCTCTAAAAGGTGCCTGGAAGGAAACAGAGGGTCAGAAGCATTCAGGGGCTGAGAAAACTCTCCTACCAGGCAGGAGCTTCAGCCCTGTGGGTCACACTCCCGTGGGTCACAGGAGGTGGGAGCTGTTGCTGCTGTCTAAGCCCCCGCTGTGCTGAGGATTTTAATCTCCAGAGCTGGAAATAAAGCTGAAAGTTAGAGAGAGCTTAAAGGCAAAGCTTGTTGCTCTCACATAAAATCTCCTCCTCCCTACTTTTGCTTCCCTGCAGGACATGTCCCAGCTGACAAAGCACTGGGCCAGCGCAGACCCTGCTGAGATGACACCAGGTTTCCAGCAAGCAGGATGCTCTTCTAGTGCAGGGCAGGCAGCTGAAGTGCCGTCAGGAGAGACAAAGGCGCCTGGTAAACTTTGAGAAATGCCTCTCATTATTTACAGAATGACACAGGAAAACTTCAGACTGAAACAAGAAAGGCAATTAGTTTCCTGTACGGAAACAAAGAGACATCTGTGCCAAGTATGCTAACATATACACAAGGGGCAGGTATACAGTACATGAGGAATTTCTTCCAGCTGCAAATCCACCCCCAAATTCTCAAGTCAATCTTGAGTACTACGGCGCTCAGCAATCCTCTTAAAAGTGTCCAGATGCTTTAATAACTTAATTCTAATCTTCTCAGACACCATTTTCCATTTAACTGCTGAAGCACTGGAACAAGACAGAGGGATCAGGACTGAAGAGTCACAGTGGGGAATAGCAGGAAGACCAAGAAGGCCAGCCCAGCTATGCTGGGCCCAAAGTCATCATGGGTTTTGCAGGGCACACTGTGCATCGCCTGGACTTTGAGATCATGAGCAGGTTTATGTGCCCCAAGGTCTGCTCTCAGCCCCAGTGGAGTTGGACTCAAGGTTGGACCTTGCCAATAGGAAGAGCTGAACTTCATGGGTGGATTGGGCTGTTGGGCGCAATAGCTCAAGCTGGGTCAGATGCATCCAGTCCCCACCACTGACAGCTTGGGTTTGTGCTAAAAAAGCTTGACCTCTCATCCTCCAGAGTGGCTTGATTAAGGCAACCTCTTCCCAGAGGGCTGAAAGTTTTGGTGGGTGAGATTTGCACCAGGAGGCTGGAGCACCACTGGAACAGGCTGCCCTGAGGGGCTGCTGATTCTGCAACCTTCAGCGGCACCAAGCCATGGCCAGCCTGATGTAGCACTGGGGACAGTCCCACTTACAAGGAGAGTTTGTGATAGAGACTTTCAGGAGATGGAGATCCTTTCCAAACAACACTTCCATGAGCCTAAACCTTTAAAAGCAGCTTACCTCTATGCTGCACTGGGCAGGCCTGATCCAGCCCTGCTGCACATCACCTCCCACCCCCAGCCACCCCCGGCTTCCAACAGATTCCTCCAGACTTCCCATCTCAGCCAGCTACCTTTTAGACAGCATTTTCTCGACGTTGTTTTAAACAAGCGAGGAAATTTTGGTGACACTTTAATACATAAAGTGCTGCTTATTTCCTCTCTGCCAGAGAGCAGTGCTTTCTAACACACTTTCTGAGTTAACATCAGGTGTTAAACAGGCACACACATTGTTTTAGCAGGAGCCCACGTTTTATAATAGGCTTTCTATCTAACAGCTTGATATAGCCTCTTCCATTAAGCATTTATTGCTAATGCATTGTAAAGTGTAACACGCTATATACGCTATTAAAGAATGAAGCTGCCATCTACTCACCCCTTAATAATGAAACACTTATGAACAGGAACCATAGGTTAAAGAGTTGTGAATTAAGTTTAATCTTGAAGAGATCATCTAGCACTCTGCCAGTAGATTGCAGCGTGCTGTCAGCGGGAGGGGCTAGGACCCGAGTCCCCTGGGAAAGCGCTCCTTGACTTTGCTTTTGGAGAAGACCCTGGTGAAAACGGTCCCCAAGCAAGAGTTTGGCTAAATACCACCAGGCTGCTGGAGATCCAGAAGAGGTAGTTTGAGCCCTTCCTCAGAGGGACTCCCAGGTAGCCACACGCCCTGGTTATTGACTTTCAAATAATTCAGTATAAAACCCAATCATTAGAAACCCTTTTAGATAAGATACATCTCCACCTGAGCATTATCATAATTTTTCTTTACTATTCATTAAAAAAGCATTAAAATGGAGCAAATCCCTTGGCCCTGGCAAGTAGCAGGGTTTTTTCACACAATCTTTGCCTAAATAAGTGAGCTCTGGGTACAAGGAGCAATGACTTGATACTACAGGGTTCAGCCACAAAGGCAAGAGGCATCAAGACTGTTCCTTTGGAAAGAGAAATCATCTCAATCCTTCCCTCCTCCTGGTCTCACCCTCCCAGGGATCTATTTATACACATGCTGCTGCACGGCGAGCCTTTGTTCCTTCTCCCTGTTTATGAGTTGCTGGAAAAGCAAACGCCACATCTCCAAAACCATCACCCTGCAAACCCTACAGCAGGACCTTGGATCAGCGTAAGGCAGGAGAGGGACTTTTGGTTGGTGCAAGGGATTCACCTTCTTCACACCCACCCGTCCCCTGGTATTCAGTGGCAATGGGACACCCAACCCCTGTGTGTGACATTTATTGGGGTGGGACTGACCTTAGGCTGGCCGATAGTGTATTCAGAGATCTTGTTCTGCAAGTGTCAGCTCAGTTTCCATGGGGAAAGGATGAGGAAGACTCTGGTCTTCAGCAGCACTTGCTCTAACCTGCCAAGTTCATGCCTGCTGGGTTTTTACCCCACATCTTGAAATTAAAAATTATTGGCTTTTTCCAATGATAGAGCTAAGAGACAAACCCAAGACCCCAGTGACACCTCTAGGGTGAGCCAAATGGCAAGGCATTCTGGATGGTCTGGATTTTGGCAGCCAATTCAAGTTGCTTTTAAACAAAAGCACTCTGGGTGCCTGGAACTCCCTAAAAAAATGCCTCAGGTTCTTGAAGGGGTTTCTGTGAGGTGAGGAAGCCCAGACCTGTGCCTGTTTGCTCTTCGTCCACATTAGCAGTGGTTGTCTTGGTGGGACATGAAAACATCTACGTTCAACATGAAATCATCTACATGATACTTAGGGAGAGCTTCAGCACATGGTAACGGTTCTGTTGGTTGTGTCAGGCTTCTCCCTGCCCAGCCAGTCCTCGTGCTCCCAAGATGTGCCATCTTAGGACAATCTACATATTGGGACGGAAGAGCAACGAGAGGCAGCCAAGTGGCTTCCATATAGCCACAAGAGCAGCACTAAAGACACAGCAGCACAGCGTTCAGGACCAAAACACGTACCTCGAGGGTTTGGTGTGGTTTCTAGTTGTGTCCCCTGATGCTGCTGGGACACCCAAGGGCTCACGCACAGGGATGGCCACAGCTCATGAGGGAGATCCCAACTGGGGTCCTCCATCTCTCTGGGAGCCGCTCACACCCATGATCATCAAGGCTCTCCTGGGCCCAGCAGCCTCGGGGGTATTTCAGTCGTACACACGCGTTCAGCTGCTGCTGTTAAACAAGGCACATAAACTTAGAACACACTTGGAAGAGATGGAGAGATGAAGCCTCTCATCAGCTGCAAACATGGAAAAGAAGAGACCAACACAGCCGATCACTTCTTGTCCTGGAAGTTAGATTGAGAAAAACCACAGAGGTTCTCGCACACATCCCTCTTTAGGTGGTGCATTTTCTAAACTTCTTCCAAGTTTTTTCAAATAAAGAGTGAAAAAGTTAATCTCAGGCTGGCACACCAGTGTCCTCACCACTCACGGCAGGGAGCTCAGAGAGGCTCACTCCTCTTGGCCCACTGGACCCTGCGCGGGCACAGAAGACCCCATAAAATCTCCCCTGCCACAGCTCCCTGAGCCCAGACAGGCGCTGGGTCCTGGTGAGTGCACCACGGTGTTGCCTTCCTCCCCCCATGACAATCTCCTTTCTTTCCCGTGCCCGTGGTTCCCTTTGTGTTTACGATAACAGAGGGATGCTTTATTGCATTTCACCCGGCCCGCTGCCATGGCAACCGGCAGTTGCTGCGCGCTGTAAAAATAACCCTCCTTCTTTGATAGATTTCACTTGAGTGAAAATAACCCTTAAAAATAGGTTGAAATTTCCATACTAACTCTTCCAGGAGGTTCTAGGGAGGCAAGGATGAATTGCAGGATCTGTTGATGGGACCACATGGTACCACCCTGGCACCCTCCAGCCTTGGCACCCAAGATCTCGCAGAGGAGGCCGGGAAGATGCTTTTTGGGAGCCAACACTAGCCAGTGCCCCTGGGTTATGGTGGTGATGATGACATGGGGAAAAGCCCATGTCCACCATCCTTGACGTGGTCCACGATGCGATTTCTGCACAGCCACATCAATGGATGGGCCAGCAGATGTGGTGTATCTCTAGGGCTTCTTGGTATTTATTTCAAAGACTAATGTCCCCTCAGTGCCTGCTATGGGGGCCTGGTTGGGATAAAACTCAGCTTTATCTTCTCAGCTCCTGTGCACCATGACTTCAGAAAAAGGCTCTTGCCTTCTCCACGGTTCAGGGAACCTTTGCTAGAAGCTGGTGCTCTCCATCAGCACATAAGCATTTCACAGTTGGACAACACCATCGTGATGATCACCAGCATGGGTTTTGGATGAATAGATCAGAGCATGAGAACAGCCAGTGTTGGATGCCTCCCCAAAACAAAGCTCCTCTCATGCCTGGGAGAGCTGTAATGGCCATCTCTTGCCAGGCTCCATGCTCAGGTCCCCCGGGGCAGCAATGCAGCAAGATTCACAGACACAGCACAAGCTGATGCCAGAAGAGGTTCAAGTCTCCCTTCTTCACTTCAGATCATCTGTACTGGTCCCTGCCAGAGAAAGATACTCAGAGTGTTGCTTGGGAGCAACAAGGGTGTTGCTCTCATGCCTGCTCTTGACTCATCCTCAGCCAGGAAGGGCTTTTTTTCTTTTTTAGCTCTTTTCTTTTCTTTTTCTTCTCCCAACCACTCAACTCTTCTTCCTCCAAATAAAAGCCAATTCACATTTTAGAGGAGGCCCCCGATTCCTCCCATGAGTTTAGGTGAGTCGAACCATAAGAAGTGGAGTAATGAGATTATGATTAAAAGCACACCTTGATAGTGGGGCATCCATCAAGCTGTCATAGAAATCGTATCTCGGAGGCTGCTCTCATCAATCTGACCTTTCAATTATTACCCAGAGTTCATGACTCTAAGTGTATATAATTCCTACCTCAAACCTGAGAATCCACACCTTTGCTTTTTTTGGCTTGCCTTGTGCGTGGCTGTGTGAGGACTCCTGCACCAGCACATCAGCAGTGCTTCACGATGCAAATTAACCTAAAACAGCTCTTCTCTCACCCAAAGGATTGGGAACAAGATTAAGACACTACCAGGGCACCAGAAGGTGGCTGTTTGAAATCTTTATCAGTGTCTTTTCGGCGTTTCCTCAGTTTTTTCAAAGTCAGTGACTGGTAAGGCTGACTCCAGTAGTGCTCCCAGCCCACACTCTTTGTTGGCTCACATCCCCACAGAGGCAAGGCTGTTCCAGCCATGGCACAGCACATCCCTGACAAAAGGAAGCCCCCTCTAACCCAACCAGGACAAGCTTACCCAGGCATCAGCACAGATGAGATTTTCTGCCCAAACACTACCAAAAAAGCTCATTTTTGTGCACTACACCCCAGCCAACATGGTATTTCAGGAGTGGGGCAGAGCCTAATTCAGCTTTTCCTTGGCATCACTAGAAGTATTCCCCCACATTTCCCTAGGACCAGAGTACCACTCGCCTCCCACCAGCTCCATCTATCCCACCCTACCATCTGTCCAGATTTGGGACTCTCAGGCTAAGAAAGGATTTGCCTGGTGCCAGCCTGGCACCTCCCTGGATCCCAGGGAGTTTCCATAGGGCACAGAGTTACCAAGCCATGAAATCCTGTTTGAATCCTATTTGTACTCTAACACATGTCAGACATCAGACTGCATCCACAGGGAGTGCCCAGTGCCTGGGAATGGGGTGTCCTCTTGCTCCCTGCTGGCTCTGCTCACAGAAGAACAAGGAAGAGCTGGCACTTTCCAGCACAGCGAGTTAGGAAACTGTTCCTACACTGAATAAAGCAAACAAAGCCATTTGCTTTATATTTTCCCTCCAAAGGAACCATGTGTTTTTTATAAGAGTCACCTTCCCTGCTATCCAGTGAATTTTCACAAACAAAAACCCACAGCAGGTATGTTGTGAGAGAAAAAAATCCCTGGTTGGTAGAGAAAAGACAGAGGAAACAGAAACGCCTTGATTTGGGACCTCTGACAAATCCAGCCCTGAGGACATTTTGCTGATATTTGTGTTATTGCAGAGTCTGTGCAGCCTCTGGTCACAGTTTTCTTGTACGAATGAGTACTGAATAAAAGTTCTTTGTCAAAAATCTCTGCACTCCTCAGATGACTGAAATTGGGGCAATTTCCATAACAAGAAACTCAGAAACAACCCCGGAGACTTTTAGCATGACCCTCAATTCTGCAGCAGAGGTGTTCAGGTGAGGTCAGGCGAGAGCAGAAGAGATTTTGTGAGTCAAAGACACTCTGAAAGGAAGGATCAGCTTTCAGAAGTGACCCCAAGGCCAACAGGACATAAGGACATTTATCTGCCAACACTTGCTAATCCACGCAGTCCTTCACAGTGAAGCTGAAGGCGGACAGAATACCTGCTCCCACGCTGCCGGACAGACCTCCCTCCAGCACAGCCCTGCCCAGCTGGCGTCACCACAGACCCATTTCTAAGCCACCGTCATTACTGGCACACAAGACACCTTCTCCAGGCAGAAAACACTTTGCAATATTTCAGGCACAGCTCTGCTTTAAAAGCCTTGCTTCATGAAAGATTAAAGGTAAACAGTAGCGCACCCTCAGTGGTGGGCGAGGACTGTCAGCTTCAACTTCAAGACAAGCACAGGACAAACGTGTAATGGCCAGGCAGCCATCACAGTCTCTTTTTTGATGCAACCTCTTTCACCAGTCCCATATTCTGTGCTGCAGAGCCCTGAGCACTATGGCACCCATTCCAGTTTAAATGCCTCCATAGCATGGTTGCCCAAAACCCACCCAAGAAATTTCATCTGCGGGACCAGCTGCTGCTGCGTGGTGCTGCTCACAGCGAGCCTTGAGAGGCTGAGCCCAGCACTCGCAGTCCAGCCCCCTGTGCTTTGCAAAACTCAGCCCCTTCTAGACTGGTTCCACCTCACTCCTGGAAGTCCAGTGCAGGTTCCTCTCTGTTCAAGGAAGGGGTTATACAGCCACACACCAAGCACTGTCCTTTCTCTCCTATCTGGTGGTCACACAAAACAAGCAGTCTGGAGGTCACTAAACCTGCATTGCAGCCACAGCCTGCTCCCTTGCAGCCCGGCCTCCCCACATCACTCAGGCCAGAAGAATTGTGAAGGTCCTGGATGATGGCACCAGCTGAAGCACCTCTGCCACCCAACAGAGATGAAACCTCCAAAAGCACCACTTCCATTTTCTCACTCCTCTGCTGTTTCCCAGATCAAACCTTCACTCCCAGGAATCAAGTCTCTGCAGCCTTAGAGAAAGCCATTTCATTTACATCTTCATAATATCCCAAAAGGAAGAGGCTAATTAAAACTATCACCTCTGGCTGCTGTATGAAACAAGCTGATGGGCTCGTGTACACATCTGAGCAGGCAGCGTCTGCCTCGCCCAACACAAAACTTGTCACTGGCAAAAGGCAGTCCCTTTGGCAGTGCCTGGGTGGAGAGGAGAGGACACAAGTTGTGCTGTTACCGAGAGGAAAGTTCCCTCTTTCACAGGAGCAAAGGGGCAGGCTCACACTTCACCTCCCTGCAACCACAAGGATGCTTAATGCCTCCCTTAAGGTGGTAACTGCAGTTGAGCTGTGCTGTGCAGGAAGGCTCTAATCCTGTGCTAATTTATTTTATCAAATTAAAAAGACGAGCATCCATGGAACACCAGAGACCTCCTGTTCTCAGGGTCCCAGCAGAAAGCTGTATGATCCCTTTGTAAAGAAGGCTGGGGGGTTGTTGTTTTTCTTCTCTTTTTGCCAAGAATCTCAAATTAATAAAACAGGATTAAGGGAGATATGGTTTTAACTGATTCCTTAATCCCAGAGAATAATTAATGAGAGCAATGCACCACTTGGCTCGACTCTCCCCACATTTGAATAATAAATAGCATCCACACACAAAAAAAAGGAGGAAAAATGAGCAAGAAGGTGGTTGAACTAAAGAAGAAGGTTGAGGTAAACTCTTACCACAAACAGCTCTTGCCATATTTATGTGACCATTGCTTTCTGGTCTTGGATCCAGAAAATACCAAACGGAAAAAAGCAGAGACCAGTTCTGGCCACACACAGGTGTGTTAAACTAAACCAAGATTTACGGGAATCTTCACACGTTTAAGAAACAAAATACCACTAAAAGTCTAGATAAATTGCCCGTGTTAGGTCCTTATGCTACCACCAGCCAAGACTGACTTGGGCACTCTGATACCAAAGCAAGGGTCTATCTTCAGCCAGAGCCACTCCCTCTCGATGTGCCAGTCTGCACAAATACATAACTTGAACTCCTGCAGCACTCATCCTCATGTTCCCAACCACACCATGTGCCAAAGACAGGTCTGGTCTACTGCAGAAGAAGCTCTGTAAAGATGCTGCAGATGGGATTCAGGCCACTGAACTTGAGCCATCTAATAGCTGTTTAAGTATACGCTCATCTGTAGGGTCTTCCAGTCAATGGAGTATCTGGGGTCCTCCAATTTATGCACCTGTTTTATGGTAGGAGGAACCACCTTTTGGAAGTATCCCACAGAAGGACAAGGAGCCTTTCGAGACCAAATACCACTTTTAAGTTCAGCTGTGTCCCTACTGCCATGTCTTGGAGATGGAACATGCTTTTCCCTAGGGCTTACTCCAAGAGTTCCCAGTGATCACAATGCCTCACAAATTATTTCCCAGATCCTGGCCACTCCTCACCTATAGACCAAGCAGAAGTCCCTGACCTGAGGTGTTCTTTTTCCCAGCATGCAGAAGGGTTATGGCCTGAGAGAGACACAGCTTCTCAAAGGATGGTCTCATCTTAAGCTTCTTGTTTCAAAGGGCAATCCAAGATGCTGTTCAATGACCCAGAGACATTTTTTAAACTAATGATACCAATGGTGGACCTGTGTCAGGCTTTCATATGATACCACCTTGACCTAGCCAAGACAAAGACAGCCCACATTTGGGGGTAGAATGCTCTGGATCCCAGAAGAGCACCTTAGCTTTGGAGGCCCACCCCAGCTGACCAGGCAGGAGGTCAGAGCCATAAGGAGGAACATCTGAATAAACATGGCCCCATCCCCATCTGCAGCCCTTGCTAAGGCAGGGCTTTGCTTTGAACTCCTTCCTGATGAAATGATTAATGAATGTCATGCAGACCTCTTCCCTTCCTTCCTCTGCTTTCTCCTGCCACACAGAGCAATACCAAATGAGGTGATCATGACAAACACGGCTCTAATTCTTTATTAATATTAATCAGAGGCAACCTTTCCACTGACACCAGAGCCTGAGCGCGTGTTGGCAGGGAGGGATAACACTGCTGCAGTGACATTTCTTGGGTAGGCGATATTTTTTCTTATTTTACTTTTTTTTTTTACCTTACACTTTCCCTTCCCCCCTTTAATATGAGCTAGAGATACCTTGTACAAACAGAGGAAGGAAGAAGCTGATTAAATAGCAGAGTTGGAACATAATGAAAGAAAAAGCCCACTGCAAACATGTGCTGATTGTTTTAAACAGGAGGCACCGGGAGGTGGATTTCAGGTGATATCGAGGTGGCTCCTCTCATAATCCTGGCTCAGGCAGCATTACAGCTTTCAAGCTCAGAGGGAATTTCATCTGGTCCCCACTGGTGGGGAAAGAGGCTTAAGCAGGATAGCAACCTCAGTCCACCTCAGGTCAACGCTGGAGCCAGGGTGGGAGAACTGCAGAGCCACACAGCTCCCCTTAGCTAAAAGGGCCCTTTCCTCATGCTGCCACAGCAAGGGAGAAACGTGATGAGTAGCAGTATGGGCACAGCTATCTCACCTCCAGGTACTCAGCAACACACGCACTCGCTGCTCACGATTGGCCTGGCTGGAGAGATGAGGAGGCCACCTGCAAGATTTGCACCATTAGGTAGCAGCTGGAGGTGGGTTCCCAGGAGCACCAACCTCTTGGGATGCACACTCGGGAAACAAGCGTAAGGTTTGCTGTTTGTGGGAGAAGCCACCCAACCCGTAAGGAATAGAGACAACCATGTCCCCCTCGTCACCCTGGGGGAGCCGGGGCAGGTTCCTCCAGCTGAGAGGATGATCACCGAGCATGGCAAGAGCCCTGGGCAGGCAGGACCTACAGGTTTCCTTCACTGTCTGCTTGTTGATTTTCTAGGTTTCCCCATCCTAATCACTGCAGGATTGAAGGGTGAATGGTACAGAGAGAAGCCCCTGGCTCTCAGCTGAGTGCAACTTCCCTCTCACTCTCTGTCTCTTAAAACAAATAGATTTTCATTGAAATCAACATATCTTTCTGAATTGAATAGGTTTTCATGGGGACAATAAATTTCTTCAAAACAATGCATTTTTATTACAACATATTTTTGTTCAAACCAATACTTTTTGACAACCAGATATTAATGACCAGGCCAAAGCCATAAATTTGCCTCAAACTATGTGTTTTCTCATGGAAGGAAATAATTTTTCTCATACAAATACATTTTTATTTGAATCAATCCTCTTTTTCCAGCCCCCAAAATCAGACGTATTTTGGGGGGGGCAGCAGGAAAGCTGCACACCCAGGAAAGCCCCTTCATTTCAAGAGGGATCGAGCACTTGTGTGAGCTGTCTCACTCCCACCCTCTCACGTTCAGAAGCTCCACAGGTCACTTGAAGCTTCCACATACACTCTGTTTTTCCCACTGCCAGCATAACTAAACCATCACCCAGCTTCTAAGAGGTCCAACAGAAATGTAGCTCGTGCCTCGCTTCCCTTGCTTTGCTCTTTGCTATCTGTTGTGTTTGCAGAGCCTGCTTAAATAATCCTCTCTTGGAGGATGGTCAGTGGTGCTACAGGACCCCCAGGTCTCCCCACCACACCCTCAGCAAGGGCTGAATGTCTTCCTTGGGGAACTGAGCAGGGAAGAGTAGAGGTCTTAGTCTCTCTGCTGGGTAAACCACGCAGGGGATGTCCTGTTGTGCATCCCAGGCTTCACCCCAAATGCAGCTCACCCAGCCCTAGGAGTGATTCTGGGATGGGGGACAGCATGGGTGCAGGTTCTCCAAAGAAACTGCGCCCTGGGCAATGCAAAAACTAGGACTGACAGAGGACAAAGGCCTTTTCCTTAGCAGACCATCACCATCACCTTTGAAGGTGCATTGGATGGCCCTCAGTTTTGGGAGACAGTTTCATCTGAGGTAGCTGCTGCAAGCTACTGGGGACACGCACAGGGGACAGACATTTATCTGTTTGGTCCTGCATCTCCCTTTGTAACCCACCTCTCCACCCTCCTTGAAGCCTAAGCCAAGTGCCTGAGCCCCCCGTGGACAGGGATGCTGGTCCTGCACAGCCTGGCCCTGCCCTTCAGTGGGCTGAGCCCAACAGAGCTCAGCACCCACCCAAAGCACAAGACATCGAACTAATTTCAGCCAGAACGATGCAGCAGAAAGGGGCCCCAGGAATAGGGACAAGAGGCTGGTGGCAGGGTTGAGTTTGCTGCAATTGCAAAAGCTTTGGCTGCTACTTTTGCTGCTGATTCAAAGCCAAACCAGAAGCAAACCCCTTATCCCCTCCAGACCCCCATTTTGCCAGCTGACCATTCCTATCAGACACACACACACACACACACACACCCATTTCAGCAGCTGCCCAGGAGCCCTGATCAAGAAAAATATTTTTTTGGTAGCAAGTAGCTGTGATCAACTGCTTCAAGACACATTGCAAGCTTGGGCCTGGGTCAGAGCCCAGGGATCCCAGGGCTCTTCGAACATCAGGGGCTGACAAGGGTTCATTTCCCATGGCCTCCGTTGGCCACTCTTTGTTGAGCTTCCCCAGTCCATGTAAACATGCTAATTGCTTGGGCTCAGCACAGGGCTGGATGGCACGCTGTTTGTTTTCCATTGAATAGGATTAGGGATTCTGACACCAATGATTAATCGCCATGCTGCAGACGGCTGACGAGCCCGGGGAAGGCGTCCTCTCCGAGCAGAGAGCGCGCACAATCTCTGCCAAGCAGCTGCTGCTGACTTCTGCATCTTGCCCTTTATCTTCCCTCTTCTCCCAAAATGTCTCACATTCACCAAGCCAACCCCGGGCTCCGCCGGGTGCAGGGGGAGAAGGGGCCTGGGCACCCCCAGAGGTGATGAGCAGCCCCATCTCCTGTGCCACTTTCCTACATTGGCTCATCCCCTGCATCCCACGCTGCCAAGACCCTCTCCACATGCTGCAACACCTCAGCCAGCCCTTCTCAGCCCTCATCTTGAAAGCTGGGGAGATTCACATAATTTTTCCAGATCCCATCACCCTGGTGCCAGGGCATGGTAACATCTCTATTAGTACACAGCAGCCACATCCCCTCGCCAAGTTCCACAAGGCCACCAAGTGCCCCACCAGTGTTTCAGCCCAGGGACTGATGCATGTGTGGAGGACCCAAGTCCCCAGGAGTCTTCACAGTGCCAAACATCAACCCCTCAACCTTCTACACTTGCAGGCACATAGGGTCGGCGCCAGGGTGACCCACACTCTGCAGATGAGCCCAACACTCCCACTTCCCAGCTGTAAGATGTGGCTGTGCTGCATTCCCACAGCACCAGGCTACCCCACACACATCAGCAGCACGTGTCTAGAAACACAAACAGGGCACCAGCAAGGCCACCTAATCCAAGAGGGACTAAGGCATTAAGGTCTGATGAAGTTGTGTTCCACAGGGCAGATCCCAGTCAGCTGTTAGGGGTGCTGTTACCCTCCCAAACACGACTCCACCATCCCTTCTGCTCTCCACGTCAGCTTCTCCTCTTACTGCAGCCCTTTCTTTCCCTCGCAGCACCCGACACAAATGCACCCACCTTTCATGGTCATACCAAGGGTCCCCTTGCACTTGGCCCTGCTGCAGCCAGCCAGGGTTAAATATGCCCCTCAATGGGCACAGGGCACCCAGCAGTAGCCCCCAGGCACCTTCAAAGTCCAAAGAACCATCAGGGACCTGAACAAGGCAGAGAAGAGCAATGGGAGCACTGAACGCCTTTGCTACCTCCACCCTCCACTCGTGGCTTCAGCATCACCCCAGTGCTCCTGTTTCCTCATGGCGAGGAAGAGGAGGAAGACTGGAGAAAGCAGCCTTGCAGGAAGCAAAGTACGCCCTCAAAAAGTCACAACCTTTGAGATTACCTCTTCTTCTGACCTTGCAGAAGGAGTGCTGGAGGCAAATCCACCCATCTCTGCTGGTGCCTTGTGCGACATACTGTCACTCAGACAAGCGATGTTCTTAATGGGTTTGTGGGAAAGGCCTGGCCTGCCTTTCCATCTGTACCTTCTGCCGGCTCCCCTCTCCAGCACTGCCTCCCCATACGACATTCCCTTGAATTATTTAGACTGGTAAATCTTCCTGCATCTCACATCTTTAGTCCATCTGTTAGCCGGGGCTTTGCCTTTATAGGAACTGTCCTTTATGCATGCCGGCATCTGTCAACAGTACACTTGCCTCTTTTATTCATGATCTTCCGTGGGAGATGGTACAAGCTGCAGAAATGCCTCATTTCTGGTATGCATTTCATTTTAATGGAAGATTACATGACTGGGGCCCATTTTATTACTTCTTGCCCTGCACATTCATCCATCACGAGCCCCATTTGCTGAGCCTGCACTGGGACGGCAGCCATCAGCCTGCTCATGTCGGATTCCTCCCGTGCCGCTTTCTCCCCCCCTTCGGGATGGGGAGGAAACGCATCGCGTTCGAGGAGGGGAAGGTTAGCAAAGGGGAAACAATCCGCCGCCGGGGCTCAGAGTAAAGCCAGAGCGGTGGCTAAGCCAAGCAGATTCTGGGAAACAGGCCCTGGAATCCAACCGGTCCTGACCGTGTCCCCTGCATCAGTATCCACCTTCAGGCGGTGCCTCTCCCACCCACCCCACCAATGGGTGTTGGGGGCACAGCTGCCTGGTACACCAGGACTCCTCGGGAAGATTCCACACCCCCAGATAAAGACACACAAGCTTCTTAGTTCCCCCTGGCTCCAGCGATTCCCAATTCCCTACACAACCCGGTGGTACCTTGCACACACACACACAGCACACACGCAGCACCCGGAGCAGCATAAATAAGATCAATGTGAACCAGCAGTGGTAATTAAACTGCCGGTGGTATTTGCAGTCTCTCTCTCTTGTAAGGAAGGTTGCATGCAATTAGTGAAAACATTTTGGACTGGGAACAGTGCCAGTTTGCTCTGTCCTTTCTTTCAACTCCCACAGAAACTCGAGGACCCCTGATTATCCTCCACATTGCAAAAATAAAACCCCAGTAAAAACACTCCACTTCTATGCTGCGTTTCCCTGAATTCAGGGCTCACTGTGCCAGGAGGCAGCGAGTGGGGTCAAAAGGGCCAGAGATGGAGGTGAACTCTTAGGAGAAGTGGGGACCTTCCCCAGCCCACAGTCCTCAGACATCACAAGACACAGGTTGCCATTTTAACCCAGAAAACAGTGTCTGTCCTCAAAAATCTGAGCCACAAGAGCTTTCCTCAAGGACGCCACCATCACCATCTTGTTCACATGAGAAGGTTGCACCATTTCCAAAGACACGCTCTGAAAAGCAGGTTAGGTCAACCCTGGTGCCTGACCAGGATTAAACAACACTTCTAGCTTAATTTGGTTAGGAAACCAGTCTAAGATGAAGTAATGTGAGACAGTCTTCAGCTGAGACTCCGAGTCAGGCCTTGGTGGGTTTCAAAACATGGAAAACCTGAACCATAATCACCACTGTTGGCTGGAATGCCAGTTCTGGCTGGGGTAGGAGAGTGAAGAGCTTTTGGATGACAAAGATTCCTCTGCAAAAGCCAGTACTTTTGTGCAACTTAGAATATTAGTACATACTAAAAAATTGGGAAAAAATGCCACAAATAATGTGCTAACTACCACAGCAGAAACTCAGAGGGAGAGAACCCAGACACTCCTGCAGAAGAAATGCTTAAGGCAACTGTCTCCAAACCAAATGGGATGAGCTGGAAAAGGCCAAGGAGCTCCTGCAGACGGGGGGACAAGCCCTCACCAGCAGCCACTCCTACACACATGCACGGCGCTTCCGAGTTGGTGGAGAAACCTGCGAGCGAGAGCTACTCACCCAACATCCAGGAGGAAGCAGCACCACGTGTGTCCCATATGGCAAGAGAAACCAGCAAGAGTCTGGGCAAGCAGCAATCGCAGAGACTAAGGGAAGTGGAGAAAACATGCTCAGAAACATTTCACGAGGTTGCTTAGCTAAATAGTCACCATAATTTTCATTTAATATTCAAAATAACCTTAGCTCTGTCCCTAATTCCCATCCACCACCCCTCTCTAGTAGATACTCTCCATATCGTAACTAGTCCACTCTGATGGCATAACTCAGCAATTTCCTTTCAGGAATCAATGAGAACAAATGAAAATTTAATACATTCTCCAGACAACCCAACTCCCTTCTCTCCCCCATGGTAAATAAATAATGTGCTAGTCAAATGATGGATGGAGTGCTCGGAGATCGGTGGCCGAGTGCTATTAGGGGCTGGGGAGGTCAGTGAAGTGGAGATGTGGTCTAGCACAGGATGAGGTGGTGGCCATGGGTGATTTGAGCACATAAAAAGAAGCCAGGAGGTTGCTGGTTGATGCAGGAAGGGGGCATGGAGCAGACTGGGCTGTCTCGTTATGAATTGCTGCACAGGGTCTCTCCACCACAGACACAGGCAGATCCAAAGCCCAGTGCTGTCGATAAGAAGAGAAAAAAAACCCACACAAAACCAATTAAATACCTTTTGTCTTCAGCAGGTTTTGGATCAGGAGGTTTTGCTGAATAAGGCAGGTAGACGTGAGATTTTGGTCTGTCTGGCAGGAAGCAGATGCCGGAGGCAGAGGATGATCTGGGGGATCTTCAGCCTGCACAGGAGAGGAACAATTGAGTGCAGATGCACCACAGGTCTGTCAGAGCAAATGGGGGAGGTGTGTGAGACAGTGAGCCTGGAGCACTGGGGAGGGGGACCCGGCCACAATGTCAGCTGGACAGGAAAGAACTGAAGCTTCTCGTTTGCTCCCCAGCCCGGCTGATCCTACACAACCCATGATCCGGGACACATGCTTGTTAAGGAATTATATTTTACCTCTAATGAAATGGGGAGGTTTGCCTTTTTCCTCTCGCTCATGAGATGGGCCCCTGGGGCTCCCCCAGGACACAGCCAGGTGGGGTCAAGGCAGAGCTGGGAAGCACTGGCAGGACCTGCTGGAGAAACAACTGCCAACCTGCAGCTCACAAAGCATGTGGTGGACAGGACAAGGTGGTGGTTGCCAGGGTCATTAACCTGGTCCAGATCTCCACATCTTCTCTAGGACAAGCAATTGCATTCAT
Source organism: Aegotheles bennettii (assembly GCA_013398125.1). NCBI lineage: Eukaryota > Metazoa > Chordata > Aves > Caprimulgiformes > Aegothelidae > Aegotheles > Aegotheles bennettii. The sequence goes on from VZRW01001675.1 coordinate 1,279,495, forward strand.
TGAGTCGTGTTAATCCATGCCTTCAAGCCCAGGTTTGAGGCTCAGGCCTAGGAGCATTGAGAGAGTGCTGCTGGCCCCATGTCTTGCTGCAAGACACTGAACTAAGGCAGTGCCTGTGCCTCCTCGCTGCTGGGTCCCAGCTGGTACTTGTGGTCCTGATCACATCCCCCTCTCCCGCTCCATGCAGCTCTGGCTTTCAATCCTGTTGAACTTCAGGATGCAAAACCAACAGTGCCTGCTCCGCCTCGTCCCACAGCTCTGCTTATCTGCTGAGCTGACTGTGTACCTCCTTATCTCTGGGGAGAGCCTCTGTGTAAATATTGCTGTAAATTCTTTGGCTTCCCTTCCAAGTAGCACTGCTCTTTAATGCCTTCCTTGTAAGACCTGCTTGCCCTACCCCAAGCCATTAGCTGGAACAGGACGTTAATAAGGAGGGGGTTTGGTATCTCTCAGGGAGGTTGACCTCTTTCACTAGAAGCAAGGCACCCATTACAGAGCAATGATAAATCACAAGCCTTCCACTCCTTCCCCAGCAGGCACCTCTTTGCATGCATAAACACACACAAGAGAGGCGCACACACTCCCTGCATTAACTCTGGCAGCACCCAACAGCCCTGCCAAGCCAATGCTTGGGACCTCTCCAGCTGGTGCCCACCAGCTCTCCTCCACCACAGGCACCCTTTAGTCTCTGGGTCCTGGCGTGGTCTCACATCCCTTGCATGGGTCTTAGCTGCATCCACACATGGTTCCCAGACCAACGAGCCAGGGTGTCAACATTTGAAACTACGGGGCTGCCAGAGACACCATGGATGTTCACGCAGAATCAGGTGGATCATCACTGTGCTTCCTGGTGGGACAGCAGCTGTGTCCCCAACACTCTGCACCAGCAACGCTGGCTGCTCCAAGCCCTGTGGGACAGAGCGCAGGCCTTACCCAAAGCTTTCCTAAGGAGCCAGCATTTCTCCAGACAGCCTGTTTTCCATTACATCATGGAACTATTGTAGTTAATGTTGAATGCAAACGTTGCCAGCTGAGCTGAACCAGCAGGGAAGGCACAGCAGGCCCTATAACCCAGGTATTCCCTGCACAGGGAGTGGGCACACCAGTGGGGACCTCTGGATGTCACCAGAGTTGGGCTGTCCCTGTCTGTCCTCACGCACTCTGCTCCACCTGAACCACTCCCAGATTCACAGCTACAGACCAGCACGGAGATGTACAGACACCAAGCCTCAAGACATTTGTCTGACATCCTTTAACACACGTTTTTCCACCGTGACAATCAGTTCTTAGAAACCTTCTTCTGTTCCACTATTTTATTTTATTTTTCTGACATAAAATCAAAAATACATTGGAGACCTTGCTGGCTTGAGACTTCAGATTCCGACTTCAGCAGCTGACAACCATGTTGTTTTCAGTGCTGCTATTTAAGCAAGCAAGGAGGAAAAAAAAAAAGCACTAAAAGCAAAAATTTGGCTGAAAATTGACATATTCTGAGAAAAATTCTGCTGTGGCAGGAAAGGAAAAAAGAATGCCTGTTTGACAGAGAATTGCTTTTGACAGCAAACTATTGACCAGGTCTAACAAGCAGGCACGGACCTGTTAGGGAAGGAGCAGGGGTTTCCTTATCCATCCCTCTGGTAGCACGGGAGTATTGAGTCAGGCTGGTCACTGTCTGCATTAACAGCCAATTTGCTTTCAGCCCTTCGTGGCAGAGCTGCAGAGCACCCGAGTGCCGTACACATCCTCGCCCGGGGGTCGTGCTCCCGTGCAGTGGTTGGAGCAGAGGAATGGAGCATCTTCCCGGCATGCCCTCCTCCGCGCTCGTAAACAGCCGCCTCCTCTCGCAGCCGTCTCTGCTCATCCTTTAATTATGTTAAGGGAGGGTTTCTGCTGAGTCCAGCACAAAGCTGGATGCACAGCGGCACGGGGAGAAGTGGGGGCTCCTCCCGTTCCTGGCCCTTCTCGCTCCATCCTGATGTTCTGCCTCAGTTTCCCTGGTTTGACAGCAGTGCTCCTCACCCTCCTGGGGAGCAGCCACACACCGTTACTATTGTCTGCTTGGAGTTCAATACTAATCCACCCTCAGGGCAATTTTTTTTCCTTAATTTGAACAAACAAACTAAAAAAAGCCCCAAACCATCACCAACCATTCAGAGCAACAAGTCTGATCACCCTGCTCTGGCAGGGGGGTTGGACTGGATGATCTTTCGAGATCCCTTCCAACCCCTAGGATTCTGTGATTCTGTGATCAGAGCGGATTTTGATGATCGCAGGGTTGGATCCAAACTGCTGGGGATGGAATGAAAAATCCCCTCCATTTCTGCCCTGCTGCCGTGGGTCCGAGCACGGCCGCTTCCCTCGCTGCTGCTCTACATCAGACTCTGGCTGCTGCATTTAAAACTTTGCTGCTTTTCTGTGCTCACCTCCTTGCTGCCAGCTCAAGGGCTCTCGCTCCCTGGGGCTGTCATTAATCGGTTGTGATCAGAGGTCGGCCATAACCCTTTCACAGCAGCCTCTTGACTTCACTCTCACCCTGGGGGATGCACTCGGGGACAGAGCAAGGAGCATGTTGAAATATGGCTTTTCCCCCCCCCCGCTTACTGTAAAGTCCTCGCTGTCATCAGAGCAAGGAGCCGTTCACACTCGTGACACAAAGCCAGGAAATCAGGGCGCTCTTACTCCAGCCTCTGCAGCTGGCAAGTGACCTTGGGCAAAGGGCTCTATTTCTCTGTGCCTTGGTTTTCTGTGATACTTGAAAAAAAATGAAGGAAGAGAAAGACTGTATTTCTAACATGGCTACTGGCTCCAAAGATGAGACCTCAAGGGCAAAATCTGGCTGTGACACCACTAGGAAGCCACAGAACTTTTTTTGCAGAGGGAGACCTCCCTCCTGAGGAGCAACACAACAAGGCTCAGGCTTCAGCTAGGCACGAGCACAATATAAATAACCACAGAGCCATCAGAGGTGCAAATCCGCTTCACTTCTCTACGTGATAACACCCTTATAAAGGGAGAGCTCATTTGGCAGATTATTCCCAGCCACGATGAGGGGAATGATAAGGATGTTGGCTCTTCTCACTGCTGTTGGTAAATTGATGGGAGGTGGGTTCCACACAAGCCCATAAAATTAAGACCTACAGATCAATCTTTCTTCATCTGTTTTCCTGCAATTGCCTGGCAGACAAAACTATGCACAAGTGATGATGAGGTGTATCCAATCTTCTGCTAGCGTGAGACGGGTTTCCATTCAAGACCAAGGCTTTGAGATGCCCATAAAGGTGAGCCCCCAGCCTGGTGTGAGAGAGATCCTTTTACAACTCGCTACACAGAGGGGTAAATGACCCCATGGTAAGTCATCAATTCTTCTCACCCCCTACGGTGATCTGGAGGAGATTGGCTGAGAGGACCTGGCAGAGAGGACCACGTTGGGAAGGATGGGGAGGAGAAGTCGGCATGGAGACATTGGCTAGGCCACCTTCTCTGCCTCCCTCATGGTGTCCAGGGGTTTCTCAGCCTTGGCCCCACAAAGCGTGCTGCTGCCAGGTCACAGTGTGAGGGCACAGCAAGAGCACCCTTCGCCTAAGCACTGCAGTGATGGACAGCTGATGTATCTGGTTGTGTGGATGCAGGGTGGCTGTCACCTATCTACATGTTCCATTGCCCAGCCAGATCCTCTGCAGGCAAAAACTGGAAGGCTTGAGCACAACCTCATGGAAAAATGGGCCCTTACCAGGAGCTGTGTCCCTCCTGAACTCTTAAAATTGCACCACTGAGAAGGAAGCAGCACTATCCCCCCTCAGGAGGGTGAGTGACACAGTGGGTACCACAAGGCCCTGACAAGAGAGCTGGGCAGTTCGGCCCTGACATACATCTAACTTTGAAATCCATTTTATCTGGACACCCCCGAGTGCTGCTGCAGGCAGCAGAGTTGCTCAGAAGCAGGTTTAGCAGCAGGTGGGGATGCCACTTGAGCTAAGCAGAAGAGCAAGGGCTTCAAATGTGAACTTGTACCAGGGACAAGTTCACACTGACTTTGGAGAAGTACCAGGAATGGTCCCTGCTGGAGTCAGGGAAGGCCTCAGCACATGGTCAGCAGGAAACTCCTTCTAGGGGTGTTTTTAAGTTAATGCTGTAGATAAATTAACTACCAGGTCAGTGGTGGCTAGGCAATTTGGGAGACAGGCAGGGACTGAAGGGCACAGGCACCACTTAGGGAAGAGCCAGGACAGCTCAGGATCCTGGCAGTCTCCCCTGCTCCTTCTCCATATTGGAGCAGGGAAACAAAGGAGCAAGGAAAGGAAGGACCAGGGCAGGCAGCAGGAGGGGTGAGGGCCACCACAAGAGCCCTGTGAAGGGGATGACAAAAAGGCCAGAGGTGGCAAAAGCAGACAAGGAGTAAGCAAAGGGTGCTAGGACCAGTTGGGAAAGGGAGGGCAGTTGCAAATCCTACCTGGAAAGCCAGATCAGCGTGTGGTCAAGTCTTCCCACTTGTGCAGTTATTCCATGGAGATGTGCCTCCAGCTGCTGGAGTCAGAGGCTGCAGGTTGTAGGCAGTGTCCCACAGAGCTGATAGGTTTCTTGGCTGTGGCTCTGCTCAACTCTCCTTACTTTGCTGGTAGGAAAAAGCACAAAAAGCAAAGGCTGCTGCTTATTCTTCCCTATTAGCACACAAGTATTTGGATGTCTGCACACATCTGGAAGCCGATGGAGTTCAGCACCAGCTGCACTTCCCCAAAAGAAGAGACTGAAAGAAGACATGGTTCTGTGAAAAGTGAGAGTGTTTATAAGCAGGACCTTCTGGGAATCATTTAAACTCGTATCACCAGGGAGCCCTTGCATGTGCTAACTCCCATTGAGCTGAGTGCATCTGTGGGCAGGGGCCACCTGGAACCGAACAGAGGTGCAAGATCTCTGTCCCAGGCAGCCAGATTTTGGCCTTTTTAACAAAAAGTGGCTGTTCTGGCCACACAAACTCCACTCACCTTCCTGGCGTGGAGACAGGACCTGAGCAGGTGCCCTCATGGAGACCTCCTCATGGTCCAGCCACCAAGTCCTGAAGGATGACACAGCCCCTGGACCAAATTCTGAATCTGGAGAGGGACTCCAGCCTCAAAGCAGCATGTTTGGGCCACCTCTCACACCTACACCAGTACCAGTTGCTTAGCTCCTCAAAAATCAGGCCCACTCTGTGTCAGAGCTCAGCTTTCCAGAGCTGGCTTTGAACACTTTGGTCCCTGGAGCCTCGCCTGAGCTGTCACTGAAGCGAGGGGGAAGGAGAAATGTACTGTCAGGAAACGTAATCTCTGAAAAGTGCAGAAATCCAACTGTGGGAGGATTTACAGGAGTTCAAAACTAAGGGACGCCAGGAAAGACAGCTAAATAAACACATAGATCACGAGTCTTGAAAGCTGATGTCAAGATCATAAAAAATCAACTTGATTATAGGAGCAGACAGGTGGCGATTGGTGCAACCCCTACACATCATGTCCTGGAGCCTTCGGCTGGCCCTGTCCACTGGAAAGAGCACCCAGCAGATGTTTTCCTGATTGTAAATACTGTATAATTTATAATCCACAGCCTTGCACGTAAAATGATCCCAGAGCTGCGTCTAAGGATGGCGAAGACAAATCCTTCCCAACCATTAATGCAACCAGTCCCCATCACTTCCCAGTGTCACAGCGAATGGATCATTCTGATAATGTGTTAGGGGCTGGGGGCTCTCACCAACAAGCACAGAATCTTAGATGACTGGTTTGATGCCATCAAGATAACTGCTTACAAGTCCTGCTCCAGCATCACCAGGAACATCCACCATGCAATGATAGCAGAGGGGTGTTGCTCCCCGGAAGAAAAATCCCTTCCCAATGCTCTGCCAGGCTCTGCTGAGGGCAATCATAGACCCTTTGTCTTTGTCACCCTCTTCAGAAGGTGACTGAGTCTCACCAAGGTGTCCATGAGAAGTTAGCAAGTATTACGAGTCACATCGCTCGGGGTTTGGAGAACAGCACAAATGGAAAACTCATCACTTTCTCCCCTTTTCCAAAAGTCATGCGTAGGGGCCCACGAGGGAGAAATTCAAGCTATAAAAACGTTCTGAAAATCTCTCCTCATCTTGGCACAACACACTGCTCTGCACTTTACTAGCAAAGGAAATTCAGCACCTCGAGTGCTTGGGTTGGGAAACGACAAACAGACCTGCTCCTGGCCAGCTGAAATGGCTCCAGCCCCAGTGATCCCAACAGCCTGGTGTTCCTCAGCAGTCCTCAGTGCCTCCCCTTCGCCAGGGGCTGATGCCACACGCCCTGGGCTGGACACAGAGGATCCTTCCCCCGATGTCGTTCTGCAGCCACCTTGCATGGACCAAAGGGCACATTCCCTTCCAGGACGTGCAGGAACATGACACGAAAGGGAGGGTTTCCACCCAAGAGCCAGAAGACCTGATGGGGTCTTGCACAGAGCTGCCTCAGGTGGTTCCAGGCTTGTGTGGGAGCGAGATGGCTGTCTCTGGGTGACACTGCTCGGCTGCCATGCTACAGAGTGTTACTGGAGCTGAGCTGGCACAGCCACCATGGGCTAGAAGGAGTCCCCAGTGTGAGTCACTGACACCCAGTGCTCCCTGACCACGTGTCCACATTACCATGGGGAGATGCAGACAGCGCGTCCTGGCTTGCAGCACTCGCCATCCCAAACGAATCCCTACTGAGGCTGGGAAAGATGCTGACACCACGCTCAGGGCAAGGCCAGGCCAGGCTGCACATGGTGGGCTCAGCCCGGGACCCCCACCCGCGTTGCCCCCGGCCCGGGCAGCCCTGCTGCAGGCAGCCCAAGCCAGCAGTCTCTGACCCCCCTCTAGTGGCTATAAAACATAGCAAAGTTCACGAACCCACTGCCAGAGCCATCCTTCCCAAGCACCAGGCCGGGGCTGAGAGTCGGGACACGAGGTCCCGGGCCAGATGTCCCCACACGAAGCCAAAGGCTCTGGACCAGGAGAGCGATGCTCAGCCCAGCTGCAGCTCCCGGCCCCAAGCCACCCTCCAGCCCTGCTGCGGGGGGGTGTGAGCGATGGAGAGGAGGTGATGCCAGGGCCACTGCCCAGTCCACCTCCTCCATTTGTTAAAGAATAAATACATAAAAAATAAAAGCACAGGCCCTTGTCAAAGTGCCCACAGAGCAGGGGAGGAGCCACTGGAGGCAACCTCCCTACGGAGTATAGAGCCTTATGGGGCTGTGAGCCTGCCCTGAGCATGGGACATGCTTGAGGGGAGCAGCTGTACCCTGCCCAGCAAGGCTGAGGGTGACCATGGCCCTGCTCGAGCCCAGAGGCACAGCAGCCTCCAGGGACAGCAATGCAGCCATCTTCAACTGAGTCAGGGCAAGGGAACCAGGCTGCAATTCCAGGCTGTGAGGCCCAGAGGAAACCCCACTCTCTGATCATGAAAAGATGCAAGCTGGAGACGTAACCTTCCCATGGGGAACCAGCAGCCCTAAGGCAACATGGCAGAGAGGCAGCAGCATCCCCTGAGAGCTTCTTCCTCCACCCCGAGGACACAACAGAGGGACCAAAGCCAGATTCAGAAGAGGCTTTAGGTAACAAGTGCAGCTGCATCAGCCGGACTGACAAGAGCATCGCTGCAGGGCCGGGCTCCCCAGTCCCCAAAGCTGCATCCCCTCCCAAAGAGCCCCACCAGTGATGGACCCCTCCAGCACTCCTGAAGTCCACGTTCAGACTGCACCATGACCGTTGAACCAGACACGAAAAGACTGCTATAATAAGAGCTGTAAAACACACTGATGCTTTTCAGCTTTGTTCCCAAGGAAAGTGGCTTACGCAATTACACTGTAGGTTTGTGTGTTCCAATCACTCTGGAACCTGTCAGCTAATTTTAACCCAATTTAGTGGAGAGACAGAAAACTCAGATAGTTTTAGTTTCACTGGGCTGTCAGCTAAAGGACAGACACCTTCTTAGCATCCTCCCTCGAGCAAAGGCTGCAACATGAGCTCAACCTCTTAGCAGACACCAGAGACTCCCCATGACTTGAACAAGCAACTCAGTGCATGAAAGGGAGTTAACGAGAGCTCCCATCCCTCACCCAACCTCAAGACAAACCTGTGGGAAAGCTGCCTTTCCTGCCTAGCCACTCACCTCACTTCTAAACACTGAAAACCATCACATTTCATTTCTATCTGGAAAGTTTAATTCTTTTCATCCCGAGTTCCCCGAAACTAACAAAGTTCAGTCCCCTTTGGCCAGTGACTACAATCAAACAGTGATAAAAGAAAGACTTGAGAATGCTTTTCACTAGAAATAAAGTTGCTGGCATTTTTTCCTCAGTTCTTTTTTTTTTTTTTGATCCCTCACTAGAGAAAGGCAAGAAAACAAACTGAGCGTTGTCAAACAAAAGTGGAAAAAATCTGATAAAATGAGAGACAAGCTGGTCACATGTGAATGGAAGAAATGTTGTACCAGCTATGGATGGTTGGCACCTTCCAAACATCTGACCTTGGAGGAGCAGGTCAGGTTTAGTATGCGCGGTACAAACAGGGGTTTAATGTAAGAGTTTTGGCTATATATAGGAACAGGTCCATTTCCACTCTTTAAAAGAAAACACAGAAGCCTCGGTGGAGCCAGGATGTTTGGTAGCCAGCACACCCTGGCAGCACTGAAACGCTGACAATGCAGAGGAGACCGACGGAGGGAGCCCAGGAAACTGCTCCGAGGTACGTGGTGTGAGCCCACGGTTAGTGGGCAGCTCCCAAAATGCTCTGCTTGTGTTTGGCTGTGGCTGTCAAGATGAAATTAATCTTGCCTGGGCAGTCAAAGTTTGGATCTGCCTTCGCTAGCCTCTGATGAAAAATGCATAGTGGCAAGCACTGGAAAATCCCTGACACTCAGCACCAGAGGGTACATTTAAATAATTCTATGAATATAGATCAATAAACCTAATGCACTTATAGCCGCCGCATGAAGTATTCAAACTAGAATAAAAGTCATCTTGTATTACAAAGCCTTGTATTAATTCTTAGCACCTATTGTTTTACATATTCAATTAATCTCCGTCGGCAGATAAAAACGCATACATGATATTAAAAGCACAAGGCATGAGAATGTGTATTAGAAAGTCCAGACATCTTCATAACCCAGAGTGAGCTTGGAGGAAGACATCACTACAACAGCTGCTGCCTTCAGGCTGAGGGACAGGACACCATGTGGGCAGGAGACATGAGAGGATAGATAGCTACGGCCACACCAGGACCTCCGAATCCCTGGAGAGCACACATCTCTGAGGGCTTTCTGCAGAGAGGGATCTCAATGCATCAGCTACAGGAACCATGGGAAGAAGTGGCTTCACAAGAGAGGTGGAGTTGAGCTGAAGACCTAGAGCGGGCATCCCTGGCCACTCGAAGACCCAACCATTTGCCTGTGATTCACTTTCAGTACCAGCCAGACGAGTGGAGGAGGTGGGAGACAATCTGTACAACTGGACTAAGAGCCCGTCCAAGTATTTGTCAGGCCAGTTTGCCAAAACCTCTCTGTTGCCAACGCCTCTCTTACTTAGCTGCAGGGAAAAGCTATTCATTGAACAGTCATTTTGGAGAGCTCCCCAGGGAATTTGGAACAGAAATCTGCTGGACCTAATAAAACATTACATTAGAGGACTAGACCGTCAAACCAATTACCCTAAAAGCTGTCAGCTTGGACTTGCCAGACCCTACATTTTCAAAAACAGCTCTTACCTTGGGCCACTTCAGCATGGACCTGAGACCCCTTCATGCCATGTGACTGTTGGTATTTGGATGTCCCACACTGCTGTAAAACCAGCCCAGCCCCAAAGCTGGATAATTGAATTCAGCAATGTCTTTGGAAAGGTGGGCCAAGGTGACTGAGGGAATAACCACAGAATGGCAGGAGCTGGAAGAGACCTCTGGAGATCATCCAGTCCAACCCCCTGGTAAAGCAGGGTCACCCAGAGCAGGTGGCACAGGATTGCATCCAGGCAGGTTTTGAATGTCTCCAGAGAAGGAGACTCCACCACCTCTCTGGGCAGCCTGGCCCAGTGCCCTGTCACCCTCAGGGTAAGGAAGTTTTTCCTCATGTTTAGATGGAACTTCCTGTGTTCCAGTTTATGTCCATTGCCCCTTGTCCTGTCACTGGGCAGCACTGAGAAGAGTCCAGCCCCATCCTCTGGACACCTGCCCTTTAGATATTTATAAGCATAAGATCCCCTCTCAGTCTTCTCTTGTCCAGGCTGAACAGCTCCAGGTCTCCCAGCCTTTTCTCATAAGAGATATTCTCCAGTACAGAGTCAAAGAGCTCTCCAGTACCACCCATGGAGCTACAGAGGGTTGGAGGTCTTGACTCCAGCCACACAGCAGGTCCCCTTCTCAACAGGTCTGCTCCAACAAAACAAATGGCTCCAACTTTTTTACCTCTCTGGCTTTTCAGCACATCATCTCTGGATGCACTGTCTGGCCCTTCAGAGGAGGACACACACATCCAGCTGCCAGACACATCACCACCACTGCCCCCGCCGCCGCCACGCAATTACTTAAATGGTGCTTGCATCTCTTTCTTCAGCAAAGGCTGTAACCTTTATTGACACTGTGGCTGCTGTGACATCCATTAAGCTGACAGTGGCCCTCAACACAGGCCACTTGCTGTGATGAATCTGGTGTTGTAGAGCTGCTCTGCTCTCTGTCACTGGACGAGAGAGCACCTTGTGGCACCGCTGGCCCTGACCATCCGCACGGTGTCCTGCTTCTCATTTAGTCAGCTCTTGGCAAACCAGCCCTGGGTTGTTGACCAGAACGACAGCACACTGTGCATGGGGAGCAAACTTATTGAGGACCTGTGGAGAAGCCCTATAAACCTATCTCAAAAGACAAAGAAACACTTTAACAAAAACACCCCCAAAACACAGCATCCAGTGTGATTTAGAGAGCAGAAAGCACCATTGATACAGATCCTATTAATAACACGATGCTAGGCTTGCATCTGGACTCATTTTGCTTGTATATTAATCATGTACGTTTTATATAATAAGCCCTGTGTGTTGCCACAAGGTAGGACACCCCTATTCCCACATGGCAGCCTTAATGACTTCGCAAGGCTGACAAAGCTCTGCTTTCTGAAAGGAGGCTGGAGCTGGGTCCCTACCAAAGTGACGTTCTCAGGAGGTAATAAAACACCAAGGAGATGCTATCTAGTGGATTTGGAGCATTTCACTCCCTTGAAAGTCAAGTCGACAGCTGATTTAAAGTTTCCAGCTAGGTCATACAAAAGTCAGCAGCGGCTGCATCCAGCCAGGTTCAGAGTTTGAATATTTATGGTGTCAATCTGAAATCCAGATAACCACAAATAATCTAAACCCATTAACTCCCCCCTCATCCAGAGGAGAAAGCTCTCTGGACATTAATGCCCATATTGCTGGGGTTACCATGGGATCGTGGGCAGAGAGCTGGTTTTTTTCTTTTCCTTCTTTGTCTTTTCTTTTTTTTAAGTCCAGGTTATTCCGCATTGATGGCCGTGTGTCAGGCAGTTCCCGCCAGATCCGCCTGCCTTCCAGGAAAGCCGGAGTGGGCACCACGTGAGTGGAGCTGGGTGGAAGCACCGAGACACTCTATAGCATTCAGGTCAACTCCAGTCCATCAGGGAATAGGCTGATAAATTGCAGTCATCACCACGCTGCAGTGCAGAAGTGCAAGGTAATCATCATCGCACGCCGGCCAGCAGAGCTGCCCACAGCACAGCCGCAGGGGGAGGCAGACACATCTCCGAGTGCCACCAAGGAAGTGCCCTCAGCCAGGACATGAGACAATCTCACTCTTCTGTCCTGGAGAAATTCGTCCAACCCACGGGGTTTGCTCCCCCCAAACGATGGACATAGGTACAGCACAGTTAGTGGGGGCAAGAGGCTGCTTTGAGCATGCAACCAACAGATTGCATCCATCACAGGTACAGCAGCTTCCCAAGGAGGCTCAGAGATGGTGAGGGGTGACAGAAGGTGCCAAAGAAAAAAGAAAAGGAAAAAGGAACCACCCAAGAAGCCAAAAATAGAGGCCCTTCCCCTGGATTATCTGAGCCTGAGCAGGGTTGGCATCCTAGCAGAAAGAGTTGCTGAACGGAGCTGCACAGGGAGCAGAGAGCTCCTTCCCTACCTACCCACCCACCAGCTGGAGCAAGCTGAGACATTGCATTCTTGTGACACACCAGCCCTCTGGGGAGGCCGTGCCCGAAGCACGGTACAGATCCTTCCACAGACCTCCTGCAGCACTCAAAATACTCCAGCGGGTTAGGACAAGGGTTTCATAAACAGGAATCTGCAGGAATACTCCAGCCGGGAGCCATCCCGGGAGATCTTGGCACACTGCCCCTGGCCTCTCTGCAAAAGCTGCTGAAGAAATCAATCTTGGAGCTTTCAGTGGTGCTTTTGCATCTCCATTGGCAACTTGGATGGCCCATCCATGACATCAGCTGTTAAACCCAGTCTTTATGGCTTCTCAGTGCCAAAAAGGCTTGGAAGAAAGTCTTTTAAGAAAGAGAGAAGAGATGCTGCTGGTTCACTGATGTGCTCAGGAGACCTTGGTGCAGCCCAGGAACTGGAAAAAAACACCTGCAGCAACACGCAGGGCATGCACAAGCAGCAGCAGCCCAGATTCTGACACGGCCGCTGCAGGGACAGCCCCACACAGATGTGTGTTGGAACAGATCTGCAACACATCTGCTGGTGCTTGCCAGAGCCATGAGAAGCTCAAGGCATTTGCCAAGTCCTGGGACTTGCTAGGGCAAGGTTGTGGGTACCGCAAGCCAAAGGAACCAGCAGGATGCTGGCAAGGAGGGCAGAGCAACCTGAGATAGAGCAGAACCAGAGCGACCTGAAGGGGTTATTCTGGCAAATACCTTCCTATCCAGAAATATCCCCCTAAAGACCAGGCTGAGTTTTCCTCTGCTGCTGGAGAAGAGTTAGTGCCCCTTGGTGAGTTTTAGGAGGATTAGTACGAGCATTAGAGTTAAAAATAGTTTTGTAACTGTCTTCATGGACATACAGGAACATGCCTAAATATAACATTAATTTCCATATGTCATCCAAATGGCTGCTTAATAAAAGCAGGGACCGAAACAACGTGAAATGCAGTTTTCCCATCGACTCACGTGGACTACAGTGAGCACCATATTGTACAAACAAAGCAGCTCCTGGTACAGTCAGCAAAGCTGCTGTGGGTTGGAAATGTTGTGCTTTTTCACCTTAATTCAGGTGTCTGGAGCAAGGCTGCCATGCTCCTTACTGCCCAGCTCCCAAGCAGCTTTGAGAACGGACCTTATTGATATGATGTTGGATGTTATGAATTGCAGCAGTTCTTTAAGGCCGTTTCAGGTACCCAAGAGAAGAAACTTGGAGGTTTGAGCAGGTATGATTTTGAAGAGAAAGGAAGGCAGAGCTCGTGCAGCAGTAAATCATTCTACCTACTGCACGATTATGAAATTATGTTGAAAATTGATTTATCTGAGTGAAAAGGAAGTTCGTTCCTTCTGTCGTAACAGCTATTTGCAATGTTGATATGTGTCTCTATTTTGACAGATTTGCAGGGCAAAGTTAAGCTCGAGTAGGTGGAGGAAGTCATTCAGGGTGATAATGAACAAACAATAATTACAAGGCAAAAGGGGGAATTGGCTGGATACCTTAATTATGCATTTCCAGACTTTCTAAACATGAAAGGATTCTACTGAATCAGAATGCTAAGTTCAGAAAGGAAAATATTTTTGTGTGCTTGGAGTGCCATCAGAGGAGTGCATGGAAATATCAGTAAGTGGACTGTAATTACACCTTGTTCCTTTTGGGCTTAGCAACATTTGGGAGAAGAATTTCCCCTATTCTCTCCCCCCAGCAAGCAGCACCACGCAGGGAGATACCAGGCTTCACCAGGGTTACCTGCTAAGCATATCAGGCCAGAAACAAACCAGAGCAGCAACAGATCACCCAGAGCTCAAGCTTCAGATCCCGAGGTGGGGTGTTTTTCCTGGGCACTTGCAGAAGGGTCAGGCAATCCTTCAGCAGCTGAAGAGTTCAGATTGGGCAGAAGAGGTTGCCAAAAAGACCATTTCAGCCCTATTAAAACAGGTCACTCACTTATTCCTTTTTATCAGACCATTAGTGGTAAGAGAAAAAATTTTTTTTTCCTTAAAAATAAAAAAAATCCCTCCTTTCAACTTAAAAAGAAATGTTTCCATCTTCTAATTCTTAATTTCTACTTCAAGCAAATCCTTAGCTTCAAAACAAAATGCTTCCTCTAGAGTGAAACTAAAACGTTTTGACTTGCCAAAAACTTCCTCCCCAAAAGAGACTGTTTCAGGTCAAGCCAAAGCATTTTTTGGACCTGCCAGCAAATTTGGCGACACAATTCTTTGTGCTGCTGTAATTAGTATGAATGGGCTTCCTTAGCACCATTGTTTCAGCAGCAGCTGTGCTACTTTGATGAATACCCAAATTTTTGTATGTCACATGCATTTGCTATGGCCTGTTTATAAAGTTCCAAATCGTACAGTCAGGGAGCAGAACAGAAATAATATCAGGAGACTTGGGCAATTAATCACAAACGGCAAACAAAGAGAGAAGACAGTGATCTTGTCATGGGATACGGGACAAGGACTCAGAAGACCCAGCTTCAGTTCTTGGCTTGGCCAAAGACTAAGCGGGCAAGTGAAAAATTACTCCTTTGCTGGCAGGCAAAAGTATCCAGAGATGAAATAACTTGCCAGTTTGTCTATTAAATTCTAAGGCTTTTCACTAAGGACTGTGCTACCTACGAGGTTACTCTGGAAGCAGGTAAAAAATGTTCCACTGCCACAAATACATACTGTGTATATAACCAGAGAGAAACACAGATTCAGTAACATCAAAATACTCTCAAATCACTCCTCACTCCTTCACGTTGAAGGCTCTTCACACTGAAATGTTTTAATTCTGCAAAATCAAAATGTCTAACTGCAATATTTCTGAGCCTAGCAGTTCAGTTTTCCTTGCCTTGAAATACCTTTTGCTTCAAATTCAATTCAAATTATATTTCAAAAGAAGCATTTCAGTGACAGCACTTATTACTAAATATCAACAAAAATATCCATGCTATTGTTCTATCAAAAAAACATCTATTGATTACCCAAAATGAAATGCTGTGTTTCCTTTTGGCTTTCAATTAAATTGTAAACCCTCAACCATTTGTTTTTCTTCTGAACTTGGAAAAGTTTGTAAGATTCAGGCTTCCCAAGGAGCCAAGCTCAACACGACGAGGTTTGGCTTTACCCAAGGGGCTGCTGTAAAGAAGAAAGCAATAAATAATGCAAGTCAAAACCTGAAGCCAGCAGGGATGGTTTGGGAGGTAGGAAGGTGTCTCAGGATGTTGGAGACAAGAGCGCCTGCAACATTATCCAGTACATCTTCCTCCAAAACCCAGGATCTGCACTTAACCCAGAAAAAGTTAGGGGGGGGAAAAAATATCAACAGAAATGAACAGCCCAAAATATTTAACAAGAGCTTAAGAGAAAATAATATCAGACATCCACTACTTTATCATGTCTCTCTTTAGCAGACAAAACCACTTTGCAGGATAAACAGAGTTATCAGCACAGTATTTTGCTTTCTGCAAGATCAGAAGCAAACAAAACTGGTGGTCACACGTGCTCACATCCATGGAGCAGCCCTCCTTGTGCTGGGGAAATAGAGGCATGCTTTTCTTAGCCATGCTTGTATTTGAGCACCTAAAGAGAGATGCCTGCACAGGACTCCTTTCAAAGTGTCTTTCAGAAGCACTCAATATGTTAACAAAACCTTTAAACAAGATTCATGGCCCTGTTCAGCCAAATGCAGCCTTGCAGTGGATCCATCCTAACTCCTCACTATACACTGGGCTGTCAGAAGCCCAAGTCCCCAAGTTGCAGGATGAAGGACACTCTGCTTCTCTTGCCCAAGTGAATAAACCCTGCAGACGTGGCTTAGCTGCAGTCCCTCTGGTTTGCTGGGGGGTCAGATGTGACATCCCCATATTTCATGTGGGGACATTGAGTTGAGCACCAGCCAGAAACAGACCAGGGCTGCAGCTCTGCCAGTCCCACCCTCACCCCATGGAAAACAGCAGCCATAGAATTCATAGAACAGTTTGGGTTGGAGGGGACCTTAAAGATCATCTACTTCCAACCCCAAGGCAAGAGGTCCTGAGAACTGAGGGCCGTTAGCCACTGTTGACAACCCCCCACCAGTTCAGCTACACATCCAAGCCAGCTGCCTGCCCTGAGCCAGTCATCTCCCACCTCACAGTGCACCAAAGCTCCCCATCCAAGAAAAAGCACAACTCACATCATCCATTTTAATTACATCTTCAGCAAATATCTCCAGTTAAGCTGATAACTGGTTAATGACCCCCATTAAAACGAGATGCAGACAGCACAACTGGTGAGTACCCCCATGCTTTGTGGAACAGCTCCTACCACCGAACCTTCTCCCAACACAGAAAGTTGGGATGATGGCAGGAGGTGACAAATTTAATGGATGAGGGGCCAATAAAAATAAAGGCAGCCACACAGAGCACACGGCTGTGCAGCTAACATTTCATTTCCAAGCAGGATGTTTTTTCAGAGGGCCCCATTAATTTCTCCAAGGTCCATGGGCCTCACTGTCTCCCATCTGTCTAGCAGGGAAAGAATATAGTGCCCTGCCTTAAACACTTGGAGACCTCAAGTCCCCTCTTTGCTCTCTGCTCAACCCACTGGTTAAGCCACTAACCCTCTGCAATATGGACACATTAATACTCAGCGCTATGAAGGGAGTTCAAGGCTGATTCATAATTCACCTGGCCCAAAAGACACTGGGTTTCTTAGGCCTGAGGCCATAACTTTAAAATGTAGAAGCTGTCACCAAAAAAAAAAAAAAAAAAAAAGAGAGAGAACAGTAAAAGGCTGTGAAATTTGCACACAGCAAAATTATTCTTGCTTTGCAAGGTTCATGTAAGGAGTTACCGTAAATAGTCCCTGCAATTCACACACAAAACAACATTTCCAGAAGCATTAATGAAACATTTTTTAAAGCCCCCCCCTAAAGTTATTCCTGGCAGAAGAGGGGAAAAGATGCAAGCTGTGGAGTCTGTGACTGCATAAGGGAAGAAGCTGTCGGATCCCATCTGTCGATGAGGAGGATAAACGACCGCACACAGCTCTCCTCTGTGTTAGTTTGTAGCTCGACTTTGAGGGCAAAGAACACTCTCAGACCCCAGCTTTCTGCAGAGGAGGAAGGGATGGCAGCAAGTAGGAGTTTGATCCATGTAGATCTCCTCCCACAGCCCCTCCACCCACAGCCCCTCCACCCACACTTCAGGAGTTAACAGACTCCAGGATTGGGTGCAAAATGAACTGGTGGGAAGAAAAATGGGTCCTCCACATGGTTACGGGGACAGTGGGAAAGTTCTCCTCCACCAAAGACTCCAAGCTGGTGAGAGGCACCGTCCCAGGGGACCTCAAGGGGCTGCACTGGAGCAGAGCCTCCCTGCTGGGTACTGGGTCCAGAGGAAAGGGTCCAACAGCACATCCTCCCAGGGAGAGACAAGCTTACTAAGCTCCTTCAACACTGTCAAAGAAAGAGACTTGAAGCCACAGAGCCGCACAGACAGACACTGGCTGGGACAACAGGGAGCAGGACTTCAGCCTATGCAAGGCTGGTGTTTGATGTATTGGGATGAAGGGTCTGCAAATTGCAGCATTCCTCCAGGGCTGTCCCACTGGAAGAGAGCTAAGGTCAAGACCAGGAGAGACCTAGAGGTCAAAGTGCTGCCAAGAAAAACAGCTAAACAAAGCCCAGGATTTCTCTAGCCAATGGCCCAGTCACCTAAAGCCAAATTAGAAATTTGAAATTCACTTCAGACCTTCCTTCCCTCATTTTAAGCACGCTTTTCTCAGCACAGATACCATTTTATTGCAGTATTCAGTTTAAATCAGCCTGGCTCTCCACGTTCAGAAAAACACCCGGCTTGAACTTCTGAGGTGCCGAGCACTAGATGGTCCACAATGGTTTTTACTTTCCCTAGGAAGTTTTTTTGACATACAATGGAAATTCAACAGATCTGTGAGAAGTTTGGGGTGGTTTTTTGCACAACATTCCTGGTGTTTTGTAGCCTGCTGCCACCCTGCAGCTCTCAATGCAATGGCAAAGTGGGACCCTGTGTTCAACCAAGAGGGGGCCGAGGCCTTCATCATCTCCACTTCCACACACTCATGGATAGCTAGAGGTGACTCCTTGGCAAGAAGAGCAGCCACAATTCACTACTTCTGCTAACACTGTCTCAGCCCAGTTTGCGGCGCTGTTCCAGCAGCAGAGGGATTTGTGTTAGCAGCTCTTGGAGCCTTCAGGACCTCTCAACACCCCGGAGACATTTCCTGAGGGGATTTGCCCATAACTACAGCCACAATCCTCTTCCTCACAAGCCAACTGCATTCATACCATAACTGCTGTAATTCCTTACACTGCTTTATCTGCATGCAAAGATCAAGGCATCTTTTTATTTAAACAGCTCCCAGTCAAAATCCTGCTGTGGGAATGAGGCAATCTCTCTCACAAAGCTCTCTTGGACCAAAGCTGTGACTTCCCAAATATTATCATAGAATCATAAAATCATTATGGTTGGAAGGGACCTCCAGGGTCATCAAGTCCAACCTTTATCCCATCATATTCCTTGCCATTAGACCATGGCCTCAAGTCAAATGTGTGCGTGAAGGGCCACAACAGGACACAGGAGTCCCCAAGCCGTGGCCTCGCTGGAACAGAAACTGAAGTCAAACCAACCAACCTTTGTCCTCCTCCCTGTGCTATTGCAGCAGGGACACAAATGCACTTTGCAGCTAGGGGAGGCAGAGCATCTTGCTCCCTAATCTTCCTGGCCACTCAGCACTGGGTTTCTGAAAATCCTGTTGCACACTAAAGACAAAAATATCTCATAAGGAACCCAAACAGAAATATGCTCTTCTCCTTGTTTTGAAGGTTACCAGTGAATAGAATTATCCTTTGAAGAGGGGTTTGGGCTCTACTGGATTAAAAAGGAATACAGCACCCTGTACTGCATTACCGAAGAGACCCACTACTGGTTTCCTGATGGCCAGTCTACAACCAGTTCAGCCCAGTCCCTGCCCAGACAACAGCACAGATGATCTTCTGCAACTTTGTGAACTCAGCAATTAGCCCCTGAGCCCAGGGAGAGTTTGTCAAGATCACATCGCAGGCGAACAATAACACAGAAATACAGCTTTGAGGGGGAGACGATTTATCAAGCTGACCACAGACGTCTCCCTCATTTTTTCTTTAATAAATCCAGCCAGGCTCTTGGCTGCGTTCAGTATCTTGTCATTGCTTTCGTCTCCTTTCAGGAATGCCTCCCACCTGCAGTCTTCAGGCCCTTTGCAACCCTAGAACCATTTATTTTCCCCAATATTTCTCCGTAAATAAACCCAGCCTTTTTTCCCATGGAAGGGAGGGAAACTGAGGCACAGCAAAGTGAGCTGCCTGTCCCAAGGTCAGGGAGGGGGACAGCAATACCTGCTCATTTGGGCTGGGCTGGTTTGTACTGGCTATTTCCTCATCTGCATGATGAGCATCGGGACTCCTTTGCTCCCTCTCGTGAATAAGCTGTTTAGGAATTACTCGGATGCTCTTTGCCATCAGATTTTAATCACCGGGAGTGCCTTCCTTGTGGGACTCCATGGGGCCGTTCAGGCAGCCAGCCAAGCTCCTGAGAGCCAGGCCTCATTTAAAATACATATGCCAATTCTTCTTAATAACAGCGGGCAGACACCAGCTCGGCTCTGATCTCACCTCCAACTCCCATTGCCAGTGCAGCATTTCCATCGCCATTCCCACATCCTGGCGATCCTCCCAAGAGGAACACGGTGAGCTCCAGGCTCGAGGCCCTCCTCCAGTTCTTGGAGACACTCCTGGGAAGAGCCACACTAGGTGGCACGGGGGTCACTCTCTGAGGTCTGAGTGAGAAGATCCGCTCAAGTGTCCCAGCCCTTGGGAGCACCAGGCATCGGCGCTGCGATGCTGCTGGCAGCCGTGGCTTCCTGTGCTAATTTCATGCCCGTCCTCTTCACTCTCCACAAAATTCCAGGCAGGCCTTCCACTTTGGCTGACATTCAAAACTGTCACCTCTTCGCAGACATTAACTTGGAGGCCTCTGTCATCCCTCACATTAAAATGCTATCATGGGGAGTCAGCACAGCTTGACTCAGCCAGCTAAGGGGCTGGCTCCGGCCTCGCTGCGGGGACAGCCGATTCACGCTTGACATCCATGGTCAATTTGACAGTGATGGACACGCTACTTAGGAGTCATTTGCTGATCTCGTTTCCCCAGGTGGGAGGTCATGCCACGGAGCTGCCTTCCCCGGGGAGGAGAAGTGGTGATGCTCTCCAGCCCCTCCAGGAGCAGAGACGTGCGTGGATGGGCTCAGCCGTCTGCTCACTGAGCAGGAGAGGATCTACAGAGCCCTCCAGGAACCCAAAACACAGCTGCCCAGTCCTCCACACAGTGAGGTGCTCACAGATAAGCATCTTGCCACCCCCCCCTCCCAGTATCATGTGGGGTTTGTTTCTGTGGAACTTCCCCACATCCTTGCTGGAGCATGTGCTCCTGGACTACCCCTTTCCTTCTCAGCCAGGACAGGGAAGAGGTCCCCAGTCTTCCCAACCACTGCACGCATTTTCTGAGCCTGCTTGCTCCTGCTGCACATTCTCTCCAAGGCCACAATCAATTGCTTTCACACCAAGACACAGATGGTTTGCTCCCAGATAGGGTCTGGTCACTATACCCTGACCTTCCTTACAGCAAGAAGAGGCAGAGGCATGATGCTCATCAAGCTCTAAATCAGTTTTTAATGGCCACGTGCATCCTCCTTTCGCCAGGTGATGCCTCAGTCTGGAGGTGCTCCCCTGTCATCCTTCAGAGCAGACAATGGGAAAACAGGCAATGGCCAACAGCCCTGCCAAGCCTCAGGGGAGCAGTGCTCCAGGAAGGAGAGGGCTTTGCAAGCCTTCACCTTCCACCATGAGCCCCAGGCATCACCATGGGTGCACCCAGTCCTAGGACGGGTTAACAAGGCCTATGTTGACTTCACAGCATTAGCTCCTCTGGTGACCCCAGGCCTTGGCTGCACACAGACTGGGGGGCTAATTCAGCAGATACTTGACCCAAACTAGATGACACTCCCAGTTTGACTGATGGCCCCTCAGCACCTGCACCTGCTGGTGCCCCAGCACATTCCTGCCATAGCTCTGTTCCAAGTAAGCTGGAGACCATAGGAGTCTCCTGTACCTCTGCATGCATCTCTGAAAACGAAGCCCACCTGCAGCTCAGGGGGTGCCAGCTCTAAACCCAGCTTGGTTATTCTGGTGCATAAATTCCCATTAGACCAGACTGAGTGAAACTAAACCAAAATACACAGGGAACTGGTTAAAGCTGAACTGAAAACACACAAGTTTCATACAGACATGAAGCCACGAGCCACCAAAGCTGTGGCCCCCTACACCTTTATACCAGAGGGGAAGGCAATGCACACACTTGGGTTTGTTTTTTTAATGCACAGAGCACTTTGGAGTCTGATCACCTAAAAACTCCCCACTGCTCCTTCTTGCCCCAGCACAGAACCATTGGTAACACACTCAAATCCCAGGGCTGGAAAAGCTAATTACAGCCAGGGAACTCAGCCAGCTACCGCTGGGAACCTCTTCCCAGCCTTTCCCAGTTCCCAGAAGCCTGAGCTGAGCCCTGTGCTAAACACCCTGTAAAACAGATGTCTTGTGCAGCGTGCCCAGAAGGCCTTCCCCAAAACCAGGCTCTTTTGGATCAGACAAAGGCAGCAAATTCCAGCATCCTCCAGCCCTTGCAGCAAACATGGCTCCTCTGAGAGCCAGGCACGATCCAGCCTGGAGAGTGCTCTCCCCACAGCTGCAGCTGCCTGGCTCTGGGATGGTGACACATTGTATTGCTGTCCCCGATGCCACCTGTCTCGGATGAAGGAGCAGACTGAGAAGTTTCATTCCCCCCAGAGATGCCCACAGAGCTGACCAAAGCCCTTCTCTCTCTCAAAGGTGACCAAGCACCAAGGGTGCAGTAGCAACACCATTGCACAAGGTGGTTTGGTCTCATCCCTCTGCTCCAAGCAGCAGAGCTGACACAGAGTTGGCCATGGGGGCTGGAAAGGGACAGACTGACAGATGAGTCATAGATCTTATGGCTTCAAAAGCAAAGCCCTAGGCCTTAACTTTGCTACTGCCCTCCCTGCCGAGCAGCGAGGGTCTCCGACAGCCAGGGCAGCCTGGCTCTGCTTCACCACCCCCACCCCAGCCAAGGCAAGACGAGGACCACGCTCGCCTCCTGGTTTGCTTGTTCAGTCCTTTTATGGGGAAGATTGTTTTATAGCAGGATCTGGTAGAGTACTCAGCTTTCCCTTCCAGACTCCAGCAGAAAGAACTTGACCCGTGTCCTCAGACCCTCTTAGTCATCGGGCTGAGCCGCCTCTCCCCTCCTCCCACCACCCTCCTCTTTTATGGAGTAGCAACAGCAGCAGAGCATGGGGTGAGAAGTCAAGGGAAGGACAACTTGACTGATGGAGCTCAGGTTGTGGGGTCAGCGCAAGGCGTCGTGATCCGGGCTCAGACAGAGCCATTTCCTCTGTGATTTTATCCGCTGCGATTTTTATCTTTCGTCTGTTCACACGTCATGGCACCTGGACATAATACAGAGCACGCCGAGCGCTCCGCTCCGGGCTTAACCCCTTCCCTGCCTCCCAGGGAACCAGGAGGCCCCTGCCACGGAGCAGTTCTGGGCTTGTGGCTTTGCCTGGCAACAAGGGGCTTTTCTTTACAGGCCCTTTTTATTGCCTCGAACATCTGTAAGTGGCAGGTTTATCCTCCTCTACTGACCCCAAGGACAACGTTATGATTTACCCACGAATTTCATGTTCTCAACAGCATTCATTAGATGTGAGTTTTGGTACTTGTTTTAGGAGAGACATGCTGGTTTCAGTTCCCACCCTAAGCCATGTGAGCACTGCCCTGGTAGCTTGCAGCAAGGGTTCCTCAGGTGATAGTGCAGTCATAAAAGGCAGGCAGAAACAATTTCCTCTCACTGCACAAAAGGTATTCAGCCTTAGCAGCTGCTTATATGGGGCTGGGGTAATGAAGACCAGCCCTCTGCTCCACTGAGCCCAAACCAAGACCACAGGTGGAATTAGGTGGCATTTGACATGAGCACTGGTGTTCAAACTGAGCTACGCAGTTATACCAAGAGCAAAGAACATTCTGGATGTCTACAGGAAAATTGACAACAATCCCCCCTCTAAAGTCTCAGCCATTGAGCACATCAGACCCTTTAAAAGGCAGATGAAAACCATCACCCCCATTCTGCAGGTAAGGATAGGGAGGGAAGGGGATACTAAAGCCAGGACCTGTCCCAAATGCCACGTCCCCAGCCTTAGCACAGGATACCTCAATTAACCATTTCAGCACCAGACATCCTCTCACTTCTGCAGGCTGGGCAAGAGTCCAAGCGTCCCCACACGACATCCATTGCCCTTCCTTTCAGTTCCTTGTAGCATCAAATCCCACAGCCAAACAGGATGCCGCTCCAGTGGGAGTTGCATAGGAGACCCAGCCTGTAAGACGTGGTGGAGGGGCCAGTAGGAAGCCTGACGTCCCCCCATAACACGTACCACCGTTTTCCTCCAGACAGGACCCACCTTCCCAGCCCTCCGCCTTTCCTGGCTCCTCCAAAGAGCAGAGGGCTGGCTCCTGCATCTGCCTAATTCCACCATGATAAATCACCACCGGATGGGACCAAAGTAGAAACCACTGTGAGTGTTGGGTATTTTAAGGTGCTTATGGGGTTGGGGGTTTTTTTCAGGTTTCCTTATATGTTTCCTTTCTTACTCCCAGTATGATAACAGGAGAGAGAGTTGGAAACTCTCTGTTGTTTATCTGAAAAGTCTAGAGGAAAAATACAAAGTGCAGCTAGCCACAAGACTGTACAGGTCTTGAGGTTATTTTTATTTTAATTTGCAGCTTCTTAAAACCAGCGACCTCACTTTCCGAATTAGGCAAAAAAATCTGGACAAAACAGCACATTCTCAAATAAAACCCCTTTGGCCTTCACGTGTGGCTCCCAACTAAGAAATCTATGGGTGGGTAAGTTGCAATATTTTTAATGGCCCTTTCAAACCAAATTTAACCATCTTAGAAGGAGGTGTAACAAGTTACAGTTCTGGTTCTCTTTCGGAAGGTCTATGGCAGAGGGTGGGGATGTCTTGGTTTTGCAATAAACCATACACACAGTGAACACTTATGAATGGATTTTAAAAGGTTAAATAATTCTCAGGCAGAAAGTCAGCTCTCTTTTGACATTAAGAGACTCCTTTAGGGAGCCTGTCTCTACATCAAGGGCTGCCAAAAGCCAGGTAGATATAGTGGGAAGGATCTGTCCATGAATGCCCAGCTCTCACACACTCCCAAAGCATCTGCTCTTGGCCGTTGTCAAGAGGAGTTTGCTATATCAGAAATGGCCCATCCAATTTGGCAGTTCCTTATTTTTCTTACAGGCATAGAGAGCCAGGCATCCAACTGACTGAGAGAAACGGGCCCACTTGGCTACATATCACTGTTCACTCACACAGTAGCACATCAGCTCTTTGAGACAAGGACCTTCTGTCCTGTGTCCGTACACCACGCAGCACAGGGGGATGTTCAGCCATGAGAAACCTCCACGGTCTCTGCATATTGCCTGGTGTTTTACCAGGGCACCTAGTGATAGGACAAAGGGAAACAGCTTCAAGCTGGCAGTTTAGATTGGATGTGAGGAAGAAATTCTTTACTGTGAGGGTGGTGAGACCCTGGCCCAGGGTGCCCAGAGAAGCTGTGGCTGCCCCTCCCTGGCAGTGTTGAAGGCCAGGTTGGATGGGGCTTGGAGCAACCTGGTCTGGTGGGAGGTGTCCCTGCCCATGGCA
Source organism: Aegotheles bennettii (assembly GCA_013398125.1). Lineage (NCBI taxonomy): Eukaryota > Metazoa > Chordata > Aves > Caprimulgiformes > Aegothelidae > Aegotheles > Aegotheles bennettii. Next base: position 1,304,520 of record VZRW01001675.1, read on the forward strand.
GGGGGTGGCACTGGATGAGCTTTAAGGTCCCTTCCAAATCAAACCATTCTATGGTTCTAAGAAACTTAACTGCAGGGTAAGGACTGTAGTCCCAAGCTTTACCCTACACCAACCTCACACAAACCCCAGTTTGCCACAAAATGAAAATACCTCTTTTTGCCTTGCCCAGGAGACTGAGTGCACTAAGAAGTTCCATCTTGGCCTACCTACATCAACACTGTTTTCAGCCTTCTGCTGTTGTCAGGTAATTCCCTTCGGCACCTCCCTTCTTCTTTACTTGTTTGCATCAGTCGCCCAGTCACTGGATTTGCTCATGTAGCACCTCCCCAGAGACAGAAACACTCCTGCCACTCTGCACTGAGACAGACACCTGATGTCACTTGTAGGTGGTCCTGCATTCAAAATTTACATTCCCAGGCATGCTTCTCTCCACACACAGAAAATAACCCTGAAAAACACCCCAAACAAACCATAAGAACAATGGTATCTTCTCCCTCTGGACCGGGGACACAGACACTCCTGTTCCCACCCCTTCTTCCCAAAATTTACCCTTCTGGATTTTTCTTTTAAGAACCCTGAGTTTCTAAGACATCCACAGAAATCACAACTTCCAGATACAAGTTTTTGTGGGAAGAATCACTCTGTGACACCAAGCTGGAGGTATCAGATGCTGCTGTGTCTGCATGTGGACAAGACCCCCCGGAGAACAGGCAGCAAAGCCAACCCTGAGCCATCAGATCATCGTTCTTCCCAGCAAGCTGCCAAGGGATCCCTCCAGCAACATAAATTTTGGGGTGCCCTTGCTCTGTGGTTAGCCCCAGTCAAAGACATCTTATCACTGGCCATTTCCCCATGCGGCACAAATTCATGTCCCTATCATTAAGGAGACACATGGTTTATTTACTCATTACCATATCCAGCTGTTGGCTTTCCTTCTCCCCATATTTCAGGGTAAGTAGTGATTTGACATAAATAATACCCCATTCAGCTATGGCCTGAAGGATATTGTAAATATAAAAAAAGTCTTCAGCTCCAATAGCTCTTTTCAAGTGCTTGGTCCAAACCCTACTTAGTATGGGAGTGGGTGGAGGTTGGGAAGGAGAAAACCCAACACCATTACTTAAATAGCCCCATTAAAAATGAGCCCAGAGTGAATTACAGCTTTATTAAACAGATGACATTACATCAGGAATGATGAATCATAATGTTTCTTTTCAGGATTACAATGGTATATGACCTCTTCAGCTGCACTCGCTTGCCTCCTATTCCAAGCCACCATCAGGTGCCCTGGTCCCTCTCCCCATCACATTAACACCAGCACTGGGGCTCATGGGCATCGAGTTCCCAATGGCTCACCAACTGCCACAGCTTGCTGCTCTTGGGAAGGGGAGGGAGGGGGACAATCCCACTAGGAAGTCCAGAGGGGATCTTGGTTTATGTTCCCAGCCCTAGATGGGCAGGGAAGGGCTGAATGCCTTCCCAGGGAAGCACAGGGGGTTTTCTCCAGGTTTCCAGGCAGGGAGGTGTTTGCAGTCTCAGGCTCACCCTCTTGCCTTGGTTTCTCACGTGTCAGAGGAGCTGAGCAGGGTGAAGCAACAAGCCAGTGGCTGAGCTCAGAGAGGTCACCAAACTGTCTGCACCCCTCAGTTTACCTCCCAGCAAGCTCCCAGATACACCTGTGAGCAGAATTCACACACCTCGGCTCTCTCCACACCACTGGCTCTTGTCTGTCTGTCCCAGTGCACCCCACAGCCCAGCCATCCAACCCCCACAGCCTCAGCCAGCTTCTCCCGAGGTTGCGCTGAGGCAGAGGAACAATAGTATGGACACGTGTAGAGCTCCAAAGCCTCAGGAGAAGGATTTGTGGTGGGAACCAGATTTTGGGCTTGTGTGTCTCAAGGTTCTTAATACTCAATTCCCTTCCATCACAAGGGCTGCACTGGGGCATAGAATTGGGATTTCAAGAATCAGGAGTACGGGAGGTTACATAGTACAAGATGCCTGGGACCATGCAGGGTACAGCAAGAGGCTCTCAGATAAAGGACTCCAGACTGCAGCAAGACATAACCCTCTGTTACACATACTGCTCTGCTGGTTTACTCACCAGAAAAGCAGATCCCCGCTCCCAAAACACAACAGGTCAATTTAGCTCTTTGCTGTCCTTTTCAGAGTTCTTCATGAACTCCTTCAAACCACCCCTGTGTGTTTCAATCCACATCATCTCCAAGGCAGGTCACACACATGGATCAGAAAGAAGCGCCCTCTGAAAATGGACCCTCTTCCCCGTGTCAGGATCAATGGAGGCACCATTAAGACAACCCAGGGCTCCCAGTCCCCACAGTCCAACAGGCAGCGCCATGGCCCAAAACCACCACACAAAATGTTTCCACGTTTTGTTCCTCTCATCCTTCTCCCAGGGTCTGCCTGCTGCCTATAAATAACCGGGAGAGCGTGACATCCAAGCTCCCAGATAAAGCAGTGCCGTGCCACAGCCCCATGCAAGCCAACAGCTTCTATTTTTACATCTTTGGTGAGAACCACGTGTCAGCTATCGACAACACACCAAAAAGAAAAAAAGCCCCAGTGCTTGGATCCCCACTCCCCCTCTGCCTTCTGCTCAGGCAGACCTCAGCCGAGCGCCCAGCGGCCCCATCTGCTCGTCACCTGCCAGCATTTGGGTAGCAGATACGTCAAACTCCCGGCTCACGTTTTCACACGTAGGAGTTTGCTGTCTGAGTGATGAGGCTGCCTGTGCTCCCATTGTGCTTTGCCATCCAGAAGGGTTTTTATTCAGAGTCCTTACAAAATACTGTGTGCCAGTAGCTCTCACCTAAGTTATCCAACTCCTTGCCCCCATTTTACAGACTGGGAAACTGAGATGCAGGAAGCAGACGTGTCCGTGACATCCTGCATCTCCAACCCTCTAGTCCTCTGCCCCCCAAGAGCCTTCTCTTCCTCCGAGATGTTCCTCCAACTGCAGCTGCTTCTGAAAATAAATAGGTAGGACCCCTCACCTACCTTGGCAATAGCAGGTCACTTCCAATCCACCCCGAACAGTCATTGGCACCTCTCTTCCCTAGGTCTTGGTTTAACCTCTCACCCTCCCCACATAATGCAGAGTCCTACAGAACCGAGGGCATGTCCCTAGAAAAGTGTCATTAACATCATGAGGGATCCAGCAACTGAAGTCTCAGCTGTGATTCCTACCCTGGGTGGGCGGCAGCACCTACAGGGATCTGTGACTAAGTATAATGAAATAATAAATCAAATAACTAGGAAACTGGTAAATGGACAACTTAAATTCAGCTTTTACATGTCAAAATCAACAACGGCAATCATTCATTTTTCCACTGCAATTGTTACAACAGCATTGACTCTAATCTTAAGTAAAAAATAAAATTAAATATATATATACCCACCCTAGATTCACTCTAGCCTGGAAGTGAGTCAGCTCTCAAGCCTCAGCTAGAAAGAAAGGCGCTTGCTAGGAAGGATGTGGGAAAATAGAGGGTTAGATTCACCAGGCTCCTCTTGGGTCATGCTAAAATTACTACGATTGAAGTTAATGAATAGATTTCCTTTTGTTCCAGCTCAGCTTCATTCTGCAGTGTTACAGCCCTTATCCCAAGCTGGAGGCAAGCGCTATTCAGATAATACAAAGCCCAGCTTCCCTTTAGCATTACCACCAAGACTTCTTCATAATAATATTTATAAAATAGCTATTAAGATGGGAGGGGATAGTAAAACCACATCTGTAAAGTCAGGCACTCGGGTCATAAAACACCAGAAATTAAACCTGCCCACAACACGAATTCCCTTTCCGCCCACGTGTTCGCTTGTTTCAAAGCATCTTTAGCAGCAGGGCCACATCCTGCCTGCTCCTCAGGACCTCTGCCTCAGCCAGGCTGGGCACTGAGCAAAGGGACCCCGAGGCTGTGCTGCTGCATCTCCTGACACCTCGCATCGCATTGGGCCGCAGTCTCTGCCTGGACCTGTTTGGCACAAACAGCCAGAGCGTTTGGGTCAGGGCACATCCATGTGAACAGCCCCCACGCCTCTCAGCAGAGCAGGAAGGCTCCACCACACACTGCTTTGAGCTCTCCAGGGCAAAGAGGGAGACAGTGAGGGGTCACAGCAGAACCACAGGTCACTAGGACAATGAGACTTGCTCTTTGGTGGGCTCGGTTTGGCACCATCCGTGCTTCTTCCAGGGAGCAGGAAAGCATTTTTGTGCAGCCTTTGGCAAGAGCAGTTTCCCCAGGGACAATCTCATGTGGCACATTCTGCTCCTTTATCCCTTTGCTGCTGCAGTCTGCTGGGACAGCTCAACCCCTGAAGTAGATCTGAACTCTAATGCCTTCCCACCCTTGCCAGGAAAATGATAGTCCAGAGAAAAAGGCAGGTTATCTGGCTGCTCTGGGTCACTGGGGAGCATGAGCCTCTTGGGAGTTATTAGTAGCCCAGGCAAGAAGTTAACAAGGTGGAGACTTCCCCAGAAAGGTTAACTGGCTGGAACCAAGCATCAGGGCAAGCACCAGGACAGCTAGAGAGGAAAAAAGGTCACAGGCAGGCAGCTGGCCAGCAGGCTTGTGTCAGGCACCCAGGATCACCACACACAGATGAGGCTGCCACACGAGACCAAGGGGCCAGGCTGCAATGGGTGACAGGTCACACCTTCAGAAGTCCTGGAGATCTGCACACTCAGCGAGAGACAGGGCCACAGCAGCAGAAGTTTTCAGAGCATTTTCTAATTCTACAAGACCCTGATTAACACTGAGGAGTGTCATGTCACTGCAGCCAGCCTCAGTGCTCAGCATAACTGGTTTCCAGCATAACCTCAGCTGTGGAGCTCACCCAGCAATGATTACATTGAGCCCCAAAGAGCTCATCACACTGGGAACAGACTGAATCAGGCTGCAAGCACCTGGGAGGGAGGGCTACCAACCTCTGAAATCTCCAGCTGCAGTAACTTTTTGCCAACTCTTTCAGCATCTTGATAGTGAGGAGGGGTTGGGAAAGGAGATCCAGGACAGCAGGAAGAACCACTGCATTTATCCAGACTGACACCTCACACAGCACCAGCCAGAGCACTTCAGCTGTAACCCCTGCACTGCGCCAAGCATTGACACTAATAGGACAACAGCTGAGCAATTAAAAGGAGAGTAGAGACAATGAGATATCAAGTCAAGAGACAGAAAGACCTAATTTCTGCTGTTTGCTTTGGTGAGTGGAATATTGTCAGACAGATACCATGCTCAGGAAAAAATACATTTCTATGTCACCACCAATTAGTGCCTCTTCCTTGAGAGGCTGGAGTCCTCCTGCCTTTTTGCTGGATGAGGTCTTTCACATGGTCAGAGCTTGGAGGGCACCGCATCCCTGTGCACAGAGGAGTGGCTGGAACCAGCAGCTGGCCCTGCACTAACTCTCATTTAAAGACTGTTCATAAACAGTGGGAAATGAGAATTTACAGTCTCTGCACTAGGGACAGAGGCATGGGGCAACACAGAGGACAGCCTCTGAATCAGGAGGCAAACAGCAACTCCTTGAGGTCTAGTTTACACACTTCCCCAGCAGAGTTAACAACCAGTACAGTGTGGGAGTGGTCGTACTGGTTTTGGACCTCCAGGTATAAATATTCTGATATCCCATTGTAGATCCCCCAGCTCTGTAGGTCCAGACCCTTGATGACTCTGGCTGGTGAGAAAGAGCACTTTCCAGCCAGGCAGGACTGACGTCCCTGATGTCCCCCCCTTGCAGTGCCTGTGACCCACTCTCCTAGCAAAGCCCTCCAAGGTCTCATGGGAAAGTCATGGCATAAAGCCACCAACAGAGCCGAGCACAAGGTCAGGAGGGAGAATCAAGGGTAGGGGGGGCAGCCGTATGCACAGACAGGGTGGAAAGTCAGACATCAAACCTGGTCTGTGGCAGGAGTAATGAAGTAGCAATGACAGCAGCAACAGGCAGACATCTCTGGGAAAGGAGTGGGTTTGGGCAGTAGGTGCAAATCTCCCTCCCGCCCTGAAGAGCGCGTGGGACAGGGTGTCTGGTCCTGCTCTCGGTTTACTTCTCTGCCAGTTTAATGCTTCCTATCATCCGAGTGGTCGGATCGCATTTAATCTGGGTTAATAGGATCCCTGGCACTCTCCAGGGAGACACTGCTGGGAAGAGGCACAGGCAACACAACCCACGGGCCTCGGAAAGCCACAGGCACAGGCAGCTCTCGAGCCAGATCGTGCTTTGCAAAGGGATCCTTGGGGTCTAATAAAGGTTGATGATACACCATATGCCCTTCCCCAGGAGGGTGTTAACAGTGTCCACTTCCACCCCACCCAGGAAGTTTAAATGGAGAAGAAACCCAAGATTTAGACAACAGTAGTCTAAGCAAGAGAAGGAAAATGCTAGGAAATGACAGCAACTTGAAGAAAGTCCTGGGGACAAAACCCCACACAAGCCTGGAAAATACGGGGCAGGGGAAATCAGAAACAAGAGATAAGGAAGCACTGGTGAGAAGGAGATGGAGCTACGTGGAGGCGACTGGGTTATAGGCAATCTTACATCAGTTTATGAAAATATCCCATTAATCTTCATAGCGCGATCTTAATTGCAAAAATCTTTCATCAGCCTTGTTATTTGTGCACCTGTCACTGGAGACACTTGGAGTTGTTTTGTCGTCATTTCTCACACTAATTAGAGGGGCTTGGGGTGGTTTGNATTGCCCTCAAACACAGCTCAGCTTTCCTTTAATGCTGCCAATTAGGGTCCCGCCCTGTGCAGGGCTTGCAGGCCTGCTAGGCACATTACAGAGGACTAGAGGGGTTGTTTTAATTAAATACCCCCAGACTAGTAGGGAAATATTTAGAGCAATTTAACAATCTGCTGCAGAGTTGTTAAGCCTCCAATATATCTGCTTAATGTTCATTTGGGTATTTAATAATCTCCCTACCTTATCTAATCCTGTTTAAATTTAAAGAGATGCATCTAAGCTGGTGAAGTAGCTACTGCTTATTAACAGCTGCTGGTTATTAAAACATATTTGAGATGTCATCACCAGCGAGCAGTCCCAGTAGCAGGCAGCAGACCCGGTGCCTGCGGATGTATTTCTTTCCTAACTGGGACTGCCCAGGGACAAGACCCAGTGCTTTCATTGCAAGCTCTGCTGTCACCACACGGGTACCCTTAGTTTCCAACCTGCTTCTCCACCTGCCTGTGGTGGCCTTACTGTGTAATTAGTCACAGCTACAGGTTATTTATTTTTAAGGCAGTTTTCCAGGACTTCAGCTGCTCAAACTGGGACAGTTTTGAACTGGATGTTTTTGTTTTCTCACATTAATGGAAGCTGTGTTTTGTTTTGCTCAGCCAGCTCTTCACAACTCTTCTGTGAGGTTCACAGAAAATCCTTTGCCTGAGGACAGCCTACAAGGCCAGAAAGACTTTATTTTGCAAGGTTTTAGTCCAGCTATCATTACATCATTTGTACGTTTCTAGGCTGGCTCTCCTGTTCCTGGTAGTCCCCTTACCTCAATTAGATGCACCACTCTTCACATTGCCTTGGCTGTCTCTCCTCCATTCTCCCCAAAAAGGGCAGCTCCAGCACACTTCAAAGTGTTGCCACTCAAAACTATGATCAGGGCAGGTCCCCAAACATTGCTATCACAGACAAGCAGTGGTTGGTACAGAACACGCTCTCAACTTGAAAAACTTATACAAAGGGAGAGGCAAGCCAACGATTTAACTGTGAAATGGCCTCCAGGCAAAGCAAAGAATTCTCCTAGCACATTCAGGACACAAACAGTAAGTCAGTCTTAAATCCTATGAAACGGAACAGCCAAGGCTGTTTCAGAAGCACTAACCCACCCAACTTTAAAGTACCTTCACTGCTGAAGCTAGAAAATAGCAGCTGTCTATGTAAATAGAGGGGAAAACTCTGCCAGCCAATTTAAAACCAGAAAACATAACTGGGAGAAATATCTCCTCACACAGTTGAACAAGAGACACTGCTCTCAGGACACAATGTTCTGAAGGTTTAATGCCAGCATCCTCAGCTGGGCAAGGTTCCCCATCCATCTTGTTCAAGCGAGAGTACCTCAGGTTCTCACCATAAGGGGCTGATTTTCATCCTAAGTCTGGTGCTCTGCTTTTTGGCCACCTTGTTTGGAGACAGAAATGGACCATTTGGAGAAAGCGAGCCCAGAGGTGACACATCTGTTGCACACTGCACAGGAGCACAGCCATCCCAGTTGGCTATCATCGATCCAAGAGCAGCTTTCAAACAGCCTGCCAGAAAAGGGAAGGGAAAGGGGTTTTTTTCAGCCACATCCACCACAGAATATAAACAACAGGCTGAAAATTGAGGCAAGGAAGATCAGGTCAGAAAAGGGAAAAGAAAAAAACCCAACACACTTTCTATGTTCATTACGTTATTCTCATTAGAAGCCCTGGAAGAGGTTGAGCAACTTCTATCCCAAGGGTCTTCAAAACCAGATTAGTCCAGAAATGACATAGGTAGAGTTGATCTCTCCTGGGGCAGGGAGACAGACTCACACAACCTTGGCAAGGTCCTTTCGATGCCTGTTCTTCTGTGGCCCTAAGCTGTAGCACAAGCAATGCCAAGTTCTACCCCATTCCTATTTGCCCTGCTGCAAGGAACTGGTTATGGTACCAGTCAGAGGATCCTGTACTCTAGAAACAAGCTAAAACCGGGGACAGATAGTCCATAAACACAGTCCAGCAGAAGCAGCGTTCTGGCCTGCAAGGCTCATTGGTCTCATATGATAAGAGCCAGCCCATTTCATATCCCCAGCAGAACCCCCAGACTCAAGTCCTCCTCCATCAGTGAAGCCCACAGTCCCCACTCCAGATCTGGATGACTGATGACTGGAGGGAAGCAAAACAAACAGATATTTGTGTTTGTTTGTTCTTTGTTCCTTGTCTCTCAGACACTGGTGTCATTGAGGATTTTTTGTGGAGGAGACACAACAGCACAGTGACGGATCCTGTCTGGTCCCATCAGCATGGAAGCATTGTATCCCCAGAGTAACACGAGAGGACTGCTGTTCCTGCAGGGAATGCTGCTCAGCGGGAGGTGTCAGCCTGGGAAACACAACAATTGTTTCTCTCCCATTGGTTCCGTGGCATTGCAAACTTTCAGGCTAGGGGAGAAGGCAGAGTCTGAACCCAGAGGTGTGCCAAGGACTTGCATGGAAGGACAAGGAGCAGACTTCACACCCAGGCATCATCGCGATGCCAGCCACCCACCGTGTCAAGGGAAAGGGAAAATATCCTTCAAGTGGCTGTTTCCTATCGGACATGCCCCACGGAGCAAGGAAAGGGACTTCCGAGCCCTCCTCCCATCAGCTGACACTTCCCACTGCGCTCCCTCATCACCTTGGTGTGCAGAGCTGCAGTCACAAATCACAGGCTCATTTAGACTCTTAAAAAATACAAGGATGCAACCGTTTACAACGTGATTTCCTTAATTCCCAATAAAGGAACCTATTTGCTTCCTCCTCCATAAGTCACCTCTCGTTCAGCAGTGCGGTAGCTGAACGAGAGGGGAGGTGTGAGTTAACACTCCAGTGCCCTCTAGCAAACACAGCTTTTGCTGTAGCAAAGGACTTCACATCCTCTTTCACAAGAGCATCAGAAGACTTCTAACTCTTTGTGGCCATGTGGAGAAAACCCTGGTGGAGATGGGCCATGCTGTTCTGCCCGTCAATGGGGATCCAAGGTGCAGAAAGACAGAGCTATGTTCCAGACACATGCACAAGCTGAAGAGCACCAGCTCTCCAGAGACTGAGCCACCAGATCACCTCTGCTCAGCAGCCCGAAGACCCCAGCTGAGGCTGTAGGTATTGTTCTATATAGCACACAAGGAAAACTGCCTGCAAAAACCAGTCTCTGCCTCTGGCTTACTGGGAGAGGAACTGGGTTCTGGGCTCCTTCTCTGCGCAACAAAGTGGGCTGCACCGATATCAAGTACACATATACTGTAATATTATAATGCCACACTTCATCTCATCTCTGCTGTTCAGAGCCACCCAAGTCTTGCCTTTTGCCAGCAGGAGATGCCACGCCACGGCTTTTCACTGGGTAGAAAGCGCTTGGAAGAGCTGCTTGTGAACAGCAGGCTCAGGGGGAGAAACCAGCAGAGGCATGCACAGAGCAAGCGATAATTTCTGTGCCGTGCAATTACAGCTGGGAAGGAGTAAACCTCTGGTGCACAAACCTGCCAACAGTTTACTACCGACAAGGAAACAAAACCGTCAGTTGACACTGGAACAGCTACTGATACCCTGTAATCATCTTAAAAATAGACTCCTCACAAACCTGCTTGTTAGCGGTGAGAACACATGCTCTTTTTAAGAAGGGGGGCGAAAAACCTCTCAGCATCTCCAGAGCAATATTTGCGTTAACCAGAGCAAGTGTTTGGTGAAGCTGAAGCTGCAGGCATCTTCCCAGAACTTGGTCTGGTCCAGCTGGATGACCAAGAGGCACTGAGAGCCTACATGGCTGCAGCACCTCTGCAAGTATGAAGCACACTCAGCCCTCTGAACCCAGCGATTGCAGCCACCGCATACACACACAGCTGTGCTACCCAGACAGTGCTGTGCTCACCACCCTGCTCCTGCTGCCCTGCTGCGTGGAAATGCCTGTTGTCCTGACTTCTCCTGCCTCTCAGCATGAAGTCTTCTGGGCCAATCAAGGTCTGATGGTGACCGTAGCAGTGAGACATCATCTCTGCTCATTCCACAGTCCTCTCCCCAGTGTTGCTCTGCCCTATAGACTCATAGAATGGTTTGAGTAGGAAGGGACCTTACAGATTATCTACTTCCAACCCCCCATCATCATGCTCTCCCTCTCAGGGCTCTCTGAAGGGAAGCATGTGACATTCCCCCCCACTCCTCATATTCCTCCAACAGCTAACATCTGCTCTGACATCCCTTTTCACAGAGGTACAGTCCATACTTAACCATCTCCATTACTCAGATGTTAAGTCACAGTGAAGCACAGTACTGCAACTCCAAACTGTGCCATCAGACACCTCCTGGATGATGGAGCAACCTGATCCTGGCAGGCAATAAAACCCATCAGCTGCCTGAGACACTGCCCATCCCCAGGCTCCTGATGCGCACAGCCTTTAGTCATGGTGAGCAGTCACCCGTGCTCCTTTGAACCACAGACTCCAGGATCCCAGCTGCTTTCCCCCAGACCAAGGTGGACAGAAGAACACCATCTCTGAGCCAAGTGCTCTGGAGCCTTACTCCAGCCTGGAGCACTCTCCATCACCCAGAGCTGGATGACAGCAGCACCCTGGCCCAGGGACCGGGGCATCTCAGAATACCGAGCATAAGGTATGCTCATGAAGGACAGCACAGCTCAGGACTAAACCCAAGTCCATCAAAACAGAGACCTCAATCAGGATTTGGTCTGTTCTGGGTTTGTTGGTTGGTTTTGGTGGGGGTTTTTTGGCTTGATTCAGCTCATTTTTGTCAAATCTTCTTGGAAACAGAAAAATATCCATCCAGAAAGGAGAGTGGGCTGGTTTGGGTCCCTACCATATTCAACACAAAATTCATGCACCTGCAACTTGCTGTCCCCTCTGTGCTCAACACATCAACACTGCAGGGGAGAGAGGAACAAACACCCCCTTGTAAGTGGATTTCATTTTGGTATGAGCCATTTAGAAATTATATCCATTTCAATTTGGGCAGGGATCCAAGGTTAACATCCCTGCTCTTGTTAACAGAGCTTTGCTTGCAAAAGTCCATCAGTTCAGTTTTACATCTTATTTGGAAAAGTCAGTGTGATGCTGCACTGTGCAATAGGATATGGGAGGGGAAAGGCAGATCCTGCTGGGGCTCTGTGACTGCTGGACTACTGGACACATAACACTGGTCTCCTCTGAACACTCACGTGTTCAGCCTCAGGGAAACTTCAAGAGACTTTCTGTTGTCTCCAAGCAGTCAATGAAGGAAGATCTCTGCCAACCAGGCAGAAGGTACAGCATGAGGGTGGAACCCTCCACCCAAGGTCACAGCAACATGCAAAGCCACACCTTCCTTTAAAATCCACGTTTATGCAAACTGTGGTTTCCCAGTTCCTGGAAGTCACACCTACTCCTTGGTGGATGTGACTCCACCAGGGTCATGTTGCCAGCCAAGTTTCCCAGCTCCCTCTGGGTCCTTCGGTAGATTGGCCAGCCAAGTGCAGCCTGCACATGCTTTTCTGTCTTGGAATCACCGAGTCATATGATGAGGCCTTGCAACCTCCTGGGAAGATCACAGACTGTGCCTACACACAACCATGTGCCAGAGCAGCAACTGCAGAGTCAACCCAGAGACTGTCCTGTTACAGAAGGGTTTCAAACCTCATCATCTCTGGGACAGGAGGCACAAAAGTCCATCTGCGAGTTAAGAACCATGGTAAAAGCTGGTCTTCAGCAGCCTGGGTCTCCAGCCACCTTGAGACACCCCAGAAAGCAGGAGAACAAGACCACACTCTGGGTAACAAGGAACACAGTCTTGGCTGCCCTAATTGCCAGCCTCAAAGAGATTTGGCTGCACACCAGCAGGCCCCTTGCTGTCAGGAGCCCGCCTTTGCTGCATAACCCCAGCACCTGAGCACAGAGGCAGCTCCTTCACCCAGGGCAAACGTACTCATGGCTTTCTCCGAGGCGGTCTCAGCTCGGCTCCCAACAGTCAATACTGCCAGCATGAATTATTAGTCAGTGTGTCATTCAGCCTCAGAAGTTGATATATCCACACCACACAGGAAAAAAGCTTTTAGCAACACACCCGTGTCAGCAAGCCCGGGGCCAGCTTGCCAGGCACTTTCTCACACCTCCCCACCGAGCACCAGCAGGAGGGGACCCGCGGTGGGCTGCTCGCTGCTGTCTCCAGCAAAGAGCCACGGCGGCTCCACGCACCTCCTCTCCCAGAACCAGCTCTGTACGTGGCTGCATTAGCTCAGCACATCCCCCTGTCACGCAAGCCACTCGGTTGGAAAATTATTCTGCTGGAGCATTGCTGAGGACACCTTGCCAGTGAAATATCAGACAACATCAGGCGGTGTTTACTTGCTCCAGTGCAGATACTACACATTTATTATTTACACTTTGCAGCATATTTTTAGAGTTATGTCAATAAGACTGAGAGTTATCAAGTCATCTGTTTGCAGTCAGTCAAAAACTGCCATGAATCCCAGTTTGCCTGAGGAATTTTATTAAACCAGTTCTGGGGTCCTGAACATAAGAAAGGCATGGAGCTGTTGGAGAGAGTCCAGAGGAAGCCACAAAGATGATCCGAGGGCTGGAGCACCTCTGCTCTGGAGGCAGGCTGAGAGAGTTGGGGTTGTTCAGCCTGGAGAAGAGAAGGCTTCGGGGAGGCCTTGGATCACCTTCCAGTACCTGAGGAGACTCCAGGAAAGCTGGAGAGGGACTTGTGACAAGGGCAGGGAGTGATGGGACCAGAGGGAATGGGTTCAAACCAAAAGAAGGGAGATTTAGATTGGATATTAGGAAGAAATTTCCAACCCAGTCATAGCATAAGCTCATTACCCCCCTCGCCAAGAGCTGCTAAACAGTAAAACTAGCAAATATCCTCCCTTAAACCTGAACACACTCTGAATTTCTTCTTTTGAACTGCCTTTTGAAACTAGATTAGCTTATATAGAGCTAGAGGAAGCAAATTCAGATAGGTTTGCTGGATGGCATACGCTCTAGCACTCTCACCAGTAAACAGACACACTACTATTTCCCTCTTCCAAATCCAGCCACGACAGACCATTGAATGCCAAAGAGCAGATGTTATCACAAAGAGTTTGAGACATGTGCAAGAGCTCACACTAGTAGCAAGGCTCCAGGTGGAAAGGCATGCATCACCTCTAGCACACACCTCTAACACACCTCTGCATCTCTGATGTAGAAAGATTAGCCAAGGTCCTCTCCCCACCCTCACATTTTTGATTACCGGAAGTGCCTTCATAGTTCCAGCTGGAAGACCAAAGCATCCAGCCATACATCTATACGAGGCCACCAGGTATTTTATCAGCCATGCTCTGCTGCAAGTCCCATTTCCACAATGGGAAAGCTTGAAAATCTGGTTCCTGAAAAGTCCCTTTTCATCAGGCCTTGGGCTGGGCTGGTTCTAGTATTCAACTCGACTCCGCAGTTTGGTGGCAGAGATCTGAATTCTTGGCCTGGTAATGAGTGCCAAGGCAGTTGTTTTTATCTTATTCAGTCAACGAGAACATGGAAATCAATTTCTCCCAATCTCAGTTATGGCTAGAAATCCATTCCTTTTAGGCCAGCTACAGGATTAATCTATTGAATGGTTTGCAGGCATTTTGCTGACATACAAACATTTGAAGAATACATTACGCTTCCCCCTGCCTAGTACAGCATTAGTGCTTTTTTTTTCCTGTAAACATCTTTGTTCGGGAATCCATGAGACAGGATGTGGAAATGCATCTCTGTCTTGCAAACAAGACTCATGTCTGCAAAGTTTGGCACTGCACTTAAATTGCCAGTGCTCGGTGACTTTAACAAAAACACAAAACAAAAGCCAAGACAAGTAGTGATGCACAAGACATGTCAGCAACACGGAGCATGTGCTGAGCTGCCTTTACAGAGCCAGTCCTGAACAAAGCATCAGCAAGGATAAGTGAAATAAATTATATGAATCCAAACTTCAGTGGAAGCCTTGACTTAAAAGACCTGCCAGTCTAACAGTCTCTTCTGCTGCCTTCACAGCATCAGCACACACCTGTAAAAGGCATCTCACATCTATTACGACAGTAGTCTAGTGCAATTCTGTTGCCCATGAGAAGGGGGTAGTTGGCCATAGTTTGTTCATAGTTTGTATAAGAAAAAAGATTATCTCATCACTTGTGGTCCTTACTTTGGTCTCCAGAAAGTTTCCTGCCCTGTTCAGAGCAGGATTGCAATATGCTCTGCAAACTTTCTAGAAGTGTGTGTTACATTAAATGAGATAGCTGGATTTTCATTTTTTTTCCTCATTTTAAAGGCATGAAAACAGAGGCAAGCCTTCCTCTTTCAGCAGCACGAGCAGGTCCTCCTGATAACACTGCACAGGGTGTTTCAAAAAGATGGACCCAACTGAAGATCCATTTCAAATGGGTCCATCTTTTTGAAACAACCTGTGCTTTCAACACTAGAACCTTTCCAGCTCCTGAAGAGATGTTTCCCACCCAAACCCGGGGGCACATTGCCCTCAGTTCCAGTATCTGCACTTACCCAAAAGAAACAGGATCTAAATTTCCATTTGTCCAATATCACAGCTTCTCCACACCCAGTCTCCAAATGTCAGGATTGTTTGTAAAACTTTCCACAGGTGATGAATTTCAGGCCAAAGGCTAAGATTTGTTTTAAAACGTTCTTCACAAAATTTGATCTGGGCAGCAGTATCGAAATGGTTTGGGAAGAACAAAGAACGATAAAGCAATTATATCCCACGCAGCAGGAGAGCAGAAAGTGAATGCATCCATCTCCCCACAGCTGTCCTTTCTTCCTCCAGCAACCTGAGTCCAACCGACTGTGCAGATCTATTTCCCAGCACCGTGGAGGGCACTACAGGTATTTCCAACTCAGAAAATGCTCTCTATGCTGTAATGTGTTATCCTGGCCAGAAGGGACACACCTCGTTATAAAGATGTGGTAGCCCTCTTTGCTTACCTACAGAAAGGCTCTGCCCTCCAGGGCCACAGGGAGAGAGCACAGCAGGTCCAGAGCTGTCCCACACCTGGACACCCTGCCTGGTGCAGGCAGGAGGGCACACAGGAGAGTTACCCTTGTCTTTGCCTCCAAATGCCACGTATGGATGCAAGGTAGAAAGGAAAGCAGGACAATAGCACCATTCACCCAGAAGCCATTCCTATTAGCTGATCCCTGCTCCAAAATAGTCAGCTGTGGACACCAGCCTTGATGCCTAAGTGGTACTGCATCCACCTGGAGTGTCCCATTGTCCACTAGACCTCCTCTTAAGAGCTCTCAGGTTTCCCATGAACCACATCTTCAGGTCTGTCCTGATCATGGTGCCTTCCTTCCCCCAACTGATCTTTCCAAATCATTGCTCCTCTGTTTCTGTATGGTTCATCCACTGGGCTGAGGCTAAGACAATAAACTACACTTGCTCTTCAGCTAGGAGCAAATCTCCAGGAGTGGATTTATCTCACACAACTCTCAGCACTTGCAGCAAGGCATCTGCTCTTGAGCCTTCTGAATGGCCTCCAATTGCCACCAGCAAGACCTAGTCAGTGGGTGAGTCCCTCCAACCAGGAAGGCTATAGGCTGAAATAAGTTGTTTCTGGCTATCCCTTGCAAGTCTTCATTGCCTGTCCCAGGATTTAGTCACCAGTCATAAAGCATGAAGATACCTACACAGTTCTGGGAATCAAGTCCCCTCGTAGGGAGCACAACATGCAATGTGCCCATGCCATGAATTGTCTGGAGGGGAGTCGGGGGTGCTCAAGGACTCCTCTGTACTACCACATAGCGTCACTGGAGAGCTTCCATCAGGTTCTCTCATCTTGCCAGGACAACCAAGACAGATCCACAGTAACTGAATAATCAATTAATCCTCCTGTAGAGATCCATTTACATAATGAAAACGCAGCCTCCCAATATACCACTATTTTTCAGTTGTCTAGACCAATATATCTGTCCTGCAGTTGGAGCAGGGAGACCTAACACAGCTTCTATTATGGGTGGCAGAGTTCCAGCTGAAATCACGTGGTGGCAATAAAACTTCTATTGATTTCATGTAAGCATTTAACCCTAGCAGAGCACACATTCCTCCAACAGCCCACAATGGACCTTGCGTCCAGCAACCCAGACTGAATTACAGTTGCACCTCACATGGAGCCTGGGGAATCTCTTCTCTTTCTCTCTAGCTCTGAAAGAAGCTGTGGAGAAGCAGAAATCCAACAGGCTGCACTGCACATTTTGAAATATGGCAACAAGTTTGGATTTTTCAGTTCAATGCCTGCAACTTCTCAGATCACAGAGGCAGATCTCATCCTACAGATCCCAATGAAAAAGAGACCAGCTATAACTCTAGACCCAACTCATTTAGGAAGCGAGGGCCTGGGGTCAGTGCCTGTCCTCAGAAGTCTTCTCCCAGGCTGAAGACTAGGAACACTGATGCTGAAACAACACTCCTTCTGCACTCTGCACAGCACTGGCAAAGCACAAGTCAGTAGACAGCAGAGACTCTAGACTTGTGTTAAAGCCCTTACTCTTCCTGAAACTTTTGCCTCTGTAAGTAGGACATGAAGAGCAAACTATCAGTAGCTCACAGCAGGGCCCGTCTGCAGACCCTGGCTCCCAGTCAAACAAGACTGGCTGCAGTTGGGCCATCAGCAGAAAGGGCTGAGGTTCAGCTGCAGTCCCTGGTCCTGCCACAGACTTCTGCAGGTCAACAGGCAAATCATTTTGAACTTATCTCCAAGCCCACAAAGTCAGTGCAAGGCTTCCCATTATTCCCAGACACTGGGAAGGGGGCCAAATGTCCAGCCTGCACTGCCCACAGCACAGTTGGGCCACTGGGGACAAAGAGGCAACGCTTTGTCAGACCTTCCCCTGGGCAGGACAGTCTCCATGTGCAGTATGACAAGCCCTGAAGAAGCGTGCAAGGCTCCCCTTGCTTCAGGAACAGCACTGTGCTCATGCATTTCCATAGGAGCGTGGTTTCAGTGAGCACGCTCTGCCCTCCTCTGCTTGCTACACGTTGTCTCTTCAGCCTGCAGAAGCATAAGTGAACTCTACATCTTGCCTGAGGGATCACACTGGGCTTTGTTGCTGACACAGCCACAATGACTTGTGGCCATTCCCATGACCAGGGCACACACACCAATCAGCTGCTAATTGCAGCAGCCTAACATTGCAGCTGGGAATCAGGACACTGGTGCCACACCACGGGGCTCCCCACAACCCGGTGACAGCGACACCAGGCACAACTTGTCCCCATCTGAACAAGCAACTGCTCCACCAGCAAAGGTGGCTTTCTCAAGGCACTGTCCTGACCCAGCACCACTGTCAGAGGAGACAAAGTCTCCAGCATCTCACACATAACTGAGGCTGCAGCATGCCAAGAGCCATGAACTACCACACTCAGGGACACGTGGGTTGGGCAGACCCTGCGAGGATGGGACAGCCACCATGCCAAGTGAGTGACAGGGACATGTTCTTAGTCTCTCATCTCCTCCTACTCAACCAAGCACAAGGTCAGGAGATTTTGCTTCCTGTGTAAGCAAGTACCAAGATTTGCCTTGACATTTGTAGGTCACTGGAATCAAGAGGTTTCAGAAGGGGAGACTTCAAAATCCTTGAAAGCTCAGCTCTTGCCAGCACACCTCAATCTCAAGCTGCCATGCTTCCTTCTGGCCTTCCCATGCCCGCCACAACATCCTTCTTCCTTTTGTCATGGGACAGAACTTCTCACCTAATAGCCCTCTCTTCCCAGGGGATGAGGAAAACGGCATCAGCACGAGGATCTCTGGTTCTTCTGGCCTTCCAGAGCCCAGATGGTGCTTCCATGAAACAAACTGAAGTGAGCACACCTCTGCTCTGACCCAGGTAAGCTCTAAACCTGTTTCTTCTCCAAAGGCATCTCAAGCATTCTTTGAGGAGCCCTGGCCTACTTGACTTTCACCATCCCTCTTGCTCCTCAAACCGTGAATTCAATTTTTCACATTCAAAAGTCCCTCCAGCTTCTCTCCGAGATCCTAGGGAGGATCAAAGTGCAGAATAAATAGATTTTCGGTGCTAACTCCTCTAAGAAGCACACCCAAGGGTGGCACATCTTGGAACACATAACAAGGTATGTGTCTCCTGGGTTTTGTGGATTTGTTTTGCCAAATTCTCCCCAGGCAACAGTTTTCAGCGTAGAGAAGACCACTAGGAGCCATATCACAGTACTAACAAAAAAGCAGGGACTCCCTGCTTCCAGGGCATCCCAAAGCTGCAACCATGGGGAGAACCTTCACCTGCTGTGGTCTTGTTCTCCACACAAAGGAGGACTAAGGCCCAGAGTTTTTCATTTGTTGTGTGCTCCTCTGCATAGTGCTGCTCAAGGATGACAGAGAACAAGCCATTTAGACTTGGCAGCTTGTATGTCCCAGGCGTAAGCTTTGGCACAGACTCCAATGCCTGGGATGTTGGTATCTTCCTAGATGGTGGTTTTGCTCCTCTGTGCTTCTTCTGTCAAGGCTTTCCCTTCTTTGCCCCTCATGTCCTACATCCTCCCTGGGGACTGTGGCAAGCGCAAAGACAGCTCCTCTTTTCCACAGCTCAGAACAGCTGCCTTGCACAACAACTTTCTCTGCAGGTCTGGAGCTCTTGAGAACAGCTTACATCTGGTATGACTCGCGCTTGGAGTCATCTCCACTCCCAAAGGACAGTTTGAGCCAAGCTTATGTTACCAGCACCAGAAGCATGTTCCCTGCTTCCTAAACATTGCATCAGAGCACACAGTGTCACTTGGAAATGCACTGAAGCTGCCTGTGCATATGTGTGTCAGAGGACACACACACATCCCGTCTGGAAGCTAGAAGGAAGGCCATCTGCCTTTCATCGCCAACTGGTGATGGCCACAGATTCTCCCCAACGCTTTGGCTACCGCACACTGAGCTGTGCCCAGCTCCACAGCGTGCTCCAGAGCCACCTCCTGGCTGAAAGGGTAACAGGCCTGGAGGAAAGCAAGAAGAGGAAAAAAGAAACAACTACTTACCCTAACAAACCCAAACACCAACCCCAAACCATGTATAATTGATTTATAACCACAATGCCCCTCCAGATCAGCTCTCAGCATCACTTCACTCCAGAGGCACTACCCTGCTCCCACTCCTAACCGTGGCCCCAAATCTGAGACACTGCAAGAACCTTACAGCCAGAGAGGGTTTTGCCTGCAGCACTGCCCACCTTGCCCACCCTGGCTCCAGCGCAGGTGTGCCTGGTGTCCATGTGTTCACCCCAAATTTCCTCCAGACACACCGAGTGCCAGAGAGGCAGCTGGACACAGATGCTGCAGTGCACGCCCAGCACACCGGGCAGGGAAGGCAGCGAGGAGCAAGAGGCTGAACCTTTCAGGCACTCATTTCCACACCATCTCCTCCCTTTGTGTCCCCCTTGCCCCTGGCTCATGGGTAGTGCAGACCCACCCTACTCCTGCAGCTTAAAATATTCATCTGCTTCAGCCACTTCTGCAGCTGTTTACACCAGGGCTTTTTCTTCTCTGCAGATCTGTGCTATTCCTTCACCAAGGTCTGCTCAGCTCAAGTCATACTGGGACAGCCAGAAACTGCTCCCTTGCAGGCCAGAAGAAAGGACAGGAGACAGCTATCCCAAAGAAAGGTCCTATGTCAGTCAGCACAGAGCAGTAAGTATTTCTCCCAGCCCACAGCAAGACCAGACTCCGTTGCTTGATCAGGCTTGTTTGCCAGCAAGGCTGTGCAAAACATCCAGGCAATGGAGCTGCCCCAAGGAGAGCAAGACAGTTTACAGGGCAAAGTGTCCTTCCCCCAGTCCTACCCAAGGCAGGTGAAGAGTTTACCACCAGGATCCTTCTCTCTGATGGCCAGGTAAGCCCTTCACACTTGATGCTTTGCACAACAGAGGGTACCTTACCCGACCCTGCAAGCACAGGCTGCAGACAAGAGACCAGTTGAGGCACAGATATAACTCAGAGCCAACGTTGCGCACACAAAAAAAACCTGATAAAACATCATACTGAGCACCAATCAAAGGTTTTCCCCACTGTAAAGGTATGAACCTGTAAAGGTAAAGGAAGGATACAGAAATTTATAGTGATCTCTACCCTGGATTTTTCCTCTCAACCTTCTTTCTTCTAAGATGCCCCTGCCACTTCCAGCTCATCCAGCCCAATACAGAACAATAAACTCAAGCATCCTGCATGGTCTCCAACATGAGATCAGACTAGGGAGGCAACCACAGACCTCAAAAGGTCTGGTGAGAAGAGACAGCGCACAGCTATAACCCCACTGCAGGGAAAGCCAAAAGGCAGCCAGAAATCCACCCACCACTTCCCCTTCAAACAGGTAGAAATGTGCCAGACAAGCAGCACAGCCAGGAGTGACACTGGAGTCCTTATGATGTAAAATCTCTTCCCATGTTGCAGCATGTTGACCTGACAACATGCCATCGGAATTTTAAATTATGTATCTGAAAACCCTTCTCCCTGTCAGCGAGCGTTTGAACCCGAAGCGAAGCCGGCAGCGGAGAAGAGCAGACAGGAGAGGTAATTACCTGCGGTCTCCTCCAAGAGCTGACAGAAAGCAGGCCCCGTGCTGGAGATCCTGGCCTCATTATGGGCTCTCCTGGAGGCTGCAGCTGCTCCTCTCCACGGTCAGACGTGTGTCACAGTGTTTCAGAGGAACTAAGTGCTTCCACAAGCTGCGGGGTCCATCAGCCACAGCACAACTGCAGCCACGCTGGTGTTTGAAGCCGGAGCCCTAACGCTGTGCTCAGTCTTCAGAGACTGAGCAGAAGTTGGCTTTGCTCATCACTGCAGCACTTCTAATATAGGAAGGGACTTTCTCCTGAGTCCGTGTGTGTTTGGAGCTAACAGAAAGTGATGGAGCAAACTCTCCATGTTTCCAGTGATGACCCTTACACACCTGCACCTCAGGCCTCCAGTATTCGGATGGGGAACACAGGCACACAGCAGCACCCCCTCTGTCTGCACCCGAAGGACTTGCAGCATCAGTGATGGGAGTTCAGTCTCTATCCACCCATCGGTCCCAGCTGAGATCTCCTCCACATGTTTCTCTAACAGCCCCTCCTGTAACAGCCTTTGCTGACCTGCCAATCCCAGGGAACAGGAAGGTAATTCCAGCTGCACTCTCCCAAGCTGTTGCTGCCCATCTTCCAGCCGTGCGTGCACAGGGGGGCTGTGAAACCTCCACAATGGATTGTTGTCCAGGGGGTGCTGAACCACCAAGCCCATCTGACAGAGAAATTGCCAGCTGGACACCAACTACAGACCCAGGCAGCAAAAGGTGATCTGCTCCAGCTACCTCAGCCCCTTCCTAGCAAGGGCCAGGCCCAGGGAAATGAATGTTCTGAATAGCAAAGGAGCAGGGAGAGACACAGAAATGGCCAAGTCCTGCATGGGTGTAAGAAAAGCTCAGTGGCCATTTACACCAAGGGAAGAGATATAAAGCACGTGAAGCCACTGAAATACCAAAACAGAGGTGCAATGATGATGGAGAACTTGCAATGCCTGATGCTGGGTGCTACCTGCCCTTCTGGCTGGTGCCCCAGGCTGAGCCACAATGGAGCAGCTGGCCAGGGGGTGCAGCACACCTCCCTCGGTGAAGTGATGCTGCAAGGCTGCAGCAAGTCTAGCTCTTCCCACCAAGCCAGGAACGAGCATCTTTGCTCCCAGAAGGCCCACTATTAACTAGCAGCTCCCCTTAAGAAAATACAGACCTCACAAAAACAAAACCTGCAGCATCAGTTGTCTCTCCAGCACAGCGAGCAAACCTCAAGGGTCACTGCCTGCCCTTGGATCCATGGAGCACAGGGCAGAGTGAGACAGGAAAGGTGTGTCAGGCTGTTCAGGTCCCCCGAGAAAGAGGACAGGAGGGGAATGTGTATGCATTAAAAGGGTAATGTTGGCATACTATAGGCAGTATATTTAATGACACCTAATCATAATGCTGTAGAATTTTGGAAGGGACAAACCCTTGGGCTTCAAATGACCTTTGAAAGATAGAGAAGAATGGGAATAAGTCACCCCCACAGCCACCTGCTCTACATTCTCCTCCACCTTCCACTAAAACACCCGGGCAGCTCCAGGACTGGAACACCAGACTGAGTCAAATGGATCTTGGTACAATTCCTGCCGTCCCTTCATGCCTACACAATTAACAGGGCAGATCATTTCCTTTCTAACAGGCTGTTTTTCAGTCGAGAGCCATTTTCTGTCTCCTCCTCTCCTCTTCCCAATTCCTTATCTCAGCCATTTTCTCAATAGAAGCCAACCTAGCTCAGCAGTGTGGGGTCCAGGTGCCAATGCACAGGTACAGCAGCAGTCACAGTCCTCCCCGCACTCAGCACGCTCGAGTCTGTGCTACGCGCACTCACAGATCCCCCGCTGAGCTCAGGGGAGCAAGATCAGACTTCAAATGCCTCCAAGAAAGCCTCGTATTTCTCTCCACCACGTGTCCCACGAGGATCTGTTAACACAAAGCAGCTTCTGCTGCCATCCTGGCCGGGGAGTCTTAAAATGGAGCATAAACTCCTGCCTCCTCCTCTGGAAGTACACATCCTCCTAGAGGGATCGGTGGGAAATTTCACACAGGGTTAGCTTTAATGCTTCGAATGTTCTGTGAGCTTTGGGTTCAATTTCTCATCATAAAGTTTTAATGGGAACTCTTTGAAATTGCCAGCTTTCCTGATACATCTTCAGACAGAAACTGTCTGCCTATGCAAAACCTGGTGAGGTGCATCCTGGCTATATCTGGGGCACTGTCTGCAGTTTTTGGTTTAAAAAAGAAAGCACATCAGATATGCGAGTTTTAGCAACATTTTTAACCGCAATGAGTCAACGTTTGTCCCACACTTGCAAGCCTGATAGCCTAAATCCTCAGTTGTGGGATTATATATATTTGATAAAGGTGATTTTGTAGCCGTCTCCTACAATGACGAGGACATACAGGGAGGTGAGGACATACAGGGCTCAGCTCAGAGCTGCCACGGGCTAAAACCCACTCCCTTACCGATAACTCAGCCTCCTCTCTGACATAAACATCACTTCAAAACTCTTGGAAGCACCGAGGAGTAAAAATCTTAGTTGATTAAGCTGACTGCTATGCTACCTAACAAGCTCCCAGAAGTAAATCCATGTCTTCTCCCCAGAGACACAAGCACTGCCAGCATGAGAGCCGTGGACAGAGGATTACAAAGAGGCAGTGGTTGGCTTTTCTTAACATACATTACTTTTCCAGACTGGATCTGCACACAAAATCTAGTCCTAAACAGTCAAGGTCTTTAGATAAAAGCAGGGGCAAGGAAGGGAATTTAAAAGAGAGAGAGAGAAAAAAAAGTAAGTACAAAACAGGGAGAAGGGGGGAAACAGAAACTTAATTTGGTCAGGGAGAAAAACTAACCTTGGTTTTCCAATGGATCAGCTCACTGCAAATGTCACATGTGGAAAACACGGGAAGAAAGTTATAAGACAGGATGCATTTTGTGAAATAGAAACAAAAGTGATGATTCCTGCTCCGAGATGGCATTTCTGCCCCCTCGCACTGTATTTCCCAAATTTGACCCTTCCTGGTGCATGCTAAAGGACAGCACATCTGCTCTGTGCAGGACACCCTTTCCCACAGCCCATACCCACAGCTCACAGCCGCAGCTCTCAGCAGAGATCACCGAGCTGCAGCGATGTGCCACAATGGGTCAGCATGGCCCGTCCTTGGGCACAGCAATACACGCTCACAGGGCACAGCTGGACCACAGCCCAGCTCCTGCACCTTGCCTCACTGGTACAGCACTGGCCTGAGCTGGGAAGGGGGATTTCTAGTTTCTACCTATCCACTGACCCTGCTGGATCCCCCCCAGAAGTACCCAGCCTTCAGCTGCATGCTGCCTGGGCAGCATATTGGGGTGAATTCCACTGTGCACCCCTGGAGCACCCTGATGCAGGCCGTGGGGGATGCCTTCCCAGAGCAGCGCTGCATTTCAAGAGGAGCTGGATTTCTCCCTGATTCTCCCCTCTCTTTACCAGAAAGACTTTATGCAAATCAAATCTCTCTTTTGCTGGCTCCCGCTGTGCTGCAGAGGGTTGGTGGAGGGGAGGAGAGGGGAAGGGGTGGGAAGGAGGGGGGAAGAGGATGGAGCCTTGTTCGCTATCAGCTGCTCAGAAGAGCAGAGCAGAGACAAGATTGATGATGCTCTCTGGATATAAGATTTCCTCCTTGTGAAAGGCTGCTTATGAGGCCTGATAGACTTGTCATCTCTTAATAAACATCGCTGATATGTCGGCGAGGAGAAAGCAGGAGTGAGGGGAGGACACACAGAAAGGCGGCTGACAATTTACTTAGAACCATGCTCTTCTCTCGCCTTGGCCCTCACATGCAATTCAGATGGCCTCCTCCCAGAGAGGAACATCCCCAGCCCAGCCTCACCAGTACATCTCATCTCAGCAGAGCCCAGGGACAGGCTGAACCCAGCATCTGGGCACTTCCAGCAAAACAACCCCTTTCCCTACGAGCCTGGGGCCACCAGCCCTTTGCATATACCTGGTCCTAAGCCTTGACAAGGCCAGAAGGATTTTCAGACTTGCACAGTAGCTATGGGAGCACATCCCAGTGGGAAGAGAGTGCAAGGGAGGCATTTCATCAGCACCTTGCAGAGTCCAAAGCTATTGTGCTCCTTCTGTGAATTGCTCTCCAAGTGTAAGTGACTCTGCTCTTGCCCACATGTCTGTGAATCAGAGGGACTTGCCTGTAATCCAGAAATGCATCCCTTGCTTTTGTTTAATCTCTGTAAAGCAGCAAGGACATTTTTCATGCCTGGAGGGACCATTTGTGCTACCCACTTCCAACAATGACAATCACAGGTACCAAGTGTGACATTACCACCAGGAGCTTGCTTGGATACAAAACACCCACTTATGGTCACCCACACCTAGTTACAGGCACGCAGATTTGCTCTGACTACAGCCACATTTTCCCTGCATATCTGGCTCAGTTTGTATTTAATCAAGCTATGCATGGTTAAAAATCCTCCGGAGCATTAGCAGGTGCTTAGTGGTGCTGTGTAAGTGCAGAGCTAAGGAATAACATGCTGTAAGCACAGCTAACATAAGTGTTCATAGCTCCCCATGGGGCTCAGAATGACTGCAAACCAGCTTCTCCTCCCCAGGCTTACATATGCAAAGAGAAGTTCCTACAGAGACCACATAGGAAGCAGTTGGGCTGGAAGGCAGCTCTTCTGCATGTCATAGCTGCTCCCTTGTGAGGCTCAGGCTTGCCCACAGCTATGGGGACACTTGTCCAGCAGTGTGGGAGGCATGATCCTTCTGCCAACGCTTTTGGCCCCTTCCAAGTTGTTATAGTTTGAAAGGGGCAGGCAAAAATCTTATTGGCTTTTGCTGCCAGGACCCAATGAATAAGGGATGGAGTTTAGGACCCTGTTGTGAAAAGGGGTCTGGGTGTCAGGTATCAGGTTCAGTATTCCACCCATTTCCTGCCAGACTCTATAAAGCCAGGACTGGGGGAAGGGGGCTTCAGTCTCCCTCTTGGTCTCCCCTCTCCGGCTCTTGGTCTCCTCTCTGGGTCTCCTCTCTTCTGCTCTCTGCCTCGCTCCTGCACTCCCTTGCCTGCCGTTCGCCACGTGGAGCCAGCACAGAGAAAAGCCCAGCTTTGTTACCAGCTTCGCCATGTGGTCTGCAGCCTCCGACTGCATCGGGTGCTGGGGTTTGGACTATTTTTTACCCCCATCGGTTTTGCAGTAAAGGACCTTTCAGCAGCCTGTGTCACTGGTCATTGGAGCTCGGGTTGTATATATTTGTATATATGCATTTTTCCTTTTTCCCCACCTGTTACTCTTTCTCCCTGTGCCATTAAATTTGTTTTAGTTTTTAATTTCCAACCTGAGCCTGTTCTTCCTTGCTCCCCTTCCTTTTTCCCGGGGGGGGGAGTGATAGAAACAAAACTCTGTCTGGTTTGTGGCTTGCCCTGGCCGTTTGCTAAACCAGTACACAAGGTTTCTTCCCCTGACTACTCCCCTCACTCACTGTCCTCAAACTTGCCCCAGGATGCTGGTGTTTTACAATACACTCCATCCTACACCACGTCTCCAAAATTACACATGCAGTGATCTTCCCTGTCTTATACCAACTCCATCAGCACTTTTTCTAATAAAGTTATCAACAAGTCCTAAGAAAAACTCTGTGCTACGAGGGCTCATTACATTCCCAGCACCAATACTTAGACTCCTGGCAAATTAAGTCTTTTTAAGGACTTGGATTAATATTTTTGAGGACTCACCATATTTTCACCACAGCTTCTATGTTTGCAGGAGCCCAAAGCCATACTCAATGCTTTCCTAAAAGTTAATGCAGTCCTTGACAGACATTGCTGCTGATGGATGTCCTCCATCACTATGCAGTGTGCCTCTGTCGTTCATATTTTAGTATGAAACAGATTGTTTTGCAGTTACTCCCTGTATACAAACATCTCAGCCCTCTTACTCACCTGGCAAACCCATGAAACAGCAGTTCTCCAGCACTTCCAAAGAGATAAAAGTTCAGATGTCTAATGCAATATTCCCAGATTCTCATTATTTCCTAACCTTAGAATGTTTTATGAGCTTTTTTCCAAGTTTCAGCTGCTGGTAGCAAGTTATCACATGAGAATCACAGTAATGGTGCTGAAGGATAATGACAAGTTTAACCTCTGTGGCTCGAAAGTCCTTGAAACCAGCAGGCAAACAAGTGGGAAGCCTCAAATGGATTTTCCTTTGAACTTCACTCTACCACATAACCCCCAATGGTTCCTCTCTCCACCTTAGGGCTTAGAGTCATGCTCAGAGCTCAGCTGGAGTTCCTGATTCCTTTACACGTCCTTGCTTTGTTGGGATTTTTCATTGCACTGGAAAAGTGACTTTTATATCAAAATCCCGCCCAAACCATGCATTTTTTTAAGTTTTTTTTCAATTTCCTCTACAAAAAAAAAAGGTAACACTAACAGTAGAGGCTAAGAGGTTCTCACAAACAAAAAGTAAAAAGCTTTGTTGAGGCTATACACAATAAAGAACCAATTAACTACCTCAACTAAGAAACTGAATTGCTTGT
The DNA here is from genome assembly GCA_013398125.1 of Aegotheles bennettii. Classification (NCBI taxonomy): domain Eukaryota; kingdom Metazoa; phylum Chordata; class Aves; order Caprimulgiformes; family Aegothelidae; genus Aegotheles; species Aegotheles bennettii. The sequence goes on from VZRW01001675.1 coordinate 1,332,362, forward strand.
CATTAAAAAAAAAAGATAGCACCAATCTAAACTCTGCCATTGTGATTAGAAACATAAGGTACAGTATATATATTTTGTCCTCAGCACTTATCCTAATGGTGATAATGAGGATATCCAAGCAGCTGAGGATATTATTTGGTCAGAGGGTCACCACAGCAAAGGACAGATATAGCATAACTAGAAAATACGAGGATATTTTCACATCACATTTTACATGTTGTCTTCCAATACGAACAGAGGCATGTAAGAAAAAGAGAGACCTTGCTATACTATTTAGAAATTCTTCACATTAATAGAAATTGAAATAGCCAGCAAAGACACAATGAGAAAAAACACGATTCATGAGCGATTAAGAGATCAAGTAGGAGTATAAAACCCAGTAATTTGGGAGATATACTTTTTTTAAAAAAAAGTAATTTGAACATAATCAAGCTAGAAAAAGAAACCACAAAGGGAAGGAGGAATTATTCATGCTCAGGAACTGTTTGCAATCTTCCACTGCTTAATGCCTTTCCAGTGCCACCCCATCTACACATCCCCAGTTTTGAGCACAGAGCAGACACAGACACTTCCTTCCAGGAGCATCGTGGTGGTTTCCAGCAGGCTGTTTCGGGGAGTAGGACGGGGTACAAATGGAGGATCACAAGGCATGAGAGAGAGAAAGAAGAAAAAGAATATTTGGGGAGAAAGAGAGACTTAGAGGTCTAAGGACAGCCAGGGGGTGGGTGTATTTCTCCAGCACAACCCTACGTGAATGGCAAAACTCTCATGAGAAATACAGGATCAGAGACCTTTGAAAGCTCTGCCTACAGCATGCAGCAGCAAAGATTAAAACCCCAACAGTTCCCATCGATAACTCACCCCCGTCTGGCAGGGAGCATCACACAACTGAACACGTAGAGACAAACGGAAGGTGTCAAGTTAGCAATTTCCTCGCTCTACAGTGAGCAGCATGGAAAATATGTGAACCTGTATTTCATCTTCCAAATCATATTAATACCCAGATCTCAAGCAAGAGATAATATACGGGTAACTAAAGCTGTCCTAGCCAATATTTTGAAATACAGGGATAGAAATATAATGCAAGTAGTGTTTTAGAATATATATTAAAATACCAAGTGGAGGGTGGAACAAAGCTAATGAACTTAAAAGATGACATCTGTAGAGTAGTCCATTACCCAGATTCCAGCATGCTCAAAAATCATCTATCATTTGCTTTCACAGAAGTGTCCATTATCCATTTGTTTGGGGTTTTTTATGTAGCAAGCCATTATCACTCCTGAGATCCTCTGACAAAGATTTAACGTTGCCATTTTGTAGCCACATCTCCTTCATCTTCTTACCAAAAACCCTCTCCCCCACCCCCCATGCTGACACAGTGCAATTCTCCAAATTGGCTGTTTTAACAGAAAGTGAATCTGATTTCGACTCAGACTCCAGATGGGTATAGCTGTAAAGATATGGCCATGTGAAAGATTAGGCACTGACTTAGACAAAGAACTGTTCGTCTGCAAGCTTAACAGCCTCTGAAACAGCCACTGCCACAAAAGAGTTACCAAGTACCAGGATTGCTATCTGTAATAACAACAGTGCTGCAGCAGGAGATGGAAGTGCTGGAAAGTGAATTCTCTGGAAACGGTATTCAATGCTCTGCACAGAGAGCTGGTAACCCCTGCGTACAGCTCGAGGCTCTCATGGGCTGTCTTTGCCCACACATTATAGTTGTGACAGTATGGAGTTTCCTACAGGATGTTGAGGGGTGAGATGTGCTGGTGGAATCACACATGCAGGCAATCTGCCAACCCTTCAAAGCTGGGAAATCTGTTGCAGTTACTACTGTCCTTTCACCTGGCAAACTCCTGTAGAGTAGGGTTAATTCCACCTGTCAACCCACTGACCACCCACAATTCACTCAGTGCTCTCCTCAACTCTTACTCTTGCACAAAGCTTGGCATGTATAGTCTATATAGCCCAAGCAAAATTAGGGGATATGAGCAAAGGAGAGATGGAAAAATCAACAATTGCAGCACCAGGCCTGGAGTGAAATTGCCACCTCCTGTCCCAAAAATCCCAGAACAGGTCCCAGCTTGGGGTCTGGGAAGAATCACATCCCATCCAAGAGCCACTCCTGTGTGCCCACTGAATTCACCTCCTGGCCCCTGCAGCTCTGAGTATTCACATGGGACATTCCTCCACGTACCACTCCGCCTCCCCAGACATCACCACACCACCCAAATGAACGAAGGTCAGATACATCTCAGCTTAATGCCCTGAGAGTCTAACTCTGCATCCACCTCAGCCAGCAGCAGTTTCACCATCAATAAAAGCAGAGATTACTATCACTTGGAGAAGACTCAGTGTCAGTGCCACACAATAGAGACCAAGGTCAATACAGCCGACCACGCTATCAACAAAAACACAATTGGGACCTACTCATTCCTTCTGAGGTTCTCCATCCCCCAATGTTGCTGCTCCTTGCATGAAGTTGTCTTCTTCAAGGCACAGTTGGAACATGTCTCAACAGGGCATACGGATAGACTTACAGACCAGCTTTGTAGCACACAGCAGACCAGCAGCAGACAGGAGCTCTATGGGAAGAGAACAAAACAAGACAGCTTGGTTAGGTGGTGCAACAGAGAAGCCACAATGCCCATTTGCCCTGGACACAACGAATACCAGCATGCAGAGAGCTAGTCACGAGCTCAGACACTGGAAGCACAAGAGCATTATGTTAAAACTATGGACATTAAGTTTGACAGTGAGTCCTTCCTCCCACCTGGTGGAGACACAAACTTAAATCCTTGGAAGCAATTGTGAATTGACTCAGTGCATGCACCTAAACAGATCCTGTTGGAGAGAGAAAAGAAATACCAGGGAATGTCAGAATGTCCCCTGATCACCCCCCAGAAGCTGAAGCCGATCAGTGTAGCTGCATACCTGCACGACAGGAAGGCAGGTGGCTCTCCTGTGCAGAGCTTGCTGGCTATGCCTGCTGCTGCTACCCAGGCAGACACTGACACTAGATTGCTTGGGACCTCTAGGTGGTCTTGGGCTATATTTGTGGGAAAGAACAACACACAGAACACTATATGCCAAAGGGGCAGAAGTAGCCAGGCAGCCAGAACACTCCATGAAGCACATCCAGCTTTCCTGGGCTCTTTTGCCCTTCACAACTAAGTCCCAAGGGACTTTGTCAATCAAACTTCTAAATAGGCCAAGATCTGCCTGCCAGAAGTCCAAGGTGGCTGTTCTGCTGGTGCCCTTCCTTACCTCACCCAGTATTGAAAACTCAATCATTTCATGGTCACTTTGTCCAAGACTGCCACCGACCACCACATCATCCACTGGCCCTTTGTTCACAAACAGCAGGTCTAGCAGAGTCTCTCCTCCAGTGGGTTCACTCACCAGTTGCATTAGGAAGTTGTCTTCCACACACTCTAGAAACTTTCTAGACTGTTTTGTCTCTGCTGTGTTATATTTCCAACAGACGTCTGGCAAGTTGAAATCCCCCCCCAAGTACAAGGGCTGGCAACTGTGAGACTGCTGCCAGCTGCTTGTAGAATGCCTCATCTGCCTGCTCGTCCTGGCTGGGTGATCTCTAACAGACTCCCACCACAACATCCATTCTTCTGACATGCCCCCTGATCTTTACCCATAGGCATTCAGCCTTATCATTACCATGGTCTCCCATCTCAGTACAATCACAACACTCCCTAACTTACAGGGCTACCCCACCACCTCTTATGGTTTGCCTGTCTCTCCTAAAGAGCTCACAGCCACCACTGCAGCACTCCAGCCGTGAGTATCATCCCACCACACTTCTGTGACCATGACTACATCTTACCTTTCCTGCTGCATAATGGCTTCCAGCTCCTCCTGTTTATCACCCATGCTGCATGCATCGGTGTACATGCACTTCAGCTGGGTTAACCATTTTACCCCCAACACAGGGATGCCACCCCTAGGCCCTACTCTGGCCAGCCTGGCTTTGTCCCCTTCCCTCTCCAGACCTAATTTAAAGACCTCTCCATAAACCCTGCCAGGTCCTGGGCCATGATCCTTTTCCCCCTCTGAGCCAGGTGAATCCCATCTGACATTAGCAGGCCTGGTGCAGTGTAAGCTGCCCTGTGATCAAAAAAACAATTCCCACCTGTGGCCCCAGCCCCTGGGCCATGCTCTCATCACCCGAGCTGTCCTGCTCCTTTCAGTCTTTTCCCCCACTACTGAGGGAACAGAGGAGAACACAACTTGTGCACCCTCACCTTTAACCAACTGCCCCAGTGCCCTGGAGTCCCTTTTGACTGCCCGAGGGCTTCTTCCTTCTCTCATCCCTACCAACCCAGATGATTAACAAAGGGTAGGAGCCAGGGGGCTGTACCAGACCCGGGAGCCTCTTGGTCCCTTACCCAGCCGCAGGGAGGCAGTGACTGCCCTGTGGGATGGGCCTGGCCTGCACATCAGGCCCTCTGCTCCCTTCACGATGGAGTCACACACAGCAATCACCCGCCTTTTTGTCTCCTCAGAGCTAGTGGTGATACCTTTGGTACTGTGCTCGGCAGACACCCTGTGGGCACCGTCCTGGATGCTCCTTCATCTCCAGTATCATTTCCATGACCCACAGTTCCCAGAGCCGCACACCCATTCTGAGGGACACAGGGAGGGGCGGGAGGGGACTCGCCCACAGCCCTGAGCAGGGCCCTGCCTCCATTCCCCCCATCTCCAACATCCCCCCTGCCTGCTGGGGAGAGGGCAGGGGACCCTTGGCAGCCTGAGGTGCAGCTGCTGGTCTGTCTGGCTCCACCAGTCAATCTCCTCAGAAGCCCTGATGCTTCTCAGCCTTTCCACCTCCTCTTGCAGCTCTCCCGCCACCCTGAGCAGCCACCGCCCTGCTCACCCCTCATGCAGGTGTTCTCTCTCCTGCTGGTGCCAGGCCCAGGCACTCCCTGTAGCCTGAAACTTGGGTGTTTTCTTACTGATTGGGTTTGCATTGCTACCTCCTCTCAGACATGGCTCCCTGCGGGTGGTGACCATGCTGGGTTTGCCTCTGGGACGTGCCCTGCCCTCAGGAACCACCCCGGCTGAGGCACCCGGCCTGGCTGAGGCGGGTGTTACCTGGCCGGGGCTGCTCTGAGGGCGCTGCCTCCTCTGCTGGGGCTCAGCTCTCCCGGCTCTCAAACCCCTCGGAATCCGGCCTCTTCTGCCACAATTCCCTGCTCTGCTGTGGGATGAGCCCGCACTCAAGCTGTTGGCCTGGGCAAATGAACCCGTTCTGCTCTCTTGTGAAGGAGCTGCTCTGCCGAGCTGTGAGGAGCAGGCCAGGCGCTGCACCGGGCACACTGGAGGTCACCAGCATCCCCGGCACAGCCATGCCAGGGAACCACGAAATTAACACTGGCGACCACTTGTGTTGCACAAACACTGACTCCGGGAAACAGGGCAGCAACGTTTGTATGAAATGCTAGAGTAGGGCCAAACACAGACACCTAGCATCAGTCTCACAATGAAGACTGTTTTCCCTGTCACAGACCTTGCCTCGTGTCCCAGAACCCAGACAGGACCAGGCTAAGGGCACACTGTACACACACAGAGCATTACTATTGACTTACACCATGCCAACACGTATACAAGCACAGCCGAGTGATTTTTCACCTAGACACCAGGAGGAAAGTTGAGCTTTCCTAAGTTAACTTTAGGAACCAAACCATAGACCTGATTTGTGTGCACCAGGCTCCTCTCTGATGAAATATAGGATAAACTTTGTGCAACAAGGAAGAGTTATAATAGAAGATGAATAGATAATGGGCTGTAAGGGCTCTGGAGAGGTCACCTGCACCGTCTCCTTGCCCTAAAACAGGAGCCATAAACCATTTCCATGCTTCCCCATTCACACACTTTTATATTTGTAGAGCATCCACACAAAAGAGCCCCGTGCTGATGGACACTTTGATGATTTAAGTCTTAAAAAACAGATAGGTGCTATTTGTGTGGAAATTATTCCTGTTGGGACAGAGACACAAAAGCAACATTTTCTCCTGTGCCTCTGCCTGCCTCACCTGCACTCTGGCTGCTCATCCATCTCCCAGGATTGCTTGGAACATTGCACATGTAGGAGCATTTTCAAACAGCTCACATTTTCTTTAAAAAGTCAACCCGTTCAGTAATGGCTCATCCTGCTCCTCCCACCTCCTGCTTTGCACTCCCTTGGGGCCGAGAGGGGAGAAGATTCAGCCTGCACTGGAAAACAGCTTTATGTACATTAAAATATCACCACTTGCAAGGCTGATGCCATTGCAACCTACAGAGCCAGAAATAGCAGCTTTGTCCCAGTGGAATAGAGAAGGACAAATTCCCAGCCTCCCAGAGGGCTCAAGGGATGCAGGTGTACTTAGTCCTGCAGTAGCAGAATCTGTACCAGCAAAAATGTTGCAAGGAGGATGGAACGATACTGTTTGAGGGTATTATATTTTATATAATGCCCTTGTGTACCTGTACAATGAGCCTCTAGGCCAAAGAATAAAATAAAAGCATTTTACAGAAATTAAAGTAATAATCCTACACCTATCGTTTTCCAAAACACCGTAACAACTTTGGTGACTTCAAGGACCTCTATAGGATGCCTGGGTAGGAAACAAAGAAATACTTCACTGCAACCAGTCATCACCTCAAAATTATAAATAAATACACACAAAAAAATTTCACATGATCTTATTTCCCACTTTAAGCAAAATAAATATTTCTATTTTCAAACAAAAACATTTTTCTGTCCACTAAGCTGTAGGGTTCCTGGCTCTGTCACAGTCATCCCCTACAACTCAGGCAAACCGTTCCAGCCCACGTGTGCAGAGGCTCAGACATTTCCAAAGGTATGCAAAAAACAGGGGAAACTGGGCAATTACATGTCTGCAAACATACTTTGATGCCTTGCAGCAATAACAGAAGATGAAGGTAGGACTGCAACCCATCCCTCCCGCAGCAGTGCTTGGAGAGGACAGTGAGTTACTACAGAGAGTAGACTAGCAACAGGGCTGTTGGCAGTGGGAACAGGGACAAGAAACACAAGCATGAGGCTTGCACCAGCTTTTCCTCCCCATGTTGAAGGAATTATGTGCCAATAGAGGATACAGACAACACTGGGTGTAGAATCCTCGTGCATTTACAGAATCATGGCCCAAAAAGCTGGTGTGCAGGAAAGAGAGGGAGCAGATCTGCTTAGGACAGCAAGGTGAGCCACAGCATCCAGGACACAAGCAGCAGTTCATTCTCTCTCTTCCCTCAGAGGCCATCACGGGGTAAAACCCACCAAAATACTTGTCTGTTCCCCATGAGGAGGGATGCTTCAGGAGGTCACGGGTCATCTCCAGTTGCCTTGAGACACAAATGTTCGAGGGCAAATCAAAGCAAGTCCTCAGTTTACCCCCTTCCCCATTGCCTTTCAGGCTGTATGGTCCCCCAGGAAAGCACTTGCAGACTAGCAGCTGCCTCCAGCCCTGTGACAGGAGGCAGACCAGGACTGCCAAGGACTGTCACCCATGTCCCGGATCTTCATACATCTTTTGAGATTTTTGAGATCTACACGGCTGTAGGAGCACCAGCCAGGCCTGCACAGGGATGTGTCATGGGACTGTATCACCTTGTAGGAAGCCTTTACTGTTATTTGCCCCAGGAAACCTGGAGGGGACAGGGCTCCTTCAACACCACAGCAATGGAGCTGAAGCAAACAGCCAGATTTGAGGCAGAAAGCAGCCAAAAGAGCCCTAGGAGTTAAACCCAAGACTTACTAACACCGCTTCTTCGTGCCGTCACAGCAGCAAATGATTTTGCATTTTGCTGGCAAGATGAGAGCCTTAGAGAAGCCAAGCAGAAAGAAAACTATTTCACTAAGTAGCAACCACTCTTGGATGGCTTTCAGTGACCTTCCCAGTCCTCCCAGAGCTACACAGGTGTGTACACAGATGCACACACCATCACGCCGCCGCAGCTGGAGTTGCTATTTCGGTAGCCCCTGGATTCGAGCTGATCGGAAATGCACTGGATGCAAGAAGCCCGTGCACAGTGGCACTCCTGCAAAACACGAGCTCAGCGCGGTGGCGGCAGCAGCAAGAGCCGAATTCCCATTTAAATAAAATGCCAAAAGGCAGTCAGCGAAAGTGACATTTATGGTGTTACTACAAATGCATTCAGTGGGAAGCTGAGTAGCAGAAGCAGGTTGGGGGGAAAAAAAACAAGCTGTAGTGAAAACTGCCATCTGTATATTGTGCCCCATTTTTAATATTCTGTATTCTCATAAAAAGTGTTGTTTCTGTCACTATTCAATCTCCCAAACTCACATGGAACACTGTTAAAAGTCAGCAGTGTGTGAAATGGTATTTTAAAATAAATGAAACCCGCTCGCAAAGCTGCGGAGGAATATTGCAATGCCAGGGTGCTGACAGACAGGCATTGAAAAGTAACAACCGTTATCATCTTAAAGCAAAGCGGATTAAATAAAAACCCACAGCTAGTGGTGCATTACCAAGTCTGATATTGACACAGCTGCCGTGGTGGTTATTTTTCATTGTCTCATCAAGACAAAGCATCATGGGATATCAATCTTCCCTCTGTCAGGCCATGCCTGGTGTAAAGTTTTTCGTTTACATTTTCATTATATCCCTTTTATCTCAGCTGCCAGCAAAAATATATATATGTATTTTATATATATATACACACACACACATGTATATGTATACCTGTAAGTATGCACACATGTATGTACTCTGGGGAGTGCTGACACTGGTTGACCTTTGGTGCATTGGCAAGCCACAGCCTCTGGCCACGAGGATTCCCGTTCTCCCAGGACAAAGCCAACTTGTCCACATTACAGGTGGCAGGTGGGTGTGCTGCAAGGGCTGGTTTAGGTCCCTTCCAACTGGAGATGGGCTTACTGGTGAGCTAGTAAAGGTATGATCCCCCCAAAGCTTTAAATCCTATTAACTCAGCTGCCAGTGCTTTCCAAGCAGGCCCCTTCCCCTCAGTAGCTTTCACTGGCTAGGCCAGCCAAGTCTGTCCTGCTCCCTAGCTCAGTTTGGTGCACAGACAGGGAGGAAACAAAGCCAAAATCACAAGTCTCCATGGAAGGCACTGGCTGTCTCCTCAATACCAGTGACTGCTACATTTCTCCCTCTGTAGCTCTGCAGATTGATCTCCGCATCCCATCATTCCCCCTTGACACATCTTTAACTTCCCCAGCTCTGTGGTACTAGCAAAGGACCACTCCTGTTTTCAGGAGGCTTACAGGCAAGTGTTGCTAGAGCAGAAACCTCTTCCTGAGTATGCCAAGAGCCTCACAGCACTCACTTGCAAACACAGCCTTGGTAACTCAGCTTGCACTTTCACTCCCACCACCAGCTCTGCTGTTCCAAGGCATGAGGCAGAACCAGCTGTTTGCAGTTGGCCACAGCATTCCCCAGAGCAAGGAGGACTATAGCAGAGAGAAAGGGTTCCTTCCCTTGTTCTCAGGAGAACCTCATCTTCCAAACCGGTTGCAAAGGTCTGCTATGGCTGCTCTTCCATGCTTAAGTACAGCCTCCCTTCCAACATTTCTTGCTCTTGGTACATCTCCTCACAGGCAGCTCAGCACTGCCTGTGACAGCACTTCAGTCCTTTAGGAGTAGGAACTCTGGGAAACGTAGTTCCCCATGGAAAAACAGAGCCAAAAAGGGCTGGTGGTGCTCTGGGAGCTACAAAAAGGGCAGTGAAAGTAGTAAAACAAGACCCCTTTGGGAAGAGGCCACAAAGGAGCAAGGATCTAAGCAATCTGAGACCAAGACCCCCTGCCTCGCAGCTGGTGGTTCCTCTGATGAGCTGCCTGGAGGCTGACAGAGCAAAATCAGTTCCTGCCCTCCTTTCCTCAGCTCCCAAGGCAGGTAACTGTCCAGATCCCATGCAACATTGGACACATGCAGGTTTACACCAGTCTGTATGTGCTCTGTTTATAGCCCACCATGCTGAGTAGCAGGAGTAAAACACTGGTGACACCTTTCCTAAGCCAGGAAAGGGCTCTCAGCCATGGCCCAGAGCATTTTCCCCATCCCTGTGGGTACTACCTCCAGTATGCCCATTGGCTTTGGTGGCACTTGCATTGAGGTCAAGCCCTTGCTGCTGCTCTGCAGCCCAACTGCCCCAGGAACAGGGCTAACTGGTTCCAACACCCAGCATTTCAGATACTCCATCATCTCCCTGTGCTCCACTCAGACCCCGGGGATCTTCGCGTAGACAGAAGGGCAAATGTTGCCTACGGCAGAGCAGGTGCTCCCTATGCATAAGAAATCTCTGCATAAAAAACAGAACACAATGTAAAGCAATTCATCCTCCCACCTTTTCCCTGCCTCAGTTTCCCCAGCACTGGAGGCAATATCCTTGGGCACTCCACAGTTCTGCTGCACCTCCCAGGTCATCTGTGCCATTCTTCCCATTCCCTCACCGCAAATCAGGATCCCCCTGCCAGAAATTTCCATCCCACTTGGGGAGTCTCTGCAGCCCTGTGATACGTGTCCTTTAACCTGCTGCTAATGACATTCCTCCCTCCATCCTCAAAAATGTTCCCTTCCTCCAAACAATAGCCCATCTTCCTAAGGCATTTCCATTTAAAGAGATGATTCCTTAGCCACCACAAAAGGCCAACTTCTGGGAAGCCCTGGCAGTTCAGTGAGGCTCCAGCCCTCACTTCCTTCCTCCAGGGTCAGCCACGTTCATGCTTGCTTGCACCCAGCCTGAATTTGACCTGCTGGTCCTGCCTTACACGTCTGCAGCCTCAGACCAACAGCAGTCACACCTTTTCCACAGCACTCAGCATAGCAAAGGGTTACACCAGCTCTTCCAGCAGCATTTCCTCTCTCTCCCTCTCTGTGAGCAGCAGCAATTGCCATTCTGCATCCTTAATAGCAGCGTAATCAAAAGTTATGATGCATTTTTCAGTAATCACAAGAAATGATCCCCACTTAGCGTTAAGTAAAGCAAATTTGCCACTGGAAGGATGAAAAAAAGAAGAAAAAGAAGAAGTCAAAAGCATTTCAATTTTCATTTGAAACGAATGAGTCAGAGTCAATTTGGTAAAGCAGTTAACAGCAGCTGTGCTCCCCTTCCCAGCCCCTTAACAGGTACAATTTGCTTTTAACAAACAACCTCACAGAGGTCTCTGGCACTGTGTTAACAGAGTGGCATTCAACCCCTCTTGCTGTTGTGTATTTAAATTGGGTAATAGAGTCAGGCAGAGGAGATCCACCATGAATCTTAAGAAGTGCAATTTGACAGCATCTTTAAAAAAAAAGGGGGGGAGCCTTTATAAAAAATAATGAGTTTGAGAGCATATTTTGTTGGGTTATTTCAAAGCAGCATATTGAAAACAACAAAAGTCCTAGAAAGCCCCAGCATGGTGGCAAGACCCCAGCAAGCTTGGAGCCATGAGCAAGCAGGGCCCTCTGCAAGGAGCTCCGCAAAACAAGCCAGGACATTTGGCAGCCAAAGCACCCTCAGCCTGGGTGCACTAAGGATACCTCACCCCACACCAAGAGTGATAGTGGAAGGCTGTACATCAGAAGGAAAAAAAAACAAACCCAAAAAACCCCACAACAACTGCCCCATACACTCATGCTAAGGTTGTCCCAACCCCTCAGGGCATCCCACGCCATCCCACAGCCTCAGCAGTTGCTTAGAGTGAGGGCTACACCTGGGCTGGGAGGAAAAGCAGAGAAGCTCCCACCCACCCTTTCTTATCCCTCCTGACCCCAGAGCATCTCTGTCCTTCCCTCACCCAAAGACAGGCCCTTGAGGATGCCCTCATCTCACCAGGCTTCTGGTTCACAGAGTCATCTCCTCTCGTTCATTTGTTCTTTGAAGAAATCTCATTTCATTACCTTCCAGGCTCCTCAGCTTTGTGGGGAATTACAGGAGATCAATGAAAAATTCATGTTCTCCATCAGTAATTGGCATTTTTGTTTCCTTTTTTTTTAGAAGAAGGAAAGCAAAGAAAAGGATGTGAATGGGGCAGTCAGCAGAGTGAGTAGGTATCTTCTGCCAGTTATTAAGATAAAGGCTCTCATATTGCTCCTGCCCAGTGTACTCTGGTGCTTGCTCCAAGCAAGCCCTGTAATCCTGCATATTGAAATTTGAAAGCATTCCTGGTACTTTTATTAGAGGGACAAGTAATGAAAGCAAACTGGACATATGCAATTATTACAGTGTAATCCACTGGAAATGAAGTCAATCCAATCACCCAGCGTTCTGCTTTCTTCTCATTTTTTAGACTTCAAGTAAGTGCTTCCCAAATTCCAGCTGAAGTTCCTGTTACAATCAATAGTGCAAGGGCTCTCAGCATAAGACTCAATTAATATGACGCTAGCAAGTGCTCCCCTATTGATCTCAGGCTGGTCTGAAACACCAGCCAGCAGTGGCACCAGCTACTAGGACTAGCAAGGAAGACAAATGTAAAATAGGGGCTGCCAGCAAGCTTAAGGGAGAAGTAGACCTTTTTCTCAAGGACACACAAGAGAAAAAAAGAAGCTCCTGTCCTGAAAGCATGGCAAGTTCTCCAAAACCCAAAGTTTGCCTGGCTGTGTAATGCTCCTGTCAGCAGATATGCCATCAATGAGCACGAGAGCAGGATTTCACCCACCCAACACATGGAAAGAAACTCAGTTCAGCCACCTCCAAGGTCCTGCCCCGCGGAGCTGCGGATGGGCGATGCTTCTTCCTCAGTCTCTCCCTCCTGCCAGCAGCGAGCACTCTGTCAGCCAGGAAACAGATTGCTACATACGGCACGACCAAGGCTTGCGATGATTAGATCTATTAATACAGTGCATCTGATTCACCTCCGAGGCCCTGACGCTCGGTGACAAATAGAGATGGGCTTCTCTGCTTTGCTGAGCAGGGCCCTGCGATAATGACCTCCCTGCCAGTAGCTGCTTGGAGCCTGGACAGGCAGGACCAGCAGAGATAAGGAAAGCAGCATCCCAGTCATCCTCCAAGAGCCCCTGCGAAGATGGGCTGCACAGGGAGCTGTCAATCACAGGTGGTGATTCCAGAGGTTATGTCCTAGCGGGTCCTTCTCACTTGGAGGATGTAAAGGGGTCCTTGATTCCTGCCCTTCTTATGTTCTCCTCCAGCTGGGGTTGGTCCCAACTCCCACTGAAGAGATTGCTCCAGGGGCCTGTCCCTGATGCCATAAAAGGCCCTTTGGGATCCATGCATCCCCATCAACTGCCACTTGGGACCAGAGTTTCCCCTTAGGTTAGAGGGGGACACGTTCCTCTGGACTTGTCAGGTCCTCCAGGATCACTTTTCCCCTCCCACATCCATCAGTAAGAACAGCCATCCACAGCAGGGGAGGTACGGTGGGACAGACTCTTCCTTTGAGCTTCTCTGACCCCACACCTAGGCTCAGGTCTTCCCTGTACCATAGCATGCCCCACAGCTGTCTCCTCAGAGCAGGGGGAGCATCACCCTGTGCTTCTCTACTCAACATGTTGTACTTCCTAATCATTGCCCTCCAGCTGTCCTTTGTCCATCACTTCATGCACCTAAAACAAAATTGGAAAATCATAATTTTAGCACCTCACCAAAGATGTGAAGTTTTTCGTGACAAGGTGAAACCCTACCTTCTCCCTATCACAAGCTGCTGTGCTACTTGTAGACATCAGACAGGTCCCTCTGCCTGGAGGGCTGATTTACACAGCATGAGGCTTTCATGCCCTGACCTGCCTTCCACACCCCACATCTTGCCCTGCAGAGCTCACGCTCTCCCCTGCCATTGCCTTGGCCAGAGAGAAAATCCAGAGGGATATTGCTCCAGCAGGCCTGGCATCAGCTGCTTATCAGGCAGGATGACATCTCCTCATCAGCACCTGCAGCCCAGGGAGGCATGCAAGCAACTTAAAGGTAGGCACTTAGCACATTTATTACCTGCTTATTAGATACCAGGCTCCCGTTATGAGGAGTTGGCTGGGTGATGGCTCCTGCCAGTTCCCAACACTGACCAAAGCTTTCTAATTCCATTTCACAAAGGCTGGGTCAAGGCAAAATAGTTTGAGAGGAAGGAAGCAGTTGTTTTTCGCATGCCTCCAAAACAATCTGACCCTTTGCCCAGTCTCAGCCAGACCTTTTCTTGATGCTCTGTCTTCCTTCCTGACAGAGAACACCCCAGCACAGGACAAGTTTTGAAGTAAAACTTTGCCATCTTCTGAAGGTTTCACAGAGCCCATACAGCAGCTTCCCCCTGTGCAAAAGGACTCACGCCAGCCTCTGCAGTACAACACCACATCCATGAGTCTCCCAGCAGAAAAAGAACAGATTGGGACTGGTATCGTGAGGCTTAAAAGGTCAGTAGATGGTGCAAAGACTTCTCTGGGAACAGAAACCAGCTTGAAGGACATTTGAGAAAACTGGAACCCACAGAGATGTTTTTGCAGGGCAAAATGATCAGGAGATAAAGAAATTCAGCATTGTTCCACAGGATCACTGCTCAGCTCTTCTGAAGCCAGGTGTGAAAACCACAGCCAAGAAGCTGATGGCTTTGGGAGCCTTTCCCAAAGGCATAGAAGGTTGTCATTCTTTTTATGATGATTTCTTCTGTGTTCCTCAGTTCTGTAGAAACCTGTTCTGTTATCCCTCCCGCAGGCCAGATTCAAAACTGCATGAAGGGGTAAAGAGTTCAAAGGAGGGCGAAGCTGCATTCTCACTAAGTCACTCCCAGACTTCTGCAATTTTCACATTCTTGGGCTTTTTTTGCTCATTTTGATCAGTGAAAGCAAACCTTGGAGACTGCACCCAGCAAAAGTGGCCGTGCCTTGTTAACTAGAGGTAGAAGTGTAACTTCATCACTCATTCACCTCTGTTGGCAGGAAAAGGACATCCCCGTGCTGTCTTTTCACAGTGGCACCATCTTAGGACAGTCAGCAATGTCACACTGCAATTGCTCTGAACAACACAGAGCAACTCCTTGGGTGAAGAAGACAGGTTGTGAAGGTAGTCTGGGAGCCTTTGAGGTGCACAAGTGTCAGTTCTCAATGGCCAAGCTACCTGCAAACCAAACAGCCAGCTCTCCAGTAGAGACAGAAAAATGGTCCTGCAATGCCAGAGAGAACAGCTCATGGGCTCTGTCTCTACCTACCAAGGTTCTGCTGACTCTCTTCCACTTGCTCCCCACTGCACCCTTGCAAAAGAGCCATCACGCACAGAGACAGACGGGATGAGGAACCTCATCCACACAGAGCTGAGCAGCAGAGGGGCTTGCTGTGGGGTTGGTTGCTCTGGATGCTGATCTCGCTGTTCAGCAGGAGGTGAACACCTGCCCCCCTTAGGGATGGACTCAGTGCTCAAAGTTTCCCTCCTCTTCCATCGCTGAAGGGCCCTCGGCCCCAGCCAGGGGGAGGGCTGTGCATTGTACATATCCCTGCTGAATTGTTACACGTTTCTGCTGTGTTCCTTAGACAGAGGACTTTGCTACCAGTGAGCGGGAGAGAAACTGCCATCTGGGACCGCATGTGCTTTCCAGACAGATGGCTGACTATTCTAGTCGTGTTTTATTTCTAGCAATGGTTCATACAGCAACAGCGTTAGTGTGAAAATGGGATGTGACAAGATGTGTATTGCTTACACCTTCTGTAAAGTTCAGATAAAACCAAGATGTACGGAATGTAAAAAAATCAGTATAATTAGGTAATTAAGAGAAGCAAAAACCCCCTGATTTAATGCCGCATTGTGTTCATGTATATTACAGATTGTGTATATATGTGTGATATGGAACATACATATGTATGTTTCCACATTTATGCATGTACACAATGCAAAACAACTAAAAATAATGAATACTTATATTTATGCACTAAAATAAACATAGTTACCTGTTCCAGCAGGTGTTTCAGACACAATTTCTAACAACCGCCCACTGTTTCACCCTTTAGACCAGAGCTCTTCAGGGCAGGAAATTCCCTCTGTTGTGCTCAACTGAGACACAGCACCAGGTCCTGGTTCTGCCCATATTCCTTGGGCATTATATCCTGCCTTCTGTAATGCAGAACAGCTACATCTAGAAAGGGCAGCAATAAGAAAAGCAGCATTGCACATGCACAAGCTCTTTACAAGCACTGGTTAAGTTAGGATCAGTGCACTGCTTTCTGCGGAGCCAAGAATTCAGCCCCTTGCTCTGAGCAGCGCAGTGAAGCACAACCAGAGAGTGCCAATGTATGCAAAAGGGGTGAAACCTGCCTATAAAACCCACTTCCAAGTTCTTCTGCAGCTCAGGTTGGAAGGAAGGTCTGAACTGCAAGTGTTGGAGGGCACTGGCCACAAGTTTGGAGCTGGCTATAAGCAGGTTTCCCCTGCACATGGAAGGACTCTGCAGCTCAGCTCAAGAGCTCGCATCTTCCCCACACAGGTCTTCATACAGACCCAAAAAGAAGGAAAAAGATGGCAAGAACAGTATTCAAGACAGAAATACCTGTCCTCTGGCTGTCCAAAGAGCCAGTGCCGATGTAACAAGCTTCTGGAAGCTGCTGCTGGCCTCAGGCATGTCTGAAGTGGCTCCTTCCACTGTACACTGCTTCTTCAGTCTCAAGAGCAGCAAGGATCCATCTCATTTTGCACCATGTGAGACAAACGTGGGACTAGAGAAGAGGAGCAAATGGGAGAAAGGCATTACTTGATCCACACCTCAACACACAGACCCCACCCAGCAAAGTCCTGTGCTGGTGGGCTCACAACCCATCTCTTAAGGGGCTCAAGGCAAGCAGAGATGTTCTCTGAAACAGCAACGAGGATCTGTTCTATAATGAAATGTTTGTTACAACGTGCTGGTGCAGAGCAGTAGTGGTCATGGACCAGACTGCCATGTAGCATGCTGGGCTTATCAGCAGGTCCCTGTCGCTGCAAGGCTATCATCAGGTGGGCAAGAGACAAAGAATTCAGCAGTCCTAACATTAAACTGCAGAACTGTGGCTCAAGAAGCACTGGGTGGCAGCTGACACTGGACATCTGTGCATGCAAGGCCCAGGATCCTATGCAGGGACACAAAGCCACACTTGTAGATAAGGTTGGGGATGCAGAACAGGGAAAATGCATCTCAAACAAGAGATGAGCCCCATGCTCAAACCATTCAGTACAGGCAGGGATCCAAGCCTGGTCAGACAGACAGGTGAGAAACTGCCACCTCTAAGACCCACCACGACTCTGACTCAGCAAATGATTTTTTTGCACTTCCAGGGCCAAAACTGAGCGCAAAGGACATTACATAGAAAGCAGAGCATGGTCGGGGAGTTTTGGCAAGGGCTGATTGTCTTTTTGTCACTTTGCAGCTCCCCGTGTGCCACTCAAACTGGAAATCTTCCATCCAGTTCCCATTAGGTGTAGATGTGTTTTCACACTTCTGCCTGGCCAGGTACTTTCTGTACTGCTGATGGTTAATTACTTGAGGATGAATCACAGCACTCAGCAGGGAGGTGGGGCAAGGAACGTTATCTGAGCAAGTCATGGAATAGGGTGGCAGAGAAGAAAACATCTCCGCATCGGGCGGGTGGGCACACACGTACAGGATTCACCAGGAATAAATTCAGAGAGGAATATCAATAAATCTCCCAGCCTGGCCACTGGGGTGAGAGTTTTTTTCCCCCCTCCCTGCAACAGGGAAATTCTGCTCTTTCCACGGGGGGTGGGAAGTGGCGCAGGGCTGCATTGAAATGTAAATTCACTCAAATTATTAAGCACAAGAGAGCAGCTCCTGCCAGCCCTTTGTTCCGCAGTCAGAATGTGTAATCTAGAAGAATAAATATAGTCAGATATCAGCTAAACAAAGAGACCCGGGGCCATGCATATTCAGCGACCCTCTCCCCCAGGACATCCCTTCCCCCTTTATCAGGGAGGCTCTTTCTGCAGTCAACAATTGTAGATCAAAATGCCCTCATTAACCAGGCTGAAATGAAAACCTCTCGGTGTTTCATACTGAGGGTGGGGTCCTTGATTTCTCTCTAGGAGCAGAGATCTCCCTACCACCCTGTTTCCTCCTCTGCCCCTCTTCCACCCTAGGAGGACAGGGCAGGGATGCCTCTGACTCCCATTGCACAGGTGGGGAAGCCACAGGACGAAGTCCCAGAGGCCAGCAGCTACCACAGCTCCAAAAACTGCCCTGCACTTTGCTTCGGTGTCCACCTCTGTGCTAGCAAGGGGAATACCCCAGGAGAGGGTACACAGTCTACAGGTCTACACAAGCTGCCTTAAAGAGGGGCAAAAGCCACCAAATATACCCTCTCTGCCACTTCACAGACAGGATTACCTGGTCTGAGGCAAACGATCAGTGGAGACTCCCAGAGATGCTTAGATAAAGAGACCACCCAGACCAACCGTTTCCTCCCGCAAGCTACTCATGTCCTGCAGCACAAGGAGCTGCAGCCACCCAACGGTCTCCACATCCAACAGCCTTTGCAGAGCTGCAAGTTCACTCCCTGGGCTGCCACGAATGAGGATGTCCACTGTTCTCCACTCTCTGGTCGTAAGAGAGCAGGTGATCACGCTGGCACAAAGCCATGCTGGTTAACTGGATGGAAAAGTCAGACCCAGCTTCTCAAAGCCATTCCAACAGCAGTGGAGACCAGAATATAAAGGAGGCAGCCAAGGATTGCATTTGCCCCAAGCCACTTTGAGAGGTGGTTGGAGGCAAAGCATGAGGTGAGGAGGAGAGGGTGCTCTCCCCACCCGTGGCTGGGGTTATTACCTAGACACAGCTTCTGTCTCAGTGCTGTCAGTCTTATACCTGTCACTACCACTAAACCCGCTGCAAGATTTAAAGATGAGGTGGAAAAGGAGGGGGGAATAAAAAAAAAAATCAATTTGGCTGTTTTTGAGTTATATGAATATAATAAACCCTGAGTGTCCTGCTTTCGGATGCAGTTTGCGCTTCCAATAACTCAGCAACATATTCATTAAACAAAGAGAGGTAAAAGCAGCAAGCCATTAAAAATAAAGCACCGGGAGAGGGAAGGCCATGCAGGCTGTAAATATCTTTGACTCTTTTTCAACCTCCATTTTCTTATCCCTGCTCATTCACTAATTGACCTCTGGATCCTGCTTCTCAGAACTGTTTCCATCATCGCACTTTGTCCTTCAACCACAGCTTGCAACAAAGGACCCAAGACACTCTCTAATGCAGAATAAACTCATATTGTAGCAGGCGAAAGAGTCCATCTCACTGATTACCCTAGTGCTGTGATGCAACATCCCCCTGCACAGGGCTACAGAAACCACAGGATCAAAGATCAGGTGTTCCAGGTAAAAAAATACTTCCAGTTTTAATCTGTTTATGCACTGTGCACAGACCTTCTATGTCTATGTAAGAAACACTCACCTTCTGGTATTTCAGCTTCATTACGTGAAGTCTACTCATAGCTACAGAGACATGTTCTTCCTCCTCACCCAGATGGAGGCATTCTGGCCACAGGACACTGCTCCTTGTCCTGATCCAGCCAGGACTTCACTCCAGCTCATAGGCATCAGAGCCTCACATGCTGATCTGGACTGAGGACCAGCACACAGCTATCTGCAAAGGAGGGTGCCCAGCTCCACGAGAGCCCATGGATTTCAGCACTACTCCACAAATCCTGGAAAGGTTAAGCCTATCAAATGTAGACCCCTCCAGGCCTAACTCCAGGATCACCAACTTCCCAGTGTAGCTGCCAGGAGGTTGTCTCTGATCCAGCATCTGAAATCTGTCTTTTCCTATCCAGTCTGAAGGGCAATCCCTAGTACCAGGTGTTTTAACTCCAAATACTCCCTCTCCCACCATATGCCACAGCAGATAATCAGAGGACAGCACCTGGCTGGCTCAGCACCCTGCAAAAGTCTCCCTAACAGCTGGGGTGGATCTCAGGCTGATACAGAGGGAAGTGGTTACTCAGCAGGAGGCCCAACTCCACCTCTGCAGCATCTAGTTCTTCTTTGGAGTTCATCATCCTCCACATAGTCTTATTTCTTCACAAGTTTTAGAAACATCTCAGCATCACCCAATATGACAACAAAACAGCAAGTGAAGCTTCCCTCACATCTCCTCTGATTAGGAAAAATGCTTGCTGAAGGAGGCAGGCTTAAGCTTGCTAAGGGCATAACTTTTTGTCTGCCCCAAAACAGAAGTGATGAGATTCCTCTATTCCTTGCTGGCAGGCACTCAAAATTCCACATTTCCTCCTTTCCATGGGATTTAAAAGAGCAGCCTTCTCATGTTTTTAATCCCTCCCAAAGCTCGCAGCATATGGCAGTTTTGAAGGAAATTGGGTTAAGACCATAAATGCTATTAGAGGAGTATTGCTAAGTACTGCAAAGTACTTCTCTGCAAGAGAAGCTACAGGAGAGGAACAGCCTGAGGATGTTACAGACCTTACTGGGCCTTGGAGAGCAGAAAGCAGGGGCAGGAGCTCCATATCATGTGCCCCTTTGACAAATCATCTGCACCCAGTCCCTGCTAATGCTGAGCAGCAGAACAAAGATGCATCGGACAAGCTCATCTCCCTGCTTCCTCTGAGAGAAAGACACATTCAGTGCAAGGAGGGAGGAAGGATGGTGCATCCTTGGAGATCCTCAGCTCCCACATGGCCCAGGGTTGATGGGGAACAATTCATGCAACCTCTTGCCTCAGGCACAGCACAGGACATTAGTCAGTTCAACTCAGCTCAGCCTAAGGAAAGAGAAAAACTTTAAAGGCAGAGATGTCCAAAGCCATTCTTGCAGGTGTCAAGGAACTGCTCTCAGCAGCCAACATCCGTCCACATAGTGGGCAGGTGACTGACACTACAGTTCTTTGGGTTAAACAGAGTTTAAGTAGCCACTTCTGACTACCAGATCTAAGTCCTCTCCACACAGCCTTCTGCTGCAAGGAGGGGACATGCCAGAGCCAGCAGCTTTCACTCAGCAAGCCTGTTTACAACTACAAGTCAGTTAAAGAAGAGTGCCTCCTTCTTCCCCTAATAACCAGTTTTTCTCTCACTGTGATTTTACAGTGGTGCAGCTCAACTGGGTGTAAATCAGAAAAGGAGAGCACAATCTGGCCTCAGCTACTTGCATTTCGTTCCCCAAACAAAGCCACATTTGATCAGGAATCTCCTTTTTCTGTCTACTCACTGGTTGGTACTAGGAGGTATTTTCAGAACAGCACAGTACTTGGGTAGTTTCACACAAGATTTCTTGTGCTGTATTTCCCAGGATAGCCCAAAAGTTAATCAAATGCTGCTTATCCCCAGATACCCTCTGATCCATACGCAGGTATATGAACTCACCCACAGATTTGACAAAACCATTAGAGAGAAAAAAAATATTCGAGGCCTCTCAGTTTGGCTCATCAGTGAATATTAATGTCATGCAGTTGACTTGTGAATCAACTGGATCATTAACTCAGACCTTTTGTGCAGTAACATTACAGGATATTGCAAGTTTAGACACCACAATGTTTCCTACACTCCCACTGCTTTGACTGCAGAGTTCTGCTCCCAGGGAAAGAGGGGCAAGACTCGAGACCACCCAAATACAGGTAACGCTCAAGGTGACAGCAGCACTGCTGTGACCATATTGGCTAGCTGCCTGGCACTGGCCAAAATAACTACACCGTGGTACTCCCTGTAGCCCAGGAGGGCCTTCTGCTGGGTAGCTTATTCCCCAAATGTACTGGAATAGCAGGACTGATGAAAGAGCTGTTTCTGCCAAGACAAAGGTATCTGCAATAAGTTTACAGGTCTAGGCAAAACACTGAAGTTTTAACTAAGGATTTGTGGCTCTGCTGAGACCAGACTGCAGTTGCGGGGAGTGAACAGATCTGTATTGATTTACAACATCAGAAGTCTCAGATCTTGTCTGTTTCATATCTATTAATAATAAGTATTGACTGTAATAAACCAGTTGAGAACATACCACTGGATCTCAGGCTGCTGTGAATACTGAATTAGTAGAGTGATGTGAAGCACAGTTTGTTCGCTTCCCGGGCTGTTGCTGCCATGGATGTCCCATCTCGTTGAGCCTGTGTATTCCTGACCCTTCTCCTGAAGAAAGTGTCTATCGCCCCTGCTGGAAGCTCTCATTTGATTTTTCTCTAGAGAGAAGCAATGAAATTAAAAGCCAAGGTGTTTTGAGGCAGTAAGGAATGCTGACATAAGATGCTAATCCACTTGTGCAACTTGCAGCAAATTGTGACCTATGGGATTTTAGGGAAATTCATAAAAGGAGCTGAACATTTTCAGCCAGCTCTCCTTGTGTGGGCATGGTCTTGGTGCAGACACGCTCACAGCCAGCTCAGCATCAGCTGGGCTCCACGATCCAGCCCTGAGGCTACAGTGGTGCAGCTCAACACCTCCTGCCAGAGGCCTGCCCAGGAGGATGATGCCCCTCTGCATGAGTGCACTTGTGTGGAGAAGCACAGTCAACCTCCAGTGCAGCCAAGAGGCCAATGAGCTTCAAAACGTGTTTCACTGCAGCGCTGCTGCTCAGACCAAGTTCTAACAAGGACTCACACAGCTGCCACATGTCCACGGAACAAGGCATGTCCGACACATAGCCCTTCCAGCAGACCATGGCCGAGATGGACTTGCCTGCAGAGCCCACATGCAAGGAGGCTTCTGAGCCACACCCAATCTCCTCAGTTCAGTTCAGTTGTGTGATGCAGGGCCATAGCACATGGCCCCCCACACCCCACCCTTGGGAAATACTGTACGGTCCACCTGAACACAAACATTGAGCAGTGCTCCCTTCCTATAGCACCTCGCTTTCAGGGTGGTTATGTCACCCAAAGGCAGGTCTGGTTCTGTCCAGTCTCATTCCTCAACTCTCAGCCAGAAGGGAGATCACACCACCACCAAGTCCATGTCCTTCTCAGCCTCACACCACATTGCCTTGGCTGCTACTCTGCTGCTCAACACTACAGCTAAGAGATGTCTGCTACGAACAAGGCTGTGCTGGGACAAGGAATGAATGAACTGGAGGAGCTGCAGGTTAAGGCTGAGGGGTATTTGCAGGACACATTGTTAGGTGCATGGGGCAAGAGTTAACTGCAGAGAAACTGCTCAGCCATGGTGTCCTGCGTTCTCCTCTAGCTATATCTGTTCAGCCCCTCATTTGCAGAAGCCTGGTTGTGTGCTTTTGAGAAAACAGTCTGTTTGTAAGGGAAAAGAAGGCTGAGGTATTACAGAGCAGATTAAGGGCTGGACACAACAGGGAGAAGGTGGCTCTGGAGAAGCAGGTCATCTCCATTTCCAGTTCAACAGCGACCTCTGCTCTCAGCAGGCCGAAACACACGTGTCACTTCCCACCAGCTCAGCTTAGGGACACCTTAAGACAGATCATTTTGGTCTGTTTTATCTATGCGGAATAAGGACACATCTTTCATGTGTGGGCAACCACCGTGACCTTCAAATCTCATCAGATGGAGCCGAAGGCTTCACAGCCCTAACAGTTGTTAAAGCATCCTAGGATTTACCTTCTCCTACTTGGCTGATATTTAACCAGCTGCCAAGAGAGACAAGGACACCTGGTTTCTGAATGGATTGTTTTCAGCATACCCCAAGAGGGAATACAGATATATATGCACTCTTACACACACGAGACTTGCATGAAAACAGAGCTATGTAACTAAGACAAACAAAAAGGGTGCAACCACTAAACACACTGACTGGCCCCCAAAGGCTGGGGAGATTGACAAGGGTGGTAGGAGAGCAGCAATATCATGATGCAGTGCTCTGGTACCACACACACTGCATCAGTCTGAACCATCCAGCCTGCAGACCCATTCCTAATATACCAAGGCCAAAGATCTGTCTCACCTCCTCAGTACAGGGCATTGTTAGTCTCTGCATTTCTCCCCTCTAGTCTCACCTCACATTCCCACATCACAAGTTATGGGATGTCTAGGACTCTTCTGATGGTCCACAAGACATTGAGCCAGATCAGAGCTCTCAGCTATTAGACTTCCTCCCCTCTCACAGCAGCTGAGCTGGGAGAATCCTATAGGAAATTCCACCTGTGCCATGCCAGGGGTCCAGCACCAAGATGCCCCACTGTGTTGCAGAAGCCATGGTGCAGTTCTCACTCTAGCAACTCAAATACACACAGTCCTTAGGACCCTGGCATTCTGCAAAGTACCTTCCCTGTGTGTCCTGCATGGGAACTATCCAAAGGAAACTGATTCAGGCATGATGGGGTTTCTTGCCTCATCCATGAGGATCAGCAGGCTAAGGCACTTTCCCTTGCTGGGAACTGAGGGATGCACCCATAGCTGCACTCCCCTGGTGCCAGCTGTACCTCTCCACCCCAGCATACCCACACAGCAGACCTGCTCCAGCCACTCCTAACACTCAAACACTACGGTGCCCAGTGCTCAGGAAGAAAAAAAAGGATCGCTCCAAAAAGCCCCAAGCATTTAAAGATTTGGTTTGGGCTAAACTAAGACAGCAAAGTGAGAATGTCACACCTCACAAGCCTCAGAGATGTCTTAAAGCCCCTCAAAAATATTAATTACAAGCTAAATATCCTAACACTATCAGATCAAACAGTTTATAGGACTGCACATGACCACTGCATGGGAGGGCTCCACTCTGCTCCCTTCTCCGTGCACACTCACACAAGCTGCACTGCTAAGTCACTGTGTCAGTTCTTAGAAAAAGCAGCAAAGAAAATGAAAGTCAGTTTAAAAATACCCTTCTCAGCTACAGATAAAAAAATCAAGTTAAAATTAACTGTTCTGAGTGAGACAGAAGATCTATTAAGCGTCTTTAAAATTGCTGCAGCCAAGAGTGTCCAAAACTTGGACAGAAGTTGGCAGAAAACAGAACAGGCCTCTGCAGCTCCTGGGAATTCTCTGTGCTCTCCCCACATGTAGTTAAAAAAAAAGAATTGACAAACATTGCCTTACCTACACAAAACTAGGTTTATACAGTATTTCTAGGAAGTAGTCATACTAACAACTACATTCAGGGAAGTTTTTCCTCATACTTCTACACTTTTGTATGGCTTAATTACTGCTCTGTTTCTATTCAGAATATTATTTCAGTTGTGTTCACAGGACTATATCCGAATCAACATCCTACTCAGACAGAGCTCCGGGTAAACACGGGGTCCAGAGACCAAACAAGGGCAGAAAAGTTGCAGTTCAGCCAAAAATACTTATACACAAACTTCTGCATAGGTTTATGTATGTTACTATCTAAAGATCTTACAAAACCCAAGTCCTTACAGGTGGATAGATGAGTAAAACCAAGGATGTTAACCCTTCTTCCCCAGTTTGTCCAAGAGAGTTTGTCAGGTTTGCTGTTGCATTCCCAGATAAAACATTTCTTACAGCAGACCATACAAACAGCATGCAACATTGCCAAGTACCTCTGTGCTCAGCACAAACATCTCAGCTACAGACCCTGCAATTTCTTCTTGGGTAACACAAACACACCAGCCCATCAGTCCTTCTGTCCCCAAACACTAGTGATGAGTCCCTGTTGGGTGCCTGCCCCCCAAAGCGATGGAGAGCCTCCAGGTGGTAACAGCCCAGACTCAGACTCCAACCAAGGCCCTAGAAGCAAAAGGCTCAGTGTCCCTTTAGTTTTTCAGGTCTCCACAGCCAGGGTAACATGTTCTGCTTCACTAAAACCAAGAGCTTCCCGAGGTAGTCATGCCCTTGTCTCAACAGCCCTCACAATCACTAATGGGAACAAGTTTAGGAGCATTAGCATCCATTCAATTTTCAGCACTTAGACTTCATAAGTCTTCCCATTTTGTCACACTTAATATTTATAAGACATCCAGCAAATGATTGATTTTCCTTCAGACCCCTTGTCATTCACAGTTGCTTATCTCCTGCATGTAGGGGGCAATCAACAGATTTATAGCAGCCCATAAAAGTTGTTACCAAAAGTACAGTTTCTTTTTGTGTGTGATAATTTCTAATAACTCTTGTGCATGATAGCAATTACTGACAAAAGTCGGCCTCTGTTAATAGAGTTTATCTCAGTTCATCACATCTCCTTTGTCAGTGGAAGCATTTTGACAAGCCTGGGGTTAATTAAAACCAAGAAGACAATAAAATACACCTAATCAAACATTACAGGTACAGAAATCAATTAGCAGATTTATGGCACTTTGGAGCCCTCTATAATGTGCAAAATTCAAAGAAACTGTCAGTTCCATCCCCCCAAGACAGTGTAATTGAATTTCTAATTGAAACTATTTTTCAATAGGTAACACAATCCGCAAAGTTTGATTTGCATTAAAGTGGCATCTGAAGAGGACAGAGAACTCTAAAAAAATAAAGAAATCCCATGCTGCTCCCATTATTAGCAGCAATAATTATTATTATTTGCATATTTGAAATTTTGCAAAAGCCCTTTAAAAATCAACGGAGTGGCCAATTCTTTGCCAAGACAGCTCTAGACACTAAGATTCCTGAAGAAAGAGTTCAGGAATAAGAAATAAGATGGGCAGAAAACTGGCTGGGCCTGGTGATCAGCAGAACAAAGTCCAGCTGATGGTCCGTTACTGGTGGCATCCCTAAGGGATGGACATTGGGACCAATATTGTGAGGAAGGAACCTTAAGGAGATCATCCAGCTGCAAACTTATCTTGTTCCAAAACAAGAACAAGAAAATAGATTTTAAAAGGCCACAATAGAAACCCCTGAGCTCACTGTTACACAGTGCTTCCCTCTGAAATGCAGCGAGACAAAGAGCACTAGCGTACACAACTATATAGTCTAATTACACATAGTACTGCTCATTGTATTTTATTGATATTTTCCATTGCTTCATTTCTTCCGGTGCTCATACGATATAGCTAGGAGCTCTCTCTCAGTAATTTAGTGGGAGATGGGAAAGACTAGAAATGAAAAGTCAGAAGAAATGAAGATACAAGGCCAACATAAAGCTTTCCAGTACTTGCATCTCTTTCAGCGTAGCAAGCTAGAATATTTTAACTTCTGATTTTATACCTAGAATCTGATCTAAACAAAAGGATTGTTATGTAAAATAATAAGCATTAAATGAATAGTTAATATATTAAAACATTCATTAAAATTTTAATATTATACGATGAAACAAAAACTCATTCAAATTGTTTTTATTCAAATACCACTCTGATGCTAGCAAGTCCAAACTCCATCTAGCTGGGTCCTGCTTCACGAGAACCTGAGCAGAAATAAAACATACTAGACTTTTTTTAAAAGTTGCAGGCAAAACATAACAGAAAAGAGTAAAGAATGAAGCAAGAGCAAAATGAGGCTTTCTAGTGATTTTTCTCCTATTTTAAGGAAACAGTGGACAAATGGACAACATCCTCCAATTCCTCCATTTTCCAGAGAGGACGTAGTCCTGACTGCACACCTCCCTGGTCCATGCACCCTTTCCATGCCATGCCATGTTTGTTTTACTAATATCTCAGCAGCATCTCACCTGGAAGAAAAGTGCATGCAAAGAGCACACCCACAGTAGCTTCACAAAGCACTAAACCTTATCGGAGAGAGGAAAGGCCTTCCCCAGGCAGCTGCCTCTGTAGGATCAATCAACAAGTGAGACACATGGGCAGGGATCTTCTCACAGGGAGAACAGGCACCTATAGTAGAGATCTACTTTACAGGAGAGATCCCCTATATTACCAAAGACAGCTTTTCACCTGGATATCACTCGAAATGAAATTAAATCCTGGCACATTTGGGAAATCGTCCATGGAGAGGTGATTAATTCTATTAGAGGATCTGGAGGGAACTCTCTTATTTCCTTTGTTAAGGAACAGAAAAGGAGTCCAGAATTCAGATTGTAGCAGAGTTTCTTCTGGCACCAATCCTTGAAACTGTCACTTTCATTGACAGAGTTACTATTACATGGCTGTGCTTATAAGAAGTGCACTCTAAACTTTGCATTTCCTCACATTTTGGAAGTTTGAGGGCTTTGCTCCAGCTCTCCCTCCCCTCCCATAGTGGCTCCATAGATACATGCCTGCGATTGGACATTTCCTGGTACCACAGCATCCACCTCCCTTATCTCAGGATAAAACAATTATGCAACTTACACTGCTCCTCATTAAAAGCTTTCTAGTCGTCCCACTATGCCCTTCGTAAAAGAACCAATCTGAGATGCCAGTGAAGCATCACCTTGCCATCAACTGTAGGAAAGAAGCTGGTTTCCGTTTTGTTTTCTTATTTGTGGTTGGTTATTTGATTTAGGTTTGGGGGGTTTTTTTGTTGTGCCTTTTTTTCATTTATTTGTTTTTAAATTTCCCTTCTGCATGTCTCATTCCCTTCCACTATAGACTAGAATATTTCAGTTGGAAGAGATCTACAGTGACCTGCTAGTCCAGCTGCTTGACCAGTTCAGAGCTGACCAGAAGTTAAAGCGTGTTACTGAGGGCATTGTTCAAATGCCTCTTACACTGACAGGCTTGGGGTGTTGACCACCTCTCTAAAAACCCTGTTCCAGTGTTTGACCACCCCTTTGTAAAGAAATGCTTCTTCATGTCCAGTCTAAACCTCTCCTGGGACAGCTTTGAGCTGTTCCCACGAGTCCTATCACTGTGAGCACATCTTTCTGCTTGCTGTTCCTTGTACACTTACACGCACTGCTTGTTCCAAAAGGAATGGAGGATTTCTGGCATTGAGAAGTGAAACCTTTCCCTTAGTCGTCACTGGGAGCAGCTTTCAGTACCAGCCCCCACTGGAATTTGCTGGCAAAGTAGAATGAAACAGGTAGCAGGGAACAGGAGCTAAGTGAAGATGAGGAAGAGGTGTGAAACAATCTACCCACACAGGCTGTAGGAACACAGGGCAACTGCAGGGGAGGAGAAAGCTCAGTTTTGCCAAGCTTGGAACAGAGGCAGGTGGAGCTGGGAGACAAAAGGACACATCCAGTGGGTCCAGGGTTTTCTTTTGGCAGGCTGATATGTGAGCATTGTAGTTTATAGTTAAGCTTCTCCTGGTATCAGCTTAATTCTCCCTGGCTGTAAATGGAGTTTGTTCTTCTCCCTCTGTAAGACTCGTCATTACCTACTCCACAGGCCACAACTTCCCAGTTCTTTTCCATTTTTGGCTTTTGAAATGCAGCATGCTGGATACATTCTGCCAGCCTGGACTTCGAGTAACACACAGTTGTGTCTCCCTGACCCCACAACTTGCCCATGACTCTCCTATTAATGCTTCCAAGAACAAGATTTCTTTTCAAAGCAGCATCACTCTGACTCACTCAGCTGTGATTCACTATGAATCAACCCAAATCCTTTCCTGCAGTACTGCTTGCCTGAGCAGTTGTTTCTCATTTTTTTGAGCAGGTGTTTTCTCCCTAAAGGTAATGCTTGTCATGAATTTCATCTTACTGATTTCTAATCATTCCTTTAATTTGTCTAGATCATTTTGAACTTAAAGTCTGCTCTACAAACTACTTGGAAATTCACCCCCGATGGCATCCTCCTCTGGCATTTAAGATATCCTTTCCTGGACAAGCCAAGGTATTCAAGCAGGAGAACTGTGCACAGAGCCTGCAGGACTCAAAAAAAAAATAAAATCACTCTTTGACAGCAAGCCAAGGGCAACTTGGTTCTTCGAGAAAGCTTCTTCCCATCAGTGCGATCCCACTTTCTAAGCAAATTCAGTCCATGCTGCTTTTACAGTGGTGTCCTTAGGGATAACACAAACAGCTGCAGTCAGCAGGCATTGCATCAACTGTCCCATCACTCACCCATCTAGCAGCTAGCCAGCCTGGAAGGAAGATTCCCTTTAGATGATCCATGCTCCAAGGAAACAGGCTTTCTTGCCCCATCCAAACCATCATAGCTTGAATCCTTCCTATCTGGTAGTTCAGGGGCCACTGTGAATCCCAACAGCAAAGTCATTCCCACACTCCAAGCACCACTTACCAACCCAGACCAAACTCTGGGGTCTTTTTATTTCAGAAACATCTGATTACAGCGCAAGAGTGCCAACACAGCAAAACTGACCAGCTGACACATCTCTGCTGATACAGGGCAGGACAGCTCAGACAGAGCCAACACGTGCTCTGCAATATGTTCACTGCTGTTTTAAAACCATAGATTACACCAATGCCCCATTCAGAAGATGTCAGACTGTGTTGGCACACGGTCACAATGTGTTGTTACATGGTAATTTCCCCCTCAGCCCAAATATCACTAGTTTATGTTCTGGCCAGCCACTGCAAGGTAATCCCAGGCAGAAAGAAAATCCCAGATTCTTTCCCCATTAAGTCTGTGTACAACATAAGACAGATTTTTCTTTCTCCCCCCCACCCTCCTCACCCTTGCATTTCAGCTTTTTGCCTGCTGCAAGGAGACAGAGGTTTAAGAGGAATACATTCCAAAAAATCCCTAACACTGGCTGCAAATTCACCTGTCTCCTCAATGCTGATTCATTTTCCTTCAGAAGTTCGCATCCTTTGACATCTTTGCAGTCCCTCCATGTTCCTGCTGCTGTTTCTCAGCAATAGATAAGAAAACTTCAAAAACCTTGCTCTGCACTGGCAATAATGAAATTCAAAAGAAAAAGAGTTTTTTTCCCAATCTTTCTACATAAAAAAGGCCTGAATCAGAGCCCAGCAGTGCACAAATATTACTCATGTCATTGACACTAAGAAAAGGGGAGCTGTGAATAAAAAATGTTAAAAATGAACACAAGGAGCATTGTTTGCATATCAGAAAAATTAATCTACATAGAAAAGTGTAAGAGCCTGCAATTCAGAAAGCAAAGAATTAGGACAGCCCAGCTGAGAATAATTTTCTAGCCAGTTAATTTAATTGCATAAATCATTCCTTTGTTAGCAATAAAGAGATATAATTAAAATGAGATTGCTTCTCATTTCTATTCTCTGGAAACTAAAGGAATTGATTTTGGGGAAAGCATTCTTCCAAATACCAGATCGGCAAATTACATTTACCTTTTTAGAAAGGCTAAATTATTTTGCGCTAATATCATGAAGGGTTTAATTAATTATAGATCTGCCATATGATCTTAAAGAAATAATTTACTTAATGCCCACAGAACAGAAGTTTGTAAGTGAACATATCCCTCTGATAGATGGTGTGCAGATTTTTACAAACAGGTCAGAAGTTGAACAGGTGGCTGTCAGGAGAAAGATGAGGAAATATAATAAGTGTTTAAAGATGGGGGATGGTTGGCTAAGAGATATTAAAGTGCTGCTTCCTATTTATTGGCACATACCTGGATTACTTTACTTTGAACCCCTCCAAACTGGTTTTCTTCTAATATTGTAATGATGGTGGTTTGCTATCCACAAATCTCCAGAGCTCAATAAGCATTAACAGGTTAATAACAGAACAACAGCTCAAAAATAAAATATGAAAACCCACCCATTCAAACAGAATATTGCTTTTGCTGAAGGTTGCAGGGGCTGGCCACAGTCAGGGCCTTAACAAGGCTGTAGAACAACACAACTAAATACAGAAGCCCTGTGTCATACTGTACATCATACTCCGTAGGTTCTGCTCTCCTCTCAAAACCATAGAGGATCACAGAACCAGGGAGATCACACAGGCTACTGAAGGCCCTCTGCTGCACTTGTGGTCAGCCAGGCAACAGGTCTCTACCAGAAGAGACTGAAAATAGCCCCTGCTACATGCAAACCACACACCACAGCCCTTCACCCACAGTCCTACACCTTAAGACCTGCAGAAAACCCAAAGGCCATAGCATGTGACAAAGCATCACCAGCACTCCAGTTTTCACCAACAGAAAAGTAGAAGTGGTCCTAGCAATAGGTAAAAGCCTCCCCAGAGCTCCACACACCTTCAGCTCGTGGACCATGCTAGAACAGGCTGAACCAGCACCTTGCAAACGAGTTTCCACATTTCACTCCTTTGAAGGTTAAGAACCCTTCCACCCCAGATGCAGCCATACAGGTGTGTACATAATATACACAGCAGCATTTGGGAGACCTGCCTTCTCTCACCACCCACGCAGGGTTGCACCAGAGGCAAGAAGAGGGATGGAGCAAAGGGGGTTGCTGCTATGGGCAGAAGGCAGGGAATAGAATCTGTTTCCTCTCTGTTGTATCAGACCCACTCTGGGCTTCCCTCCACAAGAGAGGAAGAACAAACATCCCTTCCTACATTCTTGAGATTCCTAGTAATTTTATTGACTTCTGTCATGCTGCCCACTCTCTCAAGTGACTTTTTTATCAGGTAAAAACTGCTACACTTCCACCTCCCTCCACAAGAAACATCCCCAGGGATTCCCAAGCCTGAGGCTCTTCAGGAAAAGGACAGACAAGCAGACACAAATTTCAGTTGGGCTACTTGGATGAACTCTCCCAACATCCAAAGAAAGTTTTCCACAGTTCTCAAGCACCAAGCTGCATCATTTCCAAGGAGAACACATCCTTATGCAGCAAACCCTGCAGGCTATGGAACATCTCACCAAGGTACCTGTCTGGCAACTCCGCTCTCAGGACCAGCTTAGCCCAATCTCTCTGGGAGCTACAGGAAACAGATCAAGATCAGCACAGCAAGTCATTCCTAGGCACAGCCCCTCACACTCATGCTGTCTCTGCCTCATAAGCTTTGCGTTTCCTATGCACTTTGGAACAGGGGGAACAGAAGAGGAACAGCCTTGTCCCAAGAACACCATTCCCCCCACAGACCACCACTGCACGCTGACAGCACACCCACCACCAGAGAGGATGCCAGAGGGGTGGCAGGTAAGCTGAGAGAGGGCTTTGCATGCAAGAGTTAAATAGCAGATAGATTAGATCTCATCATTTGAGATTTCCAGGAAAAGTATTGTGTTGCTATGGAAACCTCAACATAACCCGGGTTTTCCCTCCTTTTGTTTGTTCATTTTCTACAAACACTGGCCTCTCCCAGTCCCCCCTGGTGGGGCTTGCAGCTTGCAAAAACAATTCTTTTTCCAACGTCCACTTCTCTGTGAGTATATTTTTCAGTACATAACTGTTCACAATATCACTGCCACCACCTCCAAACCTTTCTTCTGCAGTAAGTACCATACAATTTGCTACCCATTAGGAAATTCAGCTCCTAGACACCGTGCTCTCTTTCTGCTAGAGGAAAAAGAAAAGCCTCATGGTAATAAAACTGAGCCTTCTTGAGCTTCATTCAGAGAGAAACCACGTCTACAACCTCCCTCTCCCAGAGTCAACAATGTGCACACCTCTGGTGATTGTGTTTCCATACTTGTAAGGATCTGTCTCACCAGGCATTGCAGGTGTTTCCTCCCAAATTGCAACAGATCTGCCTGCAAACTTCCCACGCAGAAAATGAGACCAAACCCAAAAACCAACCAAACACCTCTGGATGTGGGCTTTGTATTTGCAGTAGGGTCAGACACCCACACTGAAGCAAGGAGCATAGCGAAGAATAAAGCAAGGTCCTGTGGATTCTTGTGTTAGATAGCCCAGGCCTCACTGCTAGCGTTGCATGTACAACTTGAGGATGCCAGAATGAGAAACCAACAGTGCTACTGCAACCTGGCAAAGGATCTCATCCAGGCAGTGACATTGCTGACGCCCTGGAAGGGTCGTTTCAATTTACCTGTCACACTGTCTGTTTCAGACTGTCAGCACTGCAGGGCAAAGACCATCAGGACTGTTACACAACCCATAGCACAGCAGGAGCCAAACCTGGTTCTGGCCCGTTGGCACAGAAGTGACACGAGGTGATAAAGAATGAGAGGAACAAACCCAGTCCAATCCCCATCAAATCATGCACACGCACAAAATGAAAGCTTTGTCTCTACCTCACAAAACACCAGTGCAGTTTAAGACTGTTACTGGGTTCTGTCACTGTGGAGTCACTCTGTCATCGAGCGACCGACTGCAGAGCAGCAGGAGAGCCCTCACGTCTTTTTGGGTTGAAGAAGAGTGTGCTGCAGCAGTGCTGGTACGTACCTACCTTCTATTTTCTTGCATCCACTAGCATCAAGAAAATCCAGCAAGATCAATATTTTGCAAACATTTTTATAGGAATGTTAGCAGTAGAAATACCACAAATTCACAGGGTTCCTTGAATGCCACCAAGTGTGAAAGCCTGAGGTTTCATCATGTCACATACAGTTCTGTCCCCATCTAGAAGGTCTCAAGAAACAAGACTATTTCCTTTTAACCTTTGCAAAACAAGGCATTTTTCAGGCAAATAGAATTTGGATATTGAGATCAAACTTGCTTTTTACTCCCAGGTATCTCTAGCCATTTATTTTGCTCTGTCTGTATGTGGTCTCTCAGCTTTGGAGACTCTGTGCCAGCTAAAGGTGGCTTCAGTACCTGAGCAGCCTTTACACTAAAGGCAAAAGGGCACTTCAAAGCCAAGTCCCACTACTGTATAATGCAACACGATTTCCTGGGTAGTGGCAACCTCAACACACCCTTCACACCCTCCAGTCTGAAGACAACACCAACAAGAACACGGGGGCTTTTTGCAGTTATTTGGATAGCCTTCACAAAAAACTGATTGTCAGTTGTCTGAAATCTTTTTATATAAAAAAATAACTTTTCATTTACCTGCTTGTGGCTAGTCCTAGAATATATGAGCGTCAAGCTGCAAGGGTGTTATTCTGGGGCTGCAGATTCAGCAAGTTTCCTTTGGGTTCCTCAGCAAAGCGGTGGCAAAAAGGGAATGAGGATTCACCACCACTACCTGTGCCAACAGCCCCACCAAGTGGCCAAACACACCTACAGCTCCTCTTCCTACAACCAAAGCAGAAACGTCTCACCAAGAACTGTTGAAAAAACACAAAACCTGCTCACCTAACCCAGCCCTACTCACCTGGCCCAAATTCCAGCAGAAAAAGAGCTTCTGAGACAAAGTTCTGAAGATCTTGTTTCCAGCAAGACTTTTGAGTAAAGGTAAAACAGTGGAGTCAAAAAGAGATTCCCTTCACAAGGAAAGCAGCAAGGCACACAAGCAGAGGAAAAAGTATCACACAGCCTCTTAAAGTTTTGTTCATATTCAGATACTGTGCCAAGCCACAATGTAAGCTGCCCAGCCATTTCCCCATCTTACCCATTATTACTTTTTCTGCTTGCAAAGATACCAAAGTTGTTTTGAATTCTTAAAAAAAATGGAAGAAATCCCTGTCCTCCCTCCGAGACGTGTCCTGGTGGGCAGGAGACACTTACCTTCCTTTTTAATAGTTTATGGCATGGAGTCTATGCAAAGGAAGGATGCTCACAAACAACAGGAGGTTCAAACTGTGCTGTCCACACATACATTCTGGGTGTTTGTGTGTCCAAGCTTGTAAAAGGAGGTATTTTTATCTCAGTGTTAATGTACAGCACTCTCCCAGGTGCATACAACTCTGCTGGTACATTCCATGCCCTCTCCTCTACTTTACCCACACCCCTCCACATTTTTTTTAAATTCCAAGCTAAAACTGTTCAGCTCTAAGGAGGTTTGGGGACAGGCTATGGACAAGCTGACAGACAATCCATCTTAAACTTCCTGCTCCTGGAAAGTGACCCAAGTGGTAACCTACACTCACCCTGACCTTCTGGGTGATCTAAGCTACTGCCTGATCCATGCAGGTTTCCTAAAGAAAAGCTCTAGTAAGACCCAGACCATGCTAAACCAGAGCACAAAGTACCTGCTCTATATTAATCTGAACCAGCATTAAAGTTACCTGGTTACTCAAGCAGAGTTACAGAGCCAAGTTGACAGGATATTTATACAGAGATAGACATTAAAGTCTCCCACACAGGTCAGCATGCTCAGATCAGGGCCACATCCTGCCCTGGTTTCCCAAAGATCACCTAACTGAACTGCAGCCCAAGTGGTACAATGCAAATTTGCTACAAGCTTTATGTAGTATATGAAATACTGAAGTACATGCAAAAAAAAAACCCCACTCCTCAAACATACATTTAAACAGTGCCAAGCTGTATAGCAGCTACTGAAATTCAATTATTCTCACAGGACCACAGGAGATGCTGCGAAGGTCTTCTTCCACTAAGTCTATCCTGACTATTCTCTTCTATCAGCTTCATGATAGATGTCCATCTGTAATTCATTTATTTCACACCAGTGTCTCCAAATAAAGGAGTTCTGCAGATTTCTTTGGCTCAGACCTTGGCAGAGGACTCCAGGCATTTAGACAGAAGTACTAACAAGAAAAAACAAAATAAGAAAATTTTTAATAACACTGCCCTCTTGAGGGAAATGGAGCTGTGCCACCTCAGCAAAGCCACCCTCCCTTCATTGCTATTCAAGTCACACTAACAGTCCCCCCACTGCCTTGCCATATGGTTCAAGATCAGTAGAAGTTCTTGAAAAGCAACGGTAGACTCACACCTAGGAATCACTTATCTCTAGATAAAAATATATAGTTTTGGTTATGCTTTCTTTAAAGATATTTTAGGCACAAACAAAGAGGCCAGTCTGAAGGCACAAGAGCCTCTTGGAAATACATAAGCCTGTCCCTGGAAATCAGAAGTTTTGTTTCTTCATTAATTGCAGCCTTTTATTTTACTCAACAGCTGGTGTTGCAAACCCCAAAAGCAGGAACCAGAATCTAGCATTTTCTTTGTCCTGCAAATTCTTAAGTCTCTGGCTACACAAGCATGATCTCCCTAGCCCAAGAATCTTGATCTTTATATGCAGTTTCCTGAAGGACAGTAAGCTTAGCCCATCAAAATCACCTGCTGGCTGAAGTAATCCCTAGCAGTATCCATTTGAAGCTTTTGGGAATCTTTTTCCAAGAGCTGCTGTAACATCTAGGCTGTGAGAACATAACCTCCAATCAGTCTTTATGAAAAAGCAGTTACTACTGTTATATTTATAGACTATCAAGTCACATGAGTTTGCTTTGAATATCTAGAGCATCAGCAAAAAAAGCCACACCCCAAAGAGCAGTGATCACCTGCTGTTCCTACCCTACTTACTAGCATCTCTACTAATAAGAGAAGTTGAAGAATTAAACAAAACTAAAAAGATGTTATCTATACAAGCCTGAATCCTCATCCCTTTATTATAAAAAAAAATATTTAGTAGTACACATTCCTACAACTGTAGAAACCAAAATTTTTAAATTGGAACGTTACGCCAAGTCAGTGGGGAGGAAAAAGACATAAGAGAAACAAGATTAAATATTCCTATATCAACTGTTTTCAAAATTAACATTTTCTTTCTGGAAATAATTAAAAACACTGTGGCAAACTAAGTGCCATCACAAGTTAAGGTACAAAACACACATCTATAGTTTCTTTTATAGGACCAAGCATCCAAACACAGCCTAATAACGCAGACGAGTGTTCAATACTCCATAGAGCAGAAACCACGAGTTCAAGCACTTAGA
Organism: Aegotheles bennettii; assembly: GCA_013398125.1. Lineage (NCBI taxonomy): Eukaryota > Metazoa > Chordata > Aves > Caprimulgiformes > Aegothelidae > Aegotheles > Aegotheles bennettii. The sequence goes on from VZRW01001675.1 coordinate 1,369,653, forward strand.
GGTACTGTACTGTTACCTAAGGTAATACTCCTGAGAGTATACAGTCACAACTATTTGTGATGAGAGTAAGCTGGCATTTACATGGATGCTACTGCTCCATCAGGATCTAATCTTAATAACGGTCCTGGAGTATCACCTATTGCTGACTTATCTTGAACAGCATGTCCATTAAGGCTAGACCAAAGCTCCAGGTCTTCCCAGATCAATGTCTGCAGACCAGTTTCTACAAAAAGCAGGATTCTGTCTAAATATCAAGCATTTCTGTGCTAGCAAGCCTTGCACTATTACCACTAGAATCAGATACTGAAACAATACAAACAGGCTAAACCAAGTGCTTTCTTATCCACGTTAGTGAGCTCAGGACGTGAGGATCTGTCGAGAAAGCCGAGTGCATTCTGACGTGGGTTTTGAGAAAGCTAATTATCCATCCCATGAAAAGCACAAGCTCTTGAGATCGGGTATAAGGCTAAACATACTGAAAATGATATACAAGTGAGACGGGTCTAAGAACTACTTCCAGGAGTCTGAACTCTAAGCAGTCCCTTCTTCAGTTCAGCAATTGTCTCTTCGTGTGAGGCCGCATAACTCTTTGCTGTCTTAATGAGGGAATCAAGATGCTTATCCAACGCAGCCTTCAGATTTAGGTATATTTCCTACATAGAGGAGATAAAAGGGGAAAAAAAATCACTAAAGTTAATGTTTTTGCTTTACTTAAATCCTTGTAAAAGTGGTCTGGTGGTCTCAAGTGATTTCAAAGGTACCTTGTCCCATAAGCAGCAGCATTCAAAGAACACAGAGTTAAAAACATCAGAAGAGCAGCCACAAGCAAAAGCCCAATACTATGATTCTGTTCTAACTCTAGTGGACCTTTTTAATATTGTGACCAGCACTAGCCCAGTATTCACACTACTACTGCCCCATTCTGTATTAACCTGTCACCAAGGTCTCTAGCACTTTGACTGCCACCACTGTCCTTCCAGCAAGGACAGTTCTTTAGTAGCGAGCAGATAGGATGAGATGCTATAGGCAGACTGTGATCCCCTATTCCCAAACCCATCAGGATTTCTGCCTCCTTCCAAAGCCGAGCTGTACAGCCAACTTCCTGAAACCCTAAGGAAGAAAGGGTTTGTGACATGGCAGGTGGTCCTGTATTTGAGGGAGACTGGTGAGATTACAGTACTGCCCATCACTACAACACAAATGTCACCTCACAGGTCAGGTCCTAGATGCCAAAGAAAAAAATAATTCAACTGCTTAGAGCTGGAAGTACCATGATACAAAGCCAGACACCATGGAACTAGCATAGTGTCTGCTCCAGAACAGGTGGGAAGACAAGTTTAATTTCACCTCCCAAAATACTGGGTAATCACATCATTCCAGTCTCTTTTCTCAGGTGTGCAAAGCCTACTTCTTCTGCAGGCCATCTACAGACTGCAGAGATCAGCACAAGGCTTAGCAACCCAGCGGAACCACAAGTAGAAAGCGTTCCCCTCCCACCCAAACCACCACCTGTGCAGCCTACTCATTTTTAGGGCCAGTAAGTGTTCCTGTAGCTACACAGCCCAAGTTAAAAAAAATCAGTTTTGAAAATACCAAACAGGATTCCTTTAAAAAAAAAAAACCCTCACCTTGGCTTTCATTTCTTCTTTTTCAGCATTCTCATTCAGCTGCTGAATTTTGAACCTCGTCTGTTGGATTTCCTTGTGAATGGCTGTCACCTTGTCATATACAGCACCCCTCTTCTCCTGAACCCTGTTACAATATCTAAAGGTGGGAGAGAAAAGTTAGTACTGAGCCATTTGACTAATTTCAGGTTAAACTTAACCCCACCCCAAGCCAAGCTTGCATTTCACGAGCATGACACTAACAGCAATGCTGTGCAGAATTTACTTGCTCAGAAATTCGTGCAGTTCTTAAACTAGAAGAACTTAGGTACAAGAAGTGAAATTCAAAGTGGAGTTCAGAGGAATACACTGAAGATCCTCAGTTGCTGCCAATCAAGGCAACTCAAGTGAGTCCAGTGGAACCAACCCAAGACAGCTGGACACAGCATCTTCATGCCTTTGAGTAATGCAGGTGCCAGGGGACAGCCCTGCCTCCAGGCCAGCCACGGGACCAGGTTAAAAGCAATAGGGCTACACTTGATGTTTCAGCATAATTGAAAGTCACACACTTTCCTTACCCTTCCCACCAAGTTTAGAGCTCTAATCCCATATATCTATGTATGTTATCTGCAACTTCCAGTCCATCATTTCACTGCATCCCAAAAAGAGATCAAATAATATTTCCCCAGCTTGCAGGTAAATTCAGATCGCCCCAGCTGTGAGCTGCCATGGGATCAGCACAGGGTTAGTGGGAGACCAGGAGATCTACTCTGATGTCAAGTGCAAAAAACCACATACCAGTTTATACTAAACATTATTATAACTACAGTTGAAACTATAGCAGCTGCTTTCTCTAAAGAATGGCTGAAATAACTCACACTTAGCAAAGCCTACATCTTCCTACCTCAAGGAAACAGTCAGGACACATTCTATTATTCACCAGCAAATACTCTTGTTTCCAAACCACTGTTAGCTCCCTTCTCCTCTTGCTTATCAAAGCATCTAATTTTATCACTCAAGAGAAATATCTAACACATTAAAACCAGATAAACCACCAGCAACTTTTAACATAAAGGGGCATTAGTTTATATTCTTTTCATCCTTTATTTGGAAGGAAAAGCAGCTTTTGATTAATCTCCTTTAGCTGGTATAACCCACTAAATGAGGAGCAACGGGAGTCTCGGAATCTGGCTGCTGTTAGAACCACACAAACCTTATCAGCACGACGAAGTCTTAGTTGACTCACTCAGCTATGTGGAAAAAGCTTTCTTCCATCACAGTTAATCTACCCAGCCAATAATTTTCCCTATTACCTTTCCTATCTATGTACCAAAAGATGTTATTATATAAGCCTCCTAACAGTCCAGCATTTCTAATCTCGCAGTGAAGCCACGACCTTACGACGCCGCAGCTTGCTGTGCTGTAAACACTGCCTTGTGACTTGCCTTGAGCACAAGGTAGGAAGGGAGATGGGCTAAGAGGGTTTGATCAAATGACACTTTTCCTTTTGTTTTAGAAGCATCATGTCAGGATAATACTCCTCTGAGATACGAGCCCCATTTCCCCATGGGTCTTGAACATCTTTGATAATGAGCAAAAGTGGCAAGGGAAATTATGAAAGATTCATGAAAGGCAAATGGGGCTTTGTTGAAGTCTGATAAGTTGGAAAATTATCCCAATGTGACACTCTCTTTAAGAAGATAAAAGAATCAAGAATAAGCATTATAAATTAAATTAGTGCTCCAATAAAAGAATTGCTGTCAAGTCACATTGCAATTATTGATTTGAGACCCTAAGTCCCTGCCTGCAGCATTACTGGTCTTCATACAAAGCTATCCCACACCGCTCATTTTCTTCGCACTGCTAAGCCGCGTGTTTGTACCAGACACAAACTTTGGTAGCACATAACGAAGACATAAAGTAGCATCGGGCAGAAATGTCAACTCATCCGTACTCAAACACAGTCTGCTTATATTGCTCAACATCTTCACGCTTCTTTTTGATCCTTATTTCAGCCGTAGACAGCTTCTCATGCTTTGCAGTGACCAGTCTCTTTAAGGACATTTCATCTGTCTTGCCCTTCGTCAGCTCTATCTGAGCACTCTCGAGCTGGTCCTCCAGATTTCTGACCTAAAGCACGTCAGAAGTAGTGAAGTAAGTTAAATTGGGGAGAACAAAAAAAAATGAAACATACTGTTAGTTTATTAAGAGTAGAACTAGCTTCCTGCCTTTTGAAGATCTGATTGCTAACTAATTTTCCCAGTTAAATCCCAGTTCCCTAGTCTTTATCTGATTTTAAATACATCTAAGTGGACAAGATCCCATCACTTCGAATGATTTTTCAGGAGATACTATTGTGACAAACATATCACCAGGGAAAGGCTGGTTCAGTATTATTAAAAGATTAATAAAGTTAAAGACATAACTCTTCCTGAAGTAGTAATTTTTTTGCTCTTGGTTTCTACTCTCTAGACAGAAGAAACTGGATCTCACTTTTCTTCTTCCATCATTTCCTACCAACAACCCCAAGACAGTTCAAACTATTTTAGGTCAGGTTTCTATGGCAACAAAGGCTTTGACTATTAAAAGTGGTCAATAGTACATTAGCTGGTGCCATGCAGCAAAGCAGCAGCTGTGTTTTACTGATGTTTTTAAGGATGAGATTTTGAAGTTACCCAAATTCTTTCTTTCTGGGACAGAGGAGAGATGGGAACTTTCAAAACAGACATTTACTGATGATCACCTATCTTGCTTAGACATCAACTTCTCCCTAACAAGACAGTTTGGATGATACAAACCTCTGATAATACGCTGGCCAATCTCTCCACGTTTGCTCCCTGTCTTCCTATCTTCTTTTGATATAACTGCACCTCCAGTTGGCATGACGGCAGAACCTCAACTAGGTCTCTATAACTTTCATATTTCTCCATAACTTCTTGCTTTAAGGAGAAAAGTCTTATTAATAAACAGCTTTGGAGTTCAGCAGTCATTTTGTATAGTACTAATGCATACTGATTTTTGTACCCATTCCCTCATTAACATGCACTGGAATTAATATTAGTGAAATAAGATATTTTCGTTTGTAAAAACAGAAAAAGCACAAGAAAAGTGACATGCAAGAGTTTTACAGAGCTGACTAACTTGTTATGAGAGATTTCAGGACAAAAAAGCTTTACCATGAAGAAGTTTTATACTGGTCAAACAGGAGTTAAAGCATCATAAAAACAGATGTCTGGAATTACAGCAAGAAAGTTTACACCTTTGGAACAAAAATACCCAGGGAGACAAAGTTATGCAGGCTTCACTGATATATGAGCAATCATGAACTACATAAAGACTGGACATTATTATTAAAAAACAAACCCAAAACACCAAACAGCTAGGAAGGAAACTTGGTGTTCAGCATACTAGTGGAGACAGCCAGATATGGTGAGTGATAACAGAGACACTATGAAGCACATGTTCTAAACCCAAGGCCATTTGTGAGCTGCCAAAATATTGTCATCCCTTGAGAGCAAACAGACAGACAGGAATAGTATAGATTCAAGCGTTCCACACCTAGTTTCACAAATAAAGTTACTGAACAAGGACAAAGCAGCAGTGATTGTAATCCTGCCTTTCAAAAAAATCCAAACAAACCCAAACCAAAAAACCACCCCCATAAGCAGCCTTCAGTTTTCTCTGAAGCTGTGAATTTGTTTCAGACTAACCACCGTTCTGCTGATTTCTGACTAGAAGCATTTAATCATTCAAGAAGCATTTCTAGATGGTGACAGTTGAGTAAAACATGTGCTTTTTCTAACAGAGTACCTCCTTTTGTGGACAGAGGAAAACCTCACCTTGGATTTCTTGAGTTTCTTCACAGTCTCTTTCATCAGTTCTTTGCAGTTTTTCAGTTCCTCTGGACTCTCCACAATTTTTGATTTCAGCTGCTCTTGTTCCTCTTTCAAAGTAGCCATTATCACTTTAAGCTCATTCTAGTTAACAAAACAAACATTTTCAATATTAACAATTAGGTGAACAAAGAGGAATTCTGCACCATGGTTTGCCAGGATCTTATGATGAGACAGGTTCTCTGCTGCAAGTCATTGCTCATTAGAAAGTTTATTTTAAAAATAAATCCCCCTGAAGAGCTTAAACATTCCCAGTCAAAGCAGTTCGGAGTCCACTGTGCACCCTGAACATGAATAAAGGGGTTCAATATTAAGTCACAAGAGCAGCATTTAACCAGTACCCCACAAAAAGCCTGTCAGCTAATACATAACACCAGCAGCTCTCTCAAGAACCCCCTCATTAACCAGTCTATGCACTTAAGTCTATGTACTTAAGGTTAGCCCACAGCTTCTCACAGGTCCAGGTGTCTTCCATTGCCCTTTAAGAGATCAGCTTTCTGAATACAGACAGCACTTTACACCGCCAAAATGAGTATTTAAAGTTAACAACAAAACAAGCTACTGCAGTAAAGCTTCCATAGTGGAAAATATGAAGCCAAATCAGTGTTTTTTTAAAAAACCTAATCATCACCACCTGAATATTACCTAGTTCCAAGAATAATTTGATCCTAGAGAGATGATCTATTAGTTGATCTGAGATGCAAGCCATAGCCTACACCTACACAGAGGCATACTCACCAGTTTTCGGGTACTCTCTGCAATATCCGACTTCTTCTGTGAAATCACTTCTTGCAAAGCTGTCTAAGAAAAGGCAACAAACTTTAAATACACATCTCTACAACTGCTACCTTGTTTACCCTTCTATCATAGATCTGTCTACAACAGAAATCCCATTCCTGGTTTCTCTGGAGTGCCATAGCTAGCAGACAAAATTGTAGTCTATAAGATTTAAAAGACAAGGAAGGAGAATGTTGTCACAAGAGCCACCAGTAACTCTAGTGAGCACCAGCCAGCAGTAGGTAACTAGGAACAGGGATAAGAGGCTGGCTCTCTCTATTCTTATTAACTTCAGCAGCATTATACACACACAATCTGCTTCACCAGAGTCACTGTTTGTGAGAAACAACTAAGTTAATCCAAGGTCCCAAATAATATGGAAGTCAGGCACATATTAATATTACAGACCTGACTTAACACAACAAATTAAAACCCACAGATTTACTTTGTTTCTCCCCAGACAACTGGAAGTGTTACCTATGGGACCTTAAAGGCAAATTTCCATTGCTGGAAAGTCACCCCTGCAATTAACCCTGCTCTTTTTGCCAGGTTTTCTCTTGGGTGACCCTTCTTAGGCCTCAGTTCCTGCCATGGCTCACCTCCAGTTCCAGTTCTCCGATTTCAGGTGGAAAACAAAGCAAAAATTCAAGAGGAAAACACACACCACCTTCCTGAACAATAACAGGTATATCCCAAGGCACTGCAGTAACGCGCTTCAAAAATAAAGAGCCAAATACACTTTTGTATTCCCCAAGTCTGATTTTAAAAGTATGTTTCACATTCCTTACACTAAAATGAGGAGGTGGTGCGAGGGGTTAGACAGGACATGTTGCAATGGCCTTAGTTTTAAACCAGAAGAGTCCCCTTTATGTTTTGTAGGAGTAGAGGGCGGGGAACAGAATCAACAGAAATAAGGAAGCCCCAAGATCAGAAGCCATAACAGCATTTCAGAGAAATATATAACAAGGTCTTACTTGTTTCCGACGATATTCTTGCCTTAGTAGTTGCTCCAGCTCTCGGATGTCTTCTGTCAGTTGCTTGACCTCTGCTTGATGTTCGACTGGAACAGTGCTAAACAAAAAATGAAGATATTGGACAGTCTCAGCATTGCTATAGTCAGGTCAGGGTATGGTAGATCAAACAATCACTCTCCCTAGGGAGTAACTTTGGCAATCAAGGCAAGACAGTCTCCCATTAATACATCTTATTGTCCTTTGTTTGTAAGATTTTGTAGTAGAAACATAATCTAAAGGGCTGTTCTGTTAAGAAGTGGTACAAACGTAACAGAGGACTAAGTTTAAAGATCTTGTTAAGCAAATAAGAGAACATCACTTCTACCAACTGTTGTGGTGATTTTCATTTATGAAATTTGCATAATATTATCTACCATAGAAGCAGCTCGTATTAGGGTAGGCCTAGAGCTTGCTAGAGAACCTCATGGCTAGCACATACCAAGAGCAGCTACCAGAGAAAATGGAAAACACCTTGAAAGCTATCTTGGAAACTAGCCATGTCTTCATCCTATTACCCATGAGCAAAAACAAAGCTTAACGGTGCAAAGACACAGGCAGGACGAAATAGCCTGAAACAGAGAAAGGGGCAAATATGTCAAAAAACTAAGCCAGACAACTCTACCCATCCATGGAGTTAAAGATGGGCTTCCTACAGCTATTGAAGAGGAAAATACATATCACTAAAAGCTAAGTACAACAGCAAAAAGTTCCCCCATAGCTCCCAACACACAAAACACAGTATCCTCTCAAAGCAGCCGTACACTCCTGAAGTCACATCTTTATTTTCTGCCAGAAACTCTTCTCACCTAACACCAGTAGAGCTGCTCTTGTAACTCTGAGCACAACCCAACAGCAACATTGCTGGTACAGCCAAGGAGGCTCACCAGCAAAGTCAGACAAGGGCCAAAAAAGAAGTCAAGTCAGCTCAAATTAAAAGTTCCTACAGTAGTTATCAAACAGTTCTGTCAAATCACACAGCTCCTCAGTTCCTGTGTAAGCACTCCATTCAGAACCAGAGAATCATTTGGGTTGGAAAACACCTTTAAGACCACCAAACTCAATGGTTAACCTAGCACACTGCCAAGTGTGCTAAACCATGGCCCTCAGCACCATATCCACACAGCTTTTAGATACCTCCAGGGATGATGACCCCACCAGTGCCCTGTTCTAATGCTTGACAATCCTTTCATTGAAGAAATTTTTCCAATATCCAATCTAAACCTCCCCAGGGTAACTTAAGGCCATTTCCTCTCATCCTATTGCTTGTTAGGAAAAGAAACCAACACCCCCTCACTCCAACATCCTTTCAGGGAGTTGCAGAGAGCAAGGTCTCCCCTCAACTTCCTTTTCTCCAGGCTGAACACACCCAGCTGCCTCAGCTGTTCCCCATCAGCTCTGTGCTCCAGCCCCTTCCCCAGCTCCGTTCCCTTCTCTGGACACACTCCAGCCCATCAATGTCCTTCTTGGCGCGAGGGGCCCAGAACTGAACCCAGGATCAAGATGTGGCCTCACTAGTGCTGGGTACAGGGGAACAATCTCTTGCCCTAGTCCTGCTGGCCACACTATGGCTGATACAAGCCAGAATGCTGTTGGCCTCTTGGCCACCTGGGCACACTGCTGGCTCATGTTCAGCCAGCCATGGACCAACACCCCCAGGGTCCTTTTCCACCAGGTAGCTTTCCAACCCTTCCCCAGACCTGGAGCGTTGCACAGGGTTGTTGTGGCACTTGGCCTTGTTGAACCTTATACAATTAGCCTCAGCCCATCAGTCCAGCCTGTGCAGATCACATGCACTGAACAGGAAACTCCAGCAGCACATCACACAGTACTTACTCCTCATACTCACTTCAGTTTCTCCAGCTTCACTACTGCCTCCCGATTTGCAGTCTCCAGTTGTTGGTGTTTCTCCATAGCCGATTTCTGAAAATTAAGGATTCAGAGAGTGTTTTTGTTTTAGAGGAATATAGTTTCTCTGGGCCTTTATTAGAGCCCTGCTCCTCATTATTTCACATGAAAGCCACCAGCTCTGAACTACCGAGATATTCAGAGGAGAAGCCACCTGCCATTCTAGCTTCAGCCCACTGTTACACCTCTTCTCTTAAAACAATGCAAGGTGTCAAACCTTCACTAAACTATCAAGTAAGTTACTGGAAAAAATATTCAGATAATAGCCTAAGTAATAACTTGGTCATGGTGATACAGAACATTTACAATATTGAGAAGCCCATCCTCTCTTCTGAATGGACATGTTTCCTTAAAGGCTTTGCAAAGTTTGTTCTTAACCCATTTACAGCAGCTGTGTATGCTTATAACATGTAATATTGTTGTACAAGTTTTACATAACATTAAACTTGTAACTTTATATATTACCTGGTTGTATTTGAGATTCCAATGTGTTACTTTAACATGCAGTTAAAAACCCACAACCTTTATGCTCCCAGTTCTAGGCTAACATTAATTATACTTCAGTAGGTATCTGGAGTAACGCAGCCCCAGTCTTACATAGTTCAGCTGTAACTCCAAGTAGACCTCACGTCTGAGTTCTCTGAAGTTTACAAAGTTGAGAATGCCACTCAAGAAGCGAGTTGTTCTCTTTGTTTCTGGAAGAGAAATCACAAACAATTGCTATCCTGGTTTCCATACACATTGTGATTGCATAGAAAAAGTTGGGCAAAACACAATTCAGGGAAGAGACAAATCACAGAACAACGTAATCCAAATTAATTCTTCCTCTGCTCACCTTGTAAAGATTTCATAGACTACACAAAAACTAGCACAAGCTATGAACTTACAACATCTTAGCAATTCTGTGCAACTTCACAAATGAAAATGGCACCTAGGAGAAAGGCCGTTAACACACATCCTCCTGTTAAAACTGAAATCGGGGAGAAAAAGTGTCAATCTTCAACTGCAACTCTGAGAACAGAGCCCCACTGTAACTATCAGGCTGACTGAAACCAGCAGTTTGAACCGCAGGGGCTTTCTGGCTCTGTTCCAAGCAGACTTTGTGAAAGATGATTACAAAGGCCTTGAATGTCTGAGACAAGACAGAGCCAGAAGTGAAAGAGTTCTTCAGAACAGCCTTGCCTAAGTCGTTTGTGTGGTATCAGGATCACCACAGCTGGGTACTGAAAAGGATGAAGCAAAAACTCAATGGCTTCCTACATGGGCATCGGCATAAGAAATCCGATAGCATTCCCGAGTTGCCAGGATAATTTTCATCACCACCTGTTCTTACACTATTTCAGGTATGCCACAGTCTGCTCTCCAGACCAGCAGTTCAACAGATTTGTAGCATTCAATCCTCCCCTCAGTTATTTAACTGGATTAGCTGACATCAGGAAGAGAACTGCTCATTAGAACCAGTTTGTCTAAGGGCCACAGCAAGGGCCAGAAGAGCAGCTGGAAGCCAGGGACAGATGTCCTGGATACCAATGACACCCACCACCCCAGGAAACACAAGGATTACAATGCACTTGCTTACTTGGGTTTAAAACATCAGCAATCTGGAAATCATTAATCCGGCACACTGGAAGCAAGCGCTCCCTGCAAGGAAAACAAAATACAGCCTTATCTGCAGTGACCATCACTCAGCTTTTGTGCCATATCCATCTACTACAGAACAGATCTTGTCCTCTCATCCCAGAGCACGTGTACAGCAAGCACAGGAGAACTGGGTGTCTCAGGAGAGTAACACAGTAGGACTCCACAGCATTAAAAATTTGTATTCTTACAGCATCTGAGAAAGGTTTCTCTATACAAAACACTTGTCTGTAGAACAATTTTTCAGCTTAATTAGGGAACTCCTACAATTAACTGTTAGGCAATTCTCCCCTTACAACTGAAACGAAGCTTCAAGTCTAACACTCATAAATATGCCAACAAAGATAATCTACACCGAATTCAGACAGCAAATTTACACAACAGGTCCTTAAGATCCCTCTTCTAGGCGTAATGATGACCCTCTAGCCCTTCAAAGCATGGATTTGCACTCCATCTCGGTGTTAGGTAGTTCACACACTCATTTAGACAATGCTGCCTGCTGAGAATTTCACTCTATTAAGCATTGCTGCCCCCTGTTCATCTGCAAATTTCACTTTGCCCAGAGCCAATGAGCAGTGGAACTCCCACAGGCAAACAGGCATAAAGCCCCACTACTTCTAGTGAGCTGGACCTTTACCAGGAATAGCAACTGAACAGACGCGGGATCTTCTACTTACATGTGGATATACAAGTTACAAACAGGTAGAAAGCCTTCAAATATCTGTGGATACATTATGTCAACTCTGACTGGCATCTAAAGAGTAAAAGAGAGTTAGAGTACACTGAAAAACGCACAGCTTTGCTTCCACAACACAAGATAATTCAAGCAGGTCAAACACATTGAGGATGGTCCCCCCACCCATAGGGAACACGCATTAGAGGCTGAAGAATGCCATCGAGTTAATCAGCAGACTATTTTAAGCATCAATTTGGGCTGTTAAAAATATAAAAAGATAATAATAACTAAAGTAGTAGCATTACAAACTCTGCAATTTGACCTAAACCCTCTGCTTTAAAGTGTTCACAAGTGGTGCAGAAGAACAGTCTCTGCATTACATGCCTAACAGCAAGAAGCTCTCGCTCTAAACACCCTCAGACTGACACACTCAGCGGGTTTATGAAGAAGTCAGGAGAAGGCAGTGACACATCGTCACCTTTTCTGATATTTTAAACCTCACAACATAATCTCCCAGCTAAAGTCACAGCCCTTGAAGAACTGGGTTATCTTGTGCACATAGGATCTTCCCTTTCAGTCCCTTGGCACAAGACAACACTGTTTATTCTCATTTTCAGGAAACAGTCCTTATCTAACAGAAACAGAAGATAAATTAAGTGCTAATCAACAAGATATCAGTTAACCTCCAGCTGCACTTCTCCTTACTTTCCTCTCAGTTAACGGAGAGGCAGAGATGATCAAACATTAAAAGCAATATTTACTTTCCTTCTAGACCAGCCTAACATTTAAGCAGAGAGCATCTAGCTGCCTCCTAAACACAACAATAAGTGACCACCATGTACAGCATCTTGCACAAAAGCTCTCTGCAATAGAGGCAGAATTTGTAAGCTCCCATTCGTGCCATTACAACATACAAAACAGCAAGCTACTTGCCATTTGCTAGTGAGAATATCAGAGGGAGAGACTCCAGCTTTTGATTTGTTAAGTGTTTTTTTTCCCCTTTCACCTGGCACTACACACATACCATGTAGAAATGCTCCAGGCGGATCCCATACACCTTCTGCAGGATCCTCATGTAAATCATGTGTAAAATGTCAAGCTGCAGGAAGGAAGGACAAGAATCAGTATTCCATATGACTGACTACTCAGGGATCCCAGACTAGGCCACAAAAATCGATTTCGCTGAGCCACCAGGACCAACAAGTTTTACTTTCTGATAGTTTGTGGCTCAAACATTACTATAACAGAATTCCAAGAGGCAACAGCCAGCTCAGACAGCTACAGTCCCACAGCTACGTGCTGTTTGTCATTATGCTGCTGCTCACTGAGCAATTTTCAAACCAAGTGGCACCAAAAGTCTGACAAAGGCCACAGAAACTGCAATCCCACAGCAGAGAGGGAATTATTAAAACGTTATTAAAACGGAGAGGGAAGAAGCACCTACAAGCCAAGCAGTTATTTATTCACAACACCAATCCAGGAGCAGATCAAACCAATCTTCCTCCTTAACACCAGCCAGCCCCTCGCCCCCCAGCCAGGCAGGGCCAGGGGCCCACACAGCGGCACAAAGGCTCGCGTGGGGCATCAGCTCCTCTTGAAGGCCACTTCTCCTGGTCGAGGGCACTTCAAGCCTGCACTAATGCTAATGGGAAGGGGGTGGTGCAGGGGGGTGTCGCCGTTTCCCGGAGGGGTTTAAAGGCGTTACCTGACGGACGAAGCTGCTCAAACCACGGCTCTGCGCCAGGCACGGGGGTGTTTTAAGCTCGCTCCCACCGCACTGCCCAAGGCCCCGCGATTCACAGAATCACAGAATCCTAGGGGTTGGAAGGGACCTCGAAGGATCATCTAGTCCAACCCCCCTGCCAGAGCAGGGTCACCTAGAGTCCATCACACAGGAACGCATCCAGGAGGGGTTTGAATGTCTCCAGTGAAGGAGACTCCA